>WOVY01011973.1:647500-861241 GCA_013436015.1 Rhipicephalus annulatus
GTAATCTTGAAAACGAAGGTAATCGTTGTATAGCCATCCTTTTAAGAGTTGCTTGTTGTACATGTATAGTTTATGGGTGCACCGCATGGAGGCATTCTAGCAAACTCCACGGTACCAAAGAACGATGGAATAGAAGTGTGAATAAGCAGATACACTTTGAACATATTCCAGTCAATAATGTCGTTTAAATGCATTATTTTTTTCTTGTCCAACTAACTTAAGAAAACTAATAAGGTAGAATTTGAGCGATGAAGTGATGTCCACAATCAATCAACTGTAGGTTGAGTCAAATGATATTCATCCAGGGGGCACGGTATTAACACATGCGTAATCGTAAATTACAGACACCTGGGCGTTGTATGCTTTAATCATACAAAAGTCCAGCACGTGCAGCGCACGGGTGAAAGGTTGTGTAAATATATGCTGTGGCCACATGTCCACATAACGAACAAAGAGAGCGACATTGGGGTGGCACGGATAATTGGGCTAGTTGGTATTGATACATCTTTTAACTGAATAAGGGCGCACACACTTACACGGACACATTAGTTGTGAATAAACTTTAGTTGCGAGTGGCACTTGTTTTGTGTGCATTTTCTTGTTCTAGTGTCCGTGTCTGTGTGCGCATCCTTATTCGGTTAAAAGCGAGCGACATTGTTCCGCTTCACGACAGCTGACGTGACCAAGAATAAGGATAAGAAAGTCCGCATGCCAGCGTTCTACATTTTATCATCAAACAAAAGCACTCCATGTTTTCTGGGAGCAGTGCCACTAACGATACTGCGATTCTCTCTTTCCTTGTCATTTTTCGAAGCTTCACTAACCGCTATTGTAATCTGTCCAAGCGAAACTAGCTAGCTTCGCTTCGTGCACCAGATAAGTCAACAAACAACAAATTAACACTTTTGATGAAAATATTCTCCGTATTATAAAGTAGTGTCCGCGAATTTTTTTTTTCGAGGATGCGTTCTCTTTGGTGAAATGAAAAGCTTGCTATTGTAAGAACGAAGACACAGTTAACCGGGAAATAATGCACGCAAGAAAACCGCGACTGTTTCTTTGATATTTATACTCCAACCAGTGTCTCCTTCTTTATGTTGGACGATAAAAGAGCACTTCAATTAGATTTTAAAAATGTCTTCTTAGTGCAATTAGGCTAGCTTGATAGACGACTAGATAAAATAGCAAGGAATATTGTTTTTATAGACGGTGCGTTGAATGTCCTGACGCCATTTTCACAGAGCCACCGGGCAGGCAGTCTTCGCAGGCAAAAAAGAGCAAAGATACCAAAGATTCCTCACGGTGTGCAAAGAGAATGAACGCTAGAACTTCCACATCCTAGACTTTTTTACGTCACTTTTGTTGTTGGCTCACCCTTACTTAACCACAGAGAGCAAAACAGTTCACGGGTCATTTATGACATCACGCTAAAATGTTGATCAAGAGAAGGTTTTCGTTCGTCGGATAGGAATGAACAAAGTGAAAGCAACATACAAAAATTTCCTGTGTGCACCGTGGTCTCGTTTATTTTTTCTTTACTTTAGTGGCTGTATGTTAGTTCAATAAACTTTTCGTTATTTAGAACAGCCGGCTCTAAACGAAGTCCGCCTGCTGACGTCCTCAAATTAAAAAAAAGCAAAAAGAAACAAGCTTTCAGTGTGCTGGTAAGAAAACAGCGCTAGAAGACCGGACGAACCAAAGCAGTACATACCACTTCTCTTTGTTTTTATAGCGCTGTTTCCTGCATATAACCATGAGCCAACCAGACCAGATGCGTACTTTCTTTTAAAGTTGGGCTTTCTAAAGCGTAGTTAGCAATTCACGCAAAGTTTCAAAAATAACGAACTATCGGCCACGCTAAGCGAGAGTAAACAGTGTCTTTATTACGAGTTGTGTGTACTTTACGCAGTCATTTCATTTCAGGGATGGATATGAGTATGGATGAGCAGAACGTCAGTGTTACTGTTTAGCAAACTTAACGCATTTTTACTTCGTCTTTCATGAGCTTTCTAGCACAGATTTAAGGATATTCTTTTAAACATCGCAGCATTGCAGTCAAAGTTTCACGCTCTGTTTAGGTAAGTTACACCACAAATGCAAGCAGGGGAAAACAGAACGAAGCTAAGGAGGATCGACAAAGCCCATTACTTATTCTGCAGCTTAGCACTAAATGAGGGCATCGCCTTCAACGAATTACTACCTGTCGGTACCGCCCTTATAATCAGCCAGGTGGGTGCTTTATAGAGTTCTGCTGGACCGACTAAAAGTTTATTCATTCACTCACTCACTCACACACACGTACACACACACTCACACGCACTCACTCAAATCGCTCACACACCCACACAATCCCTCCCTCCTTCCCTCCCTCCCTCCCTCACTCACTCACTCTCTCACTCACTCACCAGGTGCCTATTCGTCATCGTTACAGAGTGTGCGCACGGCCAGGCTATGAGTATTCTCACTTTGTGCACTGGCCTCACCTTGTCCGTTGAACTATAGATCGTCCTAGAAAAAAAAATGAAGACCTAGTTTTAAAGCATGCGAGAATTTAGATCTGCATGAGAAATACAGTGGAAAGACGTACCAGACTTCACACTTGATGGACTCCTCTGCTTCCTTAAAAATAAGTAGTTTTTAAAATTGAGTGGAAGGCTCGTTGTTCCTGGACGCCATAAAAAAAAAAATAAGCAGTTGTGAAAGGCGTCTCTGGGCTCAGTTCTTGCTTTTGTTAAAGAAGTTTTTCATGAACGATTTTTTCTTCCTTTTTTTATATTTGCTCGTTACAGTCTCCAAGAAATGCGTATACTTCGTAAACAAGCTGCTGAAAGACATACGGCTTAGTTTGCTTCCTTTTGACGCGAATTCAATCGGGGAAAGACACACTGGGAAAAGTTTGCTCACTTTTTGAAAATTTATATTTTTCAGAATGTTTACTACATTTAGTCGAGCGCTGAGCTAATAGGCTACAAATAAAACCAAATACGAGGTTTGGTGCAAGAGAAGCAGCGAAATAAAAAGGAAACAGTTGATGAATTCTTTATAAACTGGAGCATCGAAATGGAAACTGGTACCGAGTCGGTGTCTCTCTGTTTCTAGCTCCGCTTTGGTTTGTTGTCCTGTTGTGCCCATCACTTCAATAATAAACAGCCATCAATTCGCACCACGTACAGTAATCTATAGATATTTGATATACCGAAATCCATTTTAGGCGATATCTGTGGTGTGTGAATCGACATAGAGCGACGGGTCCAGACATGTGTCATCTCAACCGAGTTACTAAATATTCGGAAACGATAATGGACGTTCCGCTTACGCGCGTTTTCTTAAAGCCTTGTGCCCGCCAGGAAGTCCTTTGCCCGCTATCTGTACGGACTCTATATGCAATGTGATCCCGGCATATGAACTGGACTATGACCATGCATGCTGCGCTCATTCATGCATTGTATGCCCTATAATGTATATAGTCTTGTACATATTGTCTTTGATTAGTTTCTTTTTCTTATTTTATTCTTACTTTTGCTGTTTTGTGTATTTATATTGTACATAACTGTTATAAATGTTGGGATAGCCGGCTCTAACGTAGCCTACCTTCCCATGTTATGCCAAATATTTAGATACATATATATAAATGACCATTCACTGATGCGCTCCCACGATGAGTATACTTTTTACTCTGATAATAATAAGAATATAATAATAATAATAATAATAATAATAATAATAATAATAATAATAATAATAATAATAATAATAATAATAATAATAATATAATAATATACATCATTATTATTATTATTATTATTATTATTATTATTATTATTATTATTATTATTATTATTATTATTATTATTATTATTATTTGGAAATTTGCGTGCTAAAACCACGATATGAACATGAAGCACATTGTAGTGAACGGCTCTTTCCATATTGTAGAGGGGGAAGGGGACTTTTTTTGCGTAATCTGGGAAAACCGGTACCACCAGAAAAAAAGCCTCCAAGATCGAAAGGCATGCGCAGACCCAACCGCATTGTTTTGTGACTTCCAAGCTACAGGGCTAAGGGTGCATTCGCAATATGGCGCCATAAAATAAGGAGGGTTGCCAACGCCCACTTAAAGTACTCTCGCCTCATTACACCCACCGTCAGAGCCCATGCACCAATATGCACCCCTTTTGTTTTCTTAGAAACAAGTTACGACAACGCCATACGAAGGACGTAGTGCGAAGGACATTGTCTTTATACAATGTGACTGTATCCGTACGTCACTGTAAATGAAGATATTCATCATCATCAGCAGCATCCTGACTACGTCCACTGCAGGACAAAGACCTCTACCATGTTCCGCAAGTCAACTCGGTCCTGTGCTTGCTGCTGCCACTTTATACCGGCAAACTTCTTAATCTCATCTGCCCACCTAGCTTTCCGTCTCCCCCTAACCCGCTTGCCTGCATATTACGAGAAGACGTTTGATTCAGTAGAAATATCAGCAGTGATGCAGACACTGCAGAGTAAGGGTGTATACGAAGCACATATAAACATCCTGGAAGAATTCTACAGGTGATCAACTGCCACCATAGTGCTCCATAAAGAAAGCGACAAAATACCAGTCAAGAAGGGTGTAAGGCAGGGGGACACAATCTCCCCAATGCTAATTACCGCGTGCTTACAGGAGGTTTTCAGAAGCCTAGAATGGGAACAGTTAGGGAAAAGAGTTAATGGAGAATACCTTAGTAACCTGCGCTTCGCCGATGACATTGCATTGCTGAGTAACTCAGGGGACGAATCGCAACTCATGATTA
Organism: Rhipicephalus annulatus; assembly: GCA_013436015.1. Classification (NCBI taxonomy): domain Eukaryota; kingdom Metazoa; phylum Arthropoda; class Arachnida; order Ixodida; family Ixodidae; genus Rhipicephalus; species Rhipicephalus annulatus. The sequence goes on from WOVY01011973.1 coordinate 652,303, forward strand.
CGGAGTTAGACAAGGAGAGCAAAAAAGTAGGTCTTAAATTTAATCTGCAGAAAACGAAAGTTATGTACAACAACCTCGGAAGAGAACAACGCTTTGAGATAGGTAATTGTGCACTTGAAGTTGTAAAAGATAGGACAGGTTGTAACTGTGGAGCCGAACCATGAGATTGAAGCAACTAGAAGAATTAGAATGGGGTGGTACACATTTGGCAAGCACTCTGAAATCATGACAGGTAGATTGCCTCTATCCCTCAAGAGGCAGGTATATAACAGCTGGATCTTGCCGGTACTTAGCTATGGAGCAGAAACCTGGAGGCTTACAAAGAGGGTTCAGCTTACAATGAGGACGACGCAGCGAGCAATGGAAAGGAAAATAACAGGTGTAACCTTAAGAGACAAGAAAAAGGCAGAGTGGATAAGGGAACAAATCGGGGTTAAGGATGTCATTGTTGAAATCAAAAAGAGGAAATGGACATGGGCCGGACATGTAGCACGTAGACAGAATAACCGCTGGTCATTAAGGGTAACTAACTGGATTCCCAGAGAAGGCAAGTGGGTTAGAGGTAAAGGGAGATAATAAATAACCTTAATCGTGAACTTTGCCTCCTCACACCTTTAACTCTTATTTTCAGGCGGCCGTTTTGCACTAATCAGTCATCGGCATAGCAGTCTGCGAGTATAACTCTGAAGCGTCTCCCGACCCCCAAAAACAAACTATAGGCGTACACAACGGCCCCATAGGTGAAATGAGTATGCGTCTAGTATTCAAGATAACTTCAAGACGACATGCACAGACGCTGCCACAATGAACTTATAATTGATGCACCCCCCCTCCCCCCACACACATTTCAGGAGAAAGAAAAAAAAAAGATGACAAAATTTTCGGGCCCTTCTCAAACTTCCACGTTTTCGTGCTTACACCTCGACACGGAGGCTCTTTGTGCGCAGACTTGCGGAACCGAAATAGAACGAGAGTAGTTGTTGATGATGTTCGCGTCCCATTTCAACAGACGCGACGAACTGATTCCGTCGTTTTAATGTGTGTGCGAAGCCAGACGTTGCCGTTTCTCATCCGAAGTACCGCCTTTTGTGATTATTTAAGGGTAGATTAACGCCGTGCAAAAACCAACATGGAAAACGCACTTTAGTCTCGCGCTCGTTTCACACATCTTTATTATTATTTTTGTGACATTTGAAGCTCGGGGTGAAAGAGGCGAGCTTTTTTTTGTTGGCTCAACAGACCATTCACCTTGCACGCAGTGTTTACTGAAGGCTCCGCGTGCCTTTGCGCGTCCAACTGTCGACGGCCGCCAACGCTTTTAGGCAAACACTCCCGCGATGTAAGAACACGGATCCTGAGAGCACTCACGTGATTTACGAGCCTTTTCGCGTTGCGACGCCACCCCTGCCCGCCCTCGTGATGGGACGTGTTCTATCTCGCCCGGCTTGCCATAAGAAGTGTTCTTGCTTGCTAAGCTCAAAGAGGCGACGAAAGATTGACGTAGAATGATGCTGGCGTGAAGCTTCACTGTGCGAAGAATGCGGTGTGGCTTGAGCTATTCCTGTAGCGCCCACTAGAGGTTGTCATTGGGAGACCGGTGATCTCGCGGCCTTGTGCACACGTTGCCTATAGACGCAAAGTGCATTAGGCACTTATCGAAAGCTTGTATTTGCGGAAAAGCTCTGCTGGTTGCTTCGTTTGTATAGCGATATTGCCCCGCCGTGGTGGTCTAGTGGCTAAGGTACTCGGCTGCTGATCCGTAGGTCGTGGGATCGAATCCCGGCTGCGGCAGGTGCGTTTCCGATGGAGGCGGAAATGTTGTGGGCCCGTGTGCTCAGATTTGGGTGCACGCTAAAGAACCCTAGGTGGTCGAAATTTCCGGAGTCCTACACTACGGCGTCTCTCATAATCATATGGTGGTTTTGGGACGTTAAACCACACATATCTATCTGTACAGCCATATCTTAAAAATGGTCAGCGTGCAAGAGGGTAGAATGTGTCTGCTATGCCTTGCTCTTTGAGTATAGCTATAGTCACCGATCGGTAATAGCGGCACATAGTACACCGACATCACGCGATAACAGAATGGTAACACTGATATTTACGTGTGTATCTGGTTTGCTACAATTGACGTCATCAGGAGGTCAGCATTAGGAGCACTAAGAAATGGCGAACAGTATAGCATACACTGCACAGCTTTGAGCAGCAAAAAAAAAAGCACTAGTTTATACCGATAAATTGGACATCTGCTCGAGTGTAAGATTACGTCGATTCAGAGTAAGGGCCTATAGTCAGTGGTTTTATATAAGTTCGACGTGTGTTTTAATACAGAAAATGGCGTTGCGCTTGACCTACACGTTGCTCATGTCACATAGCTGGTCTGCCATAGAGTGTTTGTTTTACTTTTTTACCTATAATGATCTGGAACTATTTTTTCCTGTTAGAAATATCATCGTGCTATTTGCTAATGACGCGTTAAGGAGTGAAATATGAATGTGTCCACAACTAGAAGATATAACTAATAAATGTGAACGACAGGAAGTGCTCGCACAGCCATATTGCTTTCCGTCTGTTGACCTCGTCTAACTCACTGAAATTTCTTTTTTGATTAAACGCCCATTTGACGAGCTGTCAGTGCGAAATGTAATAGGACCATCTGCAGTCGCATGTAAAAGACATATTCGTTTGGAGAAGAATATATGCTCGCTTTTAATTGAACGAGTACAAACTATAGGTATCGTGTGGTTTCAAATTATAAGCAACTGATTTTTAAGCAACTGGTTTTAGGGGGGAAATAATTTTTACTAAACCGACAACAGACTAAAGTGCAAACCTAATAAGTCACCAGCCCCACCGAAGAGGGTTCAAGAAAAGAATGTAAAAAGAACTTGTAATGCAACAATCTTGATGAGAAGTATAATTCTGTCATGAATAACTTCGGCATCTACTTCACCTTGTGCGTGTGTAGCGCTCATGCAAGGCTTCAGCATATAAATGGGCCAAGTAGCTCTACTACGTGCCATAGGACACCAGCTTGCCGTATAGTCCACCAGACGGCATAAGCTTCGGGGTTATAGTTTGGAAACGCAATACTGGTCACTCTGCTTTATTACTTCCACGCCTCATTTAAGCTGCTCCAACATCACAGAATTGAACTAAACAAGGAAGAAAAACATGCTTTGATTACATTTTGTCTGAATGTGCGCTGTATACGAAGCGTCTTTTTCGGTTGCATTTGCTATTTCGCACTGACTGCGCACCGAATTATCATTCCAGTGTTCAAAACACCCGCTATTCGGCTGAACCACCACTTCTTACGTGCTGACTGCATAATATTTTATTCTGCGGCAAGCAGAAAAAGAACATAAAGCGTGAGGGTTATTGGTATCTTTTATTGTTTTCTAGTTTAGAAGTACTCTTTCTTTCCTTCGTTCCTTTCTTTTTTGCTTTCACTTTCTTTCATTCTTAGTTTTCCTCTTTTACTCTCTCTCTTTCCTTCTTTCCCTTTTTCCTTCTTTCTTTCTTTTCTTGTTTATTTATTTATTTCCTTTCTTTCTTTTTTTCTTTCTTTCTTTTTCCTTTCTTTCTTTTTTTCTTTCTTTCTTTCCAGCAGCACCTGCGTCATACTGAGCGCGATGGCCCTGTGCTAAACCCGTCTGAGTAATTGTAGTGCAATGCTACACGCGTCAGTGGATTCACGGCTGATTTCCTTCTTCTCTCGCATTCTCTCTCTCACTTTCCTGTTCTTTCCCACTGCCCCAGTGTAGAGGGTTATCAAGCGGAAACATCTCTGGTTGACATCCCTGCCTCCTACCTTTCTGTTTTCTTCTTTACTTCACAAAACACCAAAAAAATTATTTGTACCCACAAATTTTATTACTCTTAGCGCATCAGCAAAGTGAAGTGTAGGAAAAAGTCGCCTGCACCTTCACTGCTGATACCACAAAATAAATCTAATCTCGTCACGATCGTATGGTGCAGCCTGTTATTTTATTTGTATCCGCACACTACTGCATATCTGCTCTTGTCTGCCTGTACCCATCAGGACTTTGCGCACTACTTGTAAGTATTCTCATGACTGTATTCCTAAGCACATCGTGTCCCTTCTTACCTCACGCTGTTATATGTAACAGTGCTTAAAAAACAGCAGTAGCTACGGGTACAGTTTGACTGCTGACTTCATTTGTCCTTTCATTACACTAAAGAAAGTAACCTCATTGATGACCACATGTTCTTTTCTCTATGTATTAAATATAATGTAATCATGTTGTCTGTCACAATAATTGTAAATGAATAGTTATAAACACCCTGCTAAGCACCCCCCCTGGAAAAAAATTAGGCACTTTTAATTTAAAAGTAAAAAAAGCACCTCTGAATAAATCCTCGAAATTTTCATACGAGTTATGACCCTATACAGACACATTTCAGTATAATTTCTCGCGAAAGCCATATTACAGAAATTCTAAATTCTCAATAACTCATTAGTGGTACATTGTACGTATTACTTCTCCGGCTGTTACCAAAACTTGCCTTACTATACACAAAACCTCATGACGTCATGACTTATTGATTTGGTATGAGCGCTTATTTGGTATGCTGATTTTCAGACTAAGTCATTTTCTAAATATCTTGCAAGCGTAATGCTCTATATTTTGATTTTGTTATTCTATTCACTAATTAGAGAGAATCGTCGACTGCTCTGTTATTTTACATTCAAATGAGCCCCAACATTCCCAGCGTGAAGTGAAAACTCTCGCGAGAACTATCCCGGAATTCTATACTTGCAACACCGCACTTTAGTTTATAAGCTCGTGGAAAGAAGCAAACGAACAAGTGCCGTAGAAAAAAGAAGCATGTATTCAGTCAGTCAGTGAAGACACACTCGCGCCTGTCTGCTTGTACCGTTCAAATCTATAGCAATGCAAAAGACTGCAACAGCACCTCGCTTTGACACGACCTCGTCCGCCTTGCACACACCATGTGGACGCACCTGTAAGCTAACCTGTCTCGACAGCATTCTATACAAGTCAATGTCGCGGCGTCAGGGAGCACTCTTCAAGTTGCTCTAAATATACAGCACGGAATTCCATGAACACACCGAGCACAAGGAACGGAGAACGGGGAGGGGGGATAGACGGCGATATTACACTGAAGTTGCCAAAATGATTAATGGGGACTGCCGTCAATGCCAGCCGGTCGCTTCGCCGAGAGCCGGGAGCTTGCTCGGGGAAAATCTCTGTTTGACGAAAAACTCGGAGGACCCACTGTGGACGGGAAGATTGAAAAATAGAGCAAAAGGTAGTGACGGAAGCAGTAAAAAGCAAACAGTCATTGGTTACTTTATATAGGATCCAATCATGAACGAAATAATAAAAGTACACGGTTCACATCCTATTTGAGGCAACTGATGGAACACTTTTCTTTATCTATTGATAGTCGTCCTCCCAACTTGAATGAGGCCAGCGCCATGACTGCGGCTTTAGTGCCTGATAGGCCACGCCAAACTATGTCAGGGCGTGGGATATAAACAAGATACACACTTTTGTTTATGTTCCATGGATTCAAGTCTTCGCCCCCGAATTTATTTGCTTCAGCACCGGAACGAAGCGACCAGTTTATTCTGAAATTTATGCTTCAGTAAATCATCGGAATGTAAAAATGAAGGTGAATAACTATGATACCAGAGATATGGCACAAAACAAAGAGGAACATTTGATGCTTACGTCAGCCTCAAAATATATTAGGTAACCTTACATTTCGTACTTTAGCTTGACGTCTCATCGAATCAGGCTTCGCCGCTGGAGAACTCGAGCATAGCAGTTTCCCTTGTGCATGTAACAGACATGAAAAACCACGAGGATGCATTGACCTCAAGGACAACTTGACAATAAGACCAAAAAAAAAAGCACGAAGGCTTCCAAAATTTTGTAACTTTTCAACAACAAAAAAAAAACAGAAAATCAAGAAAAAAATAGCCGGTGAGTGCCTATAACTGACACGGCAGTTTTACCCTGTCTAGTTTTCTCTGGTTTCTATAAAAAAAAGATTACAGTATAGAACCAGAGCCCTAAACTATGTAGCAATGCTTATAGGTGAGCATAACAGTGCACAAAAAAATAAAATAAAATATACCAAATCACTAGTAGCAGTCCGCATGCTCATGTGTTCCTAGATATGATTTCCTCCCCTCACCGGAGGAAATTCCCCAAACAAGCAAATCGTAGCCAGCACCCTTCGGAATTCAGATAGTGTTTAATAACCAAAAGGGCCATCGACATGCGGCTGGGAAGCAGTCAAAAACTTTTAATTTGCTATTGTTTGTTCAACTAACTTAAAAGGCACTGCACTTCAGTATTGATTGCGCACATCGAACGGTTCCATGCAATTTGTTGTTTGATAAAGCGCCAGAACATCGAGCTAGGACAATAGTTCACAGCATTTCTCGTTTATGAGAATGAAGTTGGAAGACATGCTTTGTAGGAAAGTGGCTGCACATTTGTTTAATTGGGATGTAAGTAGAGCAAAAGAGGCGCGAACTATTTTTGGGAAGTACATGGCGAATAGAGCGGATCTGTTTCTGTTGTGGAAAAAAAAACGAAAAAGAGCTAAATAAACATACATCGGTTCCAGAAAACCATACTCCAGTTGCTGCAAAAGAGACTTGAAGACGGAGGCGTCAGGTGTTTTTTAGAACAGCCCACAGCAGACGGTCTCCGGTTTTTGAAGTTTATTGTGACAGCGCGCAAACCGCGCTCTCATGCCCTGCGTGTATGGATGTGAAGTTGTCAAACACCCCACTCCGCTATGGGTTCTCAGGTTCGAACAAGAAAATACCTTCCAAGCCTGGCTCTATAAATTCATTTTTACCGGCAATCAGCTCGAGAGAAAAGCTACCAGAAGCAAGCCAGGGAACGCGGACCGCAACGGGCGTGATAATTTGGCATGAACTTTCGAAGCGCTGGATGGACGTGACATTGCAAACGACGGCAGGTAATTTCAAACTCACCAGCCGGAAACATTTACCTTCCTGGCCCTGATTCTCGCGATGTGTGCGAGTAGTTTTTAAGCAACAGTTTCGGCCTTAATTGCTGGATGACAAAAAATATCCACGTTTTAAAAATAAAAGGCACAAGCACATCACAGACTTCGTACGAGCCACCATAGCACCTGAGTTTGATATTAAGCTTAGATGTCTTCGCATTTTTGTTGTAACCTAAAATGGCAACCACATGATGCAAGAGGCAAAGCTGTACCTCAAAAGTGATTAGGCCATGTAAAACAAATCGTGTTTAATATAAGAGTTCCTACTTTGAGCGGTTATCAAATATCACCAGTAATGGGGCTGAACGTGAGCAAAAAAAACTTTTATATAAAAGATAGCTCAGCGCCAACGATAATTGCTCTTTCTCGTTGTGGTTTGCCACTCGCGCTCAAGATCAAAGCACGAACTGCGTGCGTTTCACTGGTCGCTAGCTTCATTTCATCGAATTCAAACAAGTGTGGGCGACGTATTAAAACGTCGGTATGCAGAACACGCATGGACGCAGCGTTCGCTAATTACACGGGTGCTGGACAAAAAAAGAGCATACATATTTTTAAAATTATATCTTAATGCTCCTTCCTGTGAGCTCAGTGTACTTGCGCGCCCGCATGCCGCTATGAAAGATGAAAAACTCAATTTCGCGCCCGAATGCCCGTCGTTTCTTTATCGCGCATATCATCACGCACATTATTTCGCAATAATGTATTTTGAAAAATGGCACATGGGCGAGCTGCCGCCTCCGAAAACATTTTCAAACAGGCAAAAAAAAATTTGAGAATACAGGATATCGAGAAAAAAACCCTTCGTTGGCGTTATTAATTCCCGATCAGCAATGCTGAGACAATCTCTTCCCCACCTGGCTTATTTCTGCTTTTCTTATCAAAAGGTGTATACAACGCTCACTCAAGTATCACCACTTGATCGCTAGCTACGTCACACTAACTTCTACTCGGCATATATTTTAAGGAGTACTGGGAGCACTTTACTGCGCTTACCCCGCCAACAAATCTTCTGTTTAAGAAGACGGCTGTGAGCTGTGAACTTGAGTTGGGGCTGATTATTTATTGTGGCATTAAAATCAATTTTCACAAGCCGCACCTAAAGACATCGGCAGCAGAGTGACGTCAAATCACTGGATCGATTCTTGTGACATAACGCACCCTTACGGCTTGTTGTGATGACATCAACTGCCAAAATATGCAAAACAAAAGGCCGCTGGCGAGTCACCAACGGAGCCCGGTAGCGTAGCGGGCGTGGAAACGTCACGATAGCTTGCTCGAGCGTATGATGAGCTCATGTCATACTGTGGCGTCAGGGTACAGCAGGAACCAAGAAGCAGCTTTTAGAATTCTGGTGCTATTAATATTTCATGGTGCACTAACGCGTACCCAGTACATTTTCTAGGTAAACTTCAGGACTTGCCTTTCATTTGGTGCACACACGCACACACCCTCTCTTTATCTCTCTCTTTCATACAGACACGCACGCGCACAAACATACAAAAACGACAACTAATATTTTTTTGTGTTGCTGTATACACTTTCAAATATGTTATATGCCACTGAACATCAGGTATAGAGAAGGAAGGAAAGGAGGCTGAAAGGCGAGGATGTTAAACAGTCTAGAAGGACCGGTATGCAACCCTATACACAGGGAAAGGAATGGGGAGTTTTGAGGACGGGGAAATGAAGAGAGGAGACAGCATGCAAACACGAAGTCCCACATAGTCATCATAACGCCATAACCACCACTGTAAGTCTGTTGCCTTCAAGAAGTCGAACACTGCCTTCACCCGCGATGACCTCTGACGACCACATTGCAGAGTGGTTGCTGCCGTCGTCATTAATGGCGTCAGTTTCACGGTGCTATACTTTCTCCAAAGTGCTGGTGAAAATGTTGTTTGGGAAAGCTGCTGACAGGCTCTTCATAAGCGACTCACTAGTGCGAAATCTGGAGCTATTATCTACGTAACCAGCATGTATATATCGTATGGATAAGCCTGTGTAGCATATATGAATAGAAGAATAACTTAGGCTACCCCTGCACGGTGGTCTAGTGGTCACGGTACTCGACTGCGGACCCCTAGGTCGTGGGATCGACTCTTGGTCACTGCGGCCGCATTTCTATGAAGGCAGAATGCTGGAGCTACGTATACTTAGATTTACGTGCCGGTATAGAACCCCATATGGTGGAGGAAATCTTTGGAAGCCTCCTCAGGACGTCTTTAATGATCATATGGCAGTTTTGGGGTGCATCTGTTCGAACTGAACCCGAACAATTATTAGCAACGAGCTTGCGGTGACTTTGCCCTTATGGGTTTTCAATATGCATTGGACTCTTTATAGGAATAAAAAACGATGTTGCGTCATAAATCGTGAAATGCAATTTCCAGCTGCCATCATTTACACGATTACATAAAAAAGTGCATCTGCCATTAAGATCTTATTCATTCATTTACTTATAAGGTTATTACTTCTTGTTAGTTTGTATAAGGAGAGATGATTCAAGCACACACAGTGGTGGGCAGCAAGGCAAATTAATATGTGTCTTCCGACACTATAGCCACCTAAAAACTTTTTTAAAAACGCAGCCGATTCTTTCAGAAATGCACGTGGATGCGCGCGTAATATTTTTTTTTATAAACGCTCTCTGTTGATCAACCTAAAAGTAAACAGGAAAAACAAAACGAAGTTTCCGTGCTCTAAACAAGGGCGGTAATCAAGAAAAGCAGTTTGAACAGATGCGCCCGAGAGCTTTGGCCCGTTTTGTCCTGAATTCCGGAGCGATGAATAATCTTTATTGCGACTCTTCCCGCTGAACCATTTACGACCATATGTGAAAGAGAGAGAAAGAGAGAGAGAGAGAGAGAGAGAGCGACAGCTCGTTCAGCTTCCATCGCCATCTATCGATTCTCGTCACGCTTGACGGGCAAATCTCTCTCGTGATGCGAACTTTCTTCAGCCGAAAGCGTTGTTCGTGATAAAGCAAAGAGAGAAAGTGAGACGCCAAATCACAAATTCGAGTTTTACGGCGGGAAGGGAATCCGACAAAAACGTGAAATGTGGCGAAAAATTTTCACATGCGTCCTGATCGCTACGCTCTGAAGAGCAGGAGTACGAGTGTAGTGCATATACAGCACCACGCGGTATGAATTTTATCGGGGAATAAAAAACTGTGATGTATGAACTTATCGGCATGAGTTGCTCAAAGTAATTGATGCGAGTCGTGGAACTTCCGGCGGCACACGCGAACCACGTGCGCGGCAGCTTAGTTCATTCGTGAACTTTCTTTTTTGAATTGAAGAAGCTTCAACCAAATGCCAGTCCTCGGTTGCGTCTGTGCTTAAGAACGCACGAAATTACATGATGTTTGTATGTTTTTGTCACGAGTTCCTGACTGTAGTATGCTATCCCATTGCAAAAATATTAAAGAAGGACATGTTTCAAAGGAGTATTTTTTGAAGATTTTTTTTTTCAACTTCATAGTTCTTTTGTAGACTTTCGCGAAACTATAGTACTTCCGACTAGAGCTTTCAAACGTACTTGTAAGCTCAAACACCGACTTGAAACTGAAGCCATTCCGTATTGACGGTAAATAAGCTGCTTTGTAATTAATTCGCAAGGACAGTCGACAGAACGGCAAAAACAGCTATCACGGCTGGGAATTGAACACGTGACCTTGTGCATATTTAGCAGCGGAACGTAAACGTCACTAAGCCAGCGTGATGCGCAAATATTAGTTTTTATAACCTCAAACGAGCCTGTCAACCACGCGTTGATATATCCACCTCTGATGTGCACTTATTAAACAGCAACAACATTGATAACGACAATGATGATGACAGCTCTACGTTTTCTTTATTCTTTTATCAAGAGAATAGGGGGCCTGTATGGCGTCGAATATGGAGCCTGTATGGATATGGGGCACGCATGGCATCGGCTAATGCTCTAACTAGCAATATGTGGGGAAAAGAACCAGATTGTTTCACTTGTTGCTCTTGCGTTCTCTATCTCGCCTCGAGCTACCCTCAGGCGCGCCTACTGTAGACGGGCTTTTGCGGCATGTGCGAAGTAATAAGTAGTTGCACACACAAAACACCATTTAATGGGCTAACACTACGCTAGAGAGCACACCTTGCATGCCAGCGTTGGCACGCTTGAAACTATCCACTTTGTAAAACAGCCTTGTAGGTCACCGTGAACTGAGGAATTTTTTTTTCGTTTCAATTTCTTACATTAATTCTTCTTCCAACCACAGTAAGCTCCAAAGTATCAGTAGGAGACACCAGGTAGCCAGTCTTGACTAAATTTGCACTGTGGCATACCGCAGCAATGCTGGCACATGCAGCGCACCACCGGCACGTAGCCGCTGCCCCGGGGTCTATGCTTGTCAATTCTAGCCCATTAATTTCGAAGACAGCTGCAATTACTTCGGAACCGCACCGGCCTCCCGGTTAATTGTGGCTTATGCTGAGGCCCTAATGGACGCGCAGACTCAATTTTTCACGGTGATATACTGCCTCTGAAGCAGAATGAAAGAAACCGTTGGGCTGCCTTACAAAGTTTCCCGCTTAATGCACTGGCGGGACCCACTAATTAAATTGCTCTAGGCTTTCATGGCTAGTTCGCAGCCAGCCCTGATATCTCCTTCGGCCAAAGCATGATGATACCTCTGCGTTACTTTTCTGTCCTCATTAGGGCAACTGAGTAAAAAAGAAAACATGAGGAGATACTGAAGTTAAGGTACCGTTGCCGTTCTATGAACTTATCACACTGAGTTTGGGCACATACCGTAACCATGTAAACTCTAATAATGCCCACGCGCAGTACTGAATCTCCTTTGGTCTAGGTAAAAAAAAGTGTAACCTTCCTAAATTACCTTCCTTCTGGGACGAGGTCGCTGATTATACTGGTTCCAGAGAGGGGACTGCTTAACGGCACTGGTTATAGACTTCCCATAAGCTTCCTACGTTAGTCGAGTTCTAGAGCCTTGGGTGGTGCTAGTAGTAGTAACACCAGTAATGCTGTAAGGACCTTCCAAAGCCAAAACGTTTCATGCCAGTACCTCACCAGCCTTCCGTGGAATACTGGACTGGATCGCATTCTTTCAAAATGCGAGAGGAAAATTCCTCCGAAGACAATACCGCCAGAATCCTCCCACGAGGTTTGGGAGTAACTCCTCTCGTCAAATGGCCAGCGTATTCAGGCAGAAGCGATTAACTGGACCGAAACAATCGTGGAAAGCAACTGGCCACAACCCTCCGAACCACCAGCAAGATAAATTTTATGACCTCAATGTGCCGTCACTAAAATTGTTCCTCTCTCTTGTCATTTGAAAATATGTTGTCACGTCAAACCATATATATGTTGCGAAATGACACGGAAGACCTGGTGGAAGCTAGGATAGGTTTTCAAGCAGACGACGTCACAGCCTTCCTTTACACATTGGTTTCAACTCCGGCGTAACGTGATTCGTATGCCTGCACAGGATACTTTATTTAGCTCCTGTGAGCTTCCACCCAATCACGTCAATTGGCTCTTAGGCAACCTGCCATAACGGGGCAATTTGATTGCTGCCCAGACAAAAAATCGACCCGGAAATTGCGGGGCCTATTGTATTTTTAATTTGCTTGTTCTTCAGAAGAGAATGCATGTGCAAGAAAAACCTACCCTTCGGCTGCTCATTTGCATGCGACTCCTTCTGATGCGGCGCTAACATTTAGCAGCGTTAACGCCTAAACCCAGATCATTGGCGCTTAAGCGCCTCCGTGATAGGAGAAAAACGATTATCAGAAAACATTAATGAATGCGTGACGCGCCTTCTTGGTGGCGTATCTCATTGATGCGATGCGCAGTGGTTCACAGGTCTACCACCCGTTGCGTGCGGTAAACACGTATTCATACGGCAGGCTTGGCGTATGAGAGGATTCAGGACCTCGCTTGGATGGGCAGCAGAAGGAGCCGCCCCCAAACACGCACTGCCTTCAGCAGTGGAGTGGCGAGAATGCGTTAATTTGTATTACCACGCATACACTAGTGCATTCCGAGCACGCATTGCACGAGGTGCGGCTATGCTGTTCGGTATAAAAGTGCATCGATTAATTGCTGATGGTAATGAGGCTGGCTGTAATAGGAAATGAGCTTTATGGGCCCACGATCAGGTCAGTGGTCATCTCTGTGCATATCACCAAGGCTTCGCGGTATTTAGGTTTAAGCGGGCGTGAGATAAGAATAGATTGCTCTTATAGGGCCCTTGAATGCGTGCTACTGCGACAAGCTTCTAAGAAACCGTGGTGCCCGTCGGGCGAACTGGACAACTTTACGCACCTACATTTGCGACGGTCTGTGCGTTTGGAAATGATACATCACAAATCTAGCTGTCCTCGACGAACTGCGCCACTTAACGAAACAGGACAGTTTCGTCAGACTCTGACTGCTTCGATGTCTAAGCTTCTTAACGAGTGGTCCTCAAAGATATCAAAAAGCTGACGAAGCAGCTATTGTAATTTTGACGAACGCGAACCTTTTATCCCCGAAGTTCTTCGCATTGTCCCACGTAACAGAGATTTACGTGAGGTAGTTTCTTGTGAAGAGAAACTGTACTTATTTTGACGGGCAGATTTTTCAGAATACCAGCGGTCTTTTATACAGACAAAGATTAGAGAAAAAGGAGAACGATACGAAATTCATGTGAACAGGCATAACTAAGTTTTTACTGCAGAGAGCATGTAATATCTATCGTATACTCTTACAGCCTGTTGTTGACCACAAGTTCACCAGTGATAAAAGGGTAACATACCGATGCACTTAACTTCACTAAAATAGCCTGCTCTCACCTAGATTATACCCACATAAATAACTATAAAGCAACAACAGAACGCTTTTTCGTGGTATAAGTAACCTCACACAGTTTATCACACTCATTGGATACCACACACATATAATCATGTTGAAGCTGGCGTATCCAAACCGATTTAGATACGCTCAAAACGATGAATAGGCGAGACGTAATGCGCGAGAAAATCGCTCTTGTGGGCACGCACGGAGATTTTCGCTAACCCGCGCGGTCAACCTCACTGCCATCCAGGATGCGGCGTAATTAGCGGTGAGCGCCGCTAATGAACGTTTATTCGTTACCTAGCTCCCGCTGTGCACAAAACAAGTCCTACGAGAATCCGCACAACGAGTACCGCATATGGCGCACACGACGGGAAGTTGTCCAGACTAGTGCGGAGCAACATCAGTGGTGGGTGTTCACAGGTGGCGTAACATTTGATGACTTTAAGTATATAGGCAGCCTCCACGCGTGATGGACCCTTTCATACGCGGGCACACGGGAACTATGAATCCACCAAGAAATCATAGTAGAGAGGGAAACAATTGGTGCGTTCCAGCTTTATGATATAGATGGTGTAAGTGTAACTTGTATGAAGACTTGTAACTTTCAGTCACCGGAACTTCTTCACGAGTGTTTTTAGAAACACTTTGTTCTCTCTCTCTCTCTCTGCGTGTATGTGTGTGTGTTTGTGCTGCGTGTGCGTGTGTGCACGTGTATCTATGTGTGCTCTGTGTGCGTGCGTGAGCGCATGTATGTGCGCACGTGTGTGTGCGCACGCACACGTGCATGCGAATACCCGAGTCTATAAGTATTCCCTCACACTCCCCATTTTAGTTCGTTTATTAAGTGTGACGGCTCAGTTTCAAAAAAAAAGAGAGAATATCCAAACTGGCAACAGATCCGCTTGAGTATAATCCAGCTAGATAAGGACCTAAATGCGGGTTGACATTCGGAAGAGACACAACCGAGTTGCCGCAAACCATCTCATCGTCAAGGAATCGTGTGCGCTCGCCCACGTTCATGGAGGGAAGCTTGAAAATCTGCTGCCTGAGCTTAGGCTGACAGCACGTCAGCTTTACTTTAGTTTGAAGGAAGATTTAGAAGTGTTTAGATTGCGAGTCTGAGGATAACGGGTCAAAGCAAACCAAAAGACCTTCTTTTCGTTTCATGGGAAAATAGCGGTTTCCGCAGCTTGATGCTTTGGTTTATAAGCAGGTATAGAGACAGCAGTGCACGATAAACGGCGAATCTGCGCGCAGAGCTAAACGGAAGAACGGCAGTTGTCGATCCAGCTGCGTCCCTCGTCGCCGTTGTCGATGCCCCAGATACGTGTCCCCGTTGGCTTGGGAATACCACAGGCATTGGGCGCACGAAATGCAGTTCGAAATTCAGTTACTGGGATAATAGTAGGTGTACAGTAACCAGCAAGCTTAGCATGAACGTCCCATCAGGGCGTCCTGAAACAGTTTGACTCTGGCGCCATGCAGGTTTGGGTTCCAGAGCCGAGGTGTTACCCATGTATGCCGACGTACCATCCTAGAATACCGAGGTATAATACCGAGGCAATGCGGCGATGGCGTGCAATGCGGCGATGGCGTAGTGGTTAGAGCATCCGCCTCGCATGCAAGAGGTCCGTGATTCAAATCCCGGTACCGCGCAGTTCCCAACCGGATTAAAAAAAAAATCCGTGTGTTGATGGAACTGCATTAAGAGGCCTGGTGTGCGGCCTCACCGGCAAACACCGCCGAGAACGCACTCCCTCACCAGAGAAGGATTGGCCACCCTGGTGCAGTATCTGGCCACTACCTCCCACATGCTTACGTCAAATAACTCACGGCCCTCAGTCCCCAGCAGCTGTGAAGCAACTGACCACGGCGGCGGTCAGATCTGCAACGCAGCAGAGGGTGCTAAGAATCTCTGGATCCGGACAGGCCGCCATTGGAACCTGAACTTGGCAACGTTTAACGCTAGAACCTTATCTAGTGAAGGAAGTCTAGCTGTACTATAGAGGGTGTTAAATGGGATATAATAGGGCTCAGTGAGGTTAGGAGGACAGATGAGGCCTATACGGTGTTACAAAATGGGCACGTCCTTTGCTACAGGGGCTTGGCAGACAGAAGAGAACTGGGAGTGGGGTTCCTAATTCACAGAAACATAGCTGGCAACATATAGGAATACTATAGCATTAATGAAAGGGTGGTAGGTATTGTAATTAAACTGAATAAAAGATACAAGATGAAGGTAGTACAGGCTTACGCGCCTACATCCAGCCATGATGACGCTTCAGTTGAAAGCTTCTATGAAGACGTGGAATCGGCAATGAGTAAGGTAAAAACACAGTATACTATAGTGATGGGCGACTTTAATGCAAAGGTAGGGAAGAAGCAGGCTGGAGACCAGGCAGTAGGAGATTATGGCATCGGTACTAGAAACGCCAGAGGAGAGCTACTATAGTAGAATTCGCAGAACGCAATAATTTACGGATTTTGAATACCTTCTACCGAAAACGAGAAAACCGCAAGTGGACATGGAGGAGCCCTAATGGCGAAAGTAAGAACGAAATAGACTTTATAATGAGTGCACACCCTGGTATCGTGCAGGATGTGGAAGTGATTGGCAAGGTACGATGCAGTGACCATAGAATGGTACGGTCTCGAATTCGCCTAGACTTGAAGAAGGAACGACAGAAACTGATACGCAAGAAGCCAATCAATCAGCTAGCACTGAGAGGGAAAGGACAGGAATTCAGAGTGTCGCTGCAGAACAGGTACTCAGCTCTTAGTGAGGAAACCAACCTTAGCGTAGATACAATGAATCATAATCTGACGAGTATCATTACGGAGTGTGCAGTGGAAGTTGGAGGCAGGGTAGTTAGACAGGACACTGGCAAGCTTTCCCAGGAAACGAAGAACCTAATTAAGAAGCGTCAAATCATGAAAGTGTCAAGTACAACAGACAAAATCGAACTGGCAGAGCTTTCGAAGTTGATTAATAGACGTAAGGTATGCGATGTAAGAAGGTATAACATGGAGAGAATTGAACACGCTCTGAAAAACGGAGGAAGTGTCAAAGCATTGAAGAGGAAACTTGGGATAGGCAAAAGTCGGATGTATGCACTAAGGGACAAAGAAGGCAAAATAACTACCAATATGGATAGGATAGTTAAAATAGCGGAGGAGTTTTACAGAGATCTGTACAGTAGCCGAGACAACCACGACCTTAATACTATAAGAACTAGCAGTAACCCAGATTACATCCCACCAGTAATGATAGAAGAAGTCAGAAAAGCTTTGGAGAGCATGCAAAGGGGCAAAGCTCCTGGTGAGGATCAGGTAACATCAGATCTGCTGAAAGATGGGGGACAGATTGTGTTAGAAAAACTAGCCACCCTGTTTACGAGGTGTCTCCTGACGGGAAGAGTACCAGAGTCTTGGAAGAACGCTAACATCATCTTAATACATAAGAAAGGAGATGACAAGGACTTGAAGAATTACAGGCCGATCAGCTTGCTCTCTGTAGTATACAAGCTATTTACAAAGGTAATTGCTAACAGAGTAAAGAAAACATTAGAATTCAATCAACCAAAGGAACAAGCAGGATTTCGAACAGGCTACTCAACAATCGACCACATTCATACTATCAATCAGGTAATAGAGAAATGCTCAGAGTATAACCAACCACTATACATAGCCTTCATAGATTACGAGAAGGCGTTTGATTCAGTAGAAATATCAGCCGTCATGCAAACACTGCGGAATCAGGGTGTAGATGAAGTATATATAAACATTCTGGAAGAAATCTACAGGGGATCAACTGCTACCATAGTGCTTCATAAAGAAGGCAACAGAATACCAATCAAGAAGGGTGTAAGGCAGGGGGACACAATTTCCCCAATGCTATTTACCGCGTGCTTACAGGAGGTTTTCAGAAGCCTAGAATGGGAACAGTTAGGGATAAGAGTCAATGGAGAATACCTTAGTAACCTGCGCTTCGCCGATGACATTGCATTGCTGAGTAACTCGGGGGACGAATTGCAACTAATGATTACGGAGTTAGACAAGGAGAGCAGAAAAGTGGGTCTTAAAATTAATCTGCAGAAAACGAAAGTAATGTACAACAACCTCGGCGAGGAGCAGCGCTTCGAGATAGGTAATAGTGCACTTGAAGTTGTAAAAGACTATGTCTACTTAGGGTAGGTAATAACCGCAGAGCCGAACCACGAGATTGAAGTAACTAGAAGAATAAGAATGGGGTGGAGCACATTCGGCAAGCACTCTCAAATTATGACAGGTAGATTGCCACTATCCCTCAAGAGGAAGGTATATAACAGCTGTATCTTGCCGGTACTTAGCTACGGAGCAGAAACCTGGAGACTTACAAAGAGGGTTCAGCTTAAATTGAGGACGACGCAGCGAGCAATGGAAAGAAAAATGGTAGGTGTAACCTTAAGAGACAAGAAGAGAGCAGAGTGGATTAGGGAACAAACGGGGGTTAAGGATATCATAGCTGAAATCAAGAAGAAGAAATGGCATGGGCAGGGCATGTAGCGCGTAGACAGGATAACCGCTGGTCATTAAGGGTAACTGACTGGATTCCCAGAGAAGGGAAGCGGGTTAGGGGGAGACAGAAGGTTAGGTGGGCAGATGAGATTAAGAAGTTTGCGGGTATAAATTGGCAGCAGCAAGCACAGGACCGGGTTAACTGGCGGAACATGGGAGAGGCCTTTGTCCTGCAGTGGACGTAGTCAGGCTGATGATGATGATGATGATGATCTCGGCAACAGTGACCAGCACTTCGCGGCTGGCATCAGTCAAAGCTGTCCAGGTCACGTGCAGGAGCGTTCGTGTTAAGCCGGCTGACGACTGTACAGTTTCAACTCATCGCGTCAGTGATGGCTTGTGGTAAAACTTACAGCCCCAAACTGGACAAGCAACTGCTGCTAACCATTCAGCAGTCACCACTTATCTTCTCAGTATAAGTGATGACTGTTCAAGGGGCACTGTACGCCCTACATACATTTGCCCCGATATGTATTCGAACATTTCTACGCAAGTCAACTTTGCCTCTTTGTACTTCGTTAAGTTTATTGTAATCTATGACAACCGTGAAAACCTAAGCCTCGGGGAACGTTTTCAACCCAAGACCTATGAAAGAACGATGAACCCTAACTCGAAGGGCGCGTACAACGAAAGAGATTTCATGAACACACAGATTTTTTTTTCGCTCGAACTTGCATCCTTCATAGCTGGGTTCGTCATTCTCTCAAACAATATACCAACATGACCTACACCGGATACTTAACTTGAACCCAAACTTGGTACCATACTGTCCCTCTGACGTTAAAATCAGGGATGATGTAACCCATACACTCTGTCTCCTCGGTATCATTATCTTATCAACACGCACTATACCTTATTATCCAACGATACGAATGATAAATCAGACGCAACGCGGCTGCATTCACTGAAGAAATTTTCCGAGGATTACAGGAACAACACGGAATTATGTCAGTCTAGAATGCCTGCACCCCATTGCTTTCCACTGTTTTGCATAGGATTAGTGCAACAAGCCAAAACTCTTAGACGTCCATGCTGCAGTGTATTCGTGGTAAACGGCATTCTAAATACTGAGCTTCGGATTCCTAAATACGTGAGGGATCCCAAAATCGCATGGTCCGAGAAATATGAACTCAGCGCAATACAAGCTATGCCATTGGCGTCGGTTAACTAGTCAACAGGAGGCAATAGCAGTGGAGTTGCCAGGGGTGGTACAGCGAGATCAGGTACCCTGCCCCCCCCCCCCACCCCAATTTTTTTAGCCAAGGTATATAGAACAGCAAATGACACTCTCCGCCATCTGCCTGTCCAGCCAACAAGTCATATCAAGGTGCTGCACCCCCCCCCCTCCCCCCCAAAATTTCTACCTACGCTTCTATGCATTAACGATCGCAGAGAACCACGCACTTTACTGCCGCCACTCCTTTCTTCAGGCATACATATTTTTTAAAGAAACAGCTTTACTCTAATATCACATAATGACATATTCATGTAGGAGGTAGTGACCAAGTACTGCACCTGGTCGATCAATCCTTTCCTTGAGCAAGCGCATTACCAGCCATGATCACCGTTATGAGGGCGCACGTCAAGCCTTTTTATACTATTCAGTCAACGAACAGTCTTTGATTTATATAGTATACGGTGGGGACTTGAGCGGCACCGGGACTCGAACCGCAGACCACTTGCACGAGAGGCTCATGTTCTACCTTTATGCCAACGCTGCATAACGTGGCTGTACCAAGCACAAGGTCGGATTATTTAGACAAACATGGGAGAGGTTTTGGCGCTGCAGTCGGTGTAGTGATGCCATGGTGCAAGAATACTTGAGGTGAGTGTACGACGCGAAGCGAGCGCTTGGCGGGGATGGACCCAATATGTTCTCGTTCGCGGCGTGCCGATAGATGGCTCGCTGGACGGAGGACCATGACGGGCTGCTGGCGAATTCCGCAAAGCACATCCGGCACGTGAACGACGCTTTCCAAATTCGAAAAAAACCGGGTAATCGTGCGATATCAACCACGCGACACGCATAAAGCGGCGAAAAAGAGGATGAGAAGGAAGGAAGTTGACGATGCAGCGAGGGTGTTGTGGCAACGATAAATGAGCACTGCTACTTCCCTACCACGGTTTTATTCCTCCACCGTGTTTCCTACGTACGGGGCTTTCATACACCGAGAAGGGGGGAGGGGAAGCCGGGGCAAAGTTTGTAGCGCCATCTCCCAGGCTCCTAGCGAAGCAGAACATTACAGGGCTGCGGATAGTCCCGGCGTTCACTCACCTGAAGTATTCTTGCACCGTGAGTAAGGCTGATGGTCAAAATATTATGAACGTATATTGAACATTAATGCGAAGAATAAATGAATGAATTTGTTCTCGTCATGCCTGTTTTCTATTGTAAGGTGTAAATTACAATATTACCCAAAAAACGGAATTCGTTACGTGTAATCAATCGCATCGCATTCATTGCGCGCAATCCTCAGACAGAAGTAGCCCAAGAAGAGACGACTCAATTAGCTTGCGTTCCTTAGTACGAACTCGCCTCTTTCCCGAACAAAAAGTGATTTTTTTTAGGTGAATACCACAAACAGTGTCGTCACTTCTAGTAGTTTCATGGGTGCACGTTAAAGAACTCCAGGTGGTCGAAATTTCCGGAGCCCTCCACTACGACATCTCTCATAATCATATGAATGTTTTGGGACGTTAAACACCGCATATCAATCAATCCATCAATCAGTCAATCAATCAATCAATAAATCTAGTAGTTTCATTCGTGCGGACTCATGTAGAGGTGCAGAAATTCATTTGACGGCTCGTGGATTACGGGTTTGCTCAAAGTAAGCAGCCAAAATGGGCACCACAACATACAAATCGGGAAGCAAGGAAAACAAGAAAGAAAAAAATGTGGGACGGCCATCAGGCTCGCATCACCACGAAGTTCTTGCGCAGCTTGCCGAGTCGGCTTGAGCTGGAAATAATTGCAACCTTATTAGTGTCAACGGAAGCTCGTTGCTGTGGCTTGGTAGCCTGGCTACGGGTCGGTGGGTAGAGCGTGCATGCAGGCAGTGAACCCCGACCGCCATGGAACGCGTAGCGCGATAGCTTTATGGTGATGCATCATTACGCTGGGCTGTCTATGACTGCTTGAGGCTGAACAGCCATCCGGCGCCATTAAGCAGTGTGATCGTGCAGTTATAAAGGGAAACAATCTAATTACCCATTCTGATGAGCTCTCTGCAAACCAATATGGTTTTGTGTGGCTGTTGACTTTGTCGGGCTGTATTATACGAACTGCTCGCATAAATGCAATTAATGTTTATAGACGTACATTGCCGGGTGCACGTTAAAGAACCCCAGGTGGTCAAAATTTTCGGAGCCCTCCACTACGGCGTCTCTCATAATCATATGGTGGTTTTGGGACGTTAAACCCCACAAATCAATCAACGTACATTGCCGTTGAAAACAGCGCAAGTCCTCGTAGCTAAGGTTGCAATAATTGATGAAACTTGATGAAAATTATCAGCTAAATGAAAAATGTGAAACCTATTCTGCCTGTGCAACGCTGACATCGTAATACAAACACAATTCCCAGCAAAAAAAAAAACCCTCCCTATAGAAACCATACATCTAAAGAAGTTTCTGGCTGCCCTTGTTATCACTTCATTAGTTTCCAGCCCTGTTTCCGCAGCCACAAAAACCGAAAATACGCTTGTTCTTGGGTAGTGCATGATTACCAAGTGGAAGATATGCCTTTTTCCAGCACTCGTTTCGAAATAGGAAGCCAGTGACTTCCGTAGCACGCGAGCAGTAAAATCAGTATATAACGTGCCTCGCTAGCGGAAGAGAGAAAGCCCCATTGTCCTGGCGCAGGCGAGTGATGCGGGCGGCGCCCTAACCCGGAAATAACGCAGTTGCAAACATACGCGGGAGCATTCTTCGTTTGTGGAAACAACAATCCTGTCCATCATGGTTATGGTTTGAAAGTATGTTATGGTTACTTTTTCCTAGGTTGATTGATTATCCAATGGCTTTGCTGAGTTATCTGCCTCTGGTCGCACATTCGCTTCGTATTCGCCTGACGTTGGCAACTAGTGGCTCACTCTACGAAACATTCGAACTATGCATACTGTAAGTATACGATAGAAAGCAAAAAAAAAAGCCTTATTATATTAGCAAGAGATCGATGACCTTCTGGAAGCAGCCAAGATTGTAGGAGCAAGAAAAACGCAAAGTACGTGCTCGTTTTTCACACCGAAGACACCGTGAAGAAGTCAGCGTGACCTATGGAGGAAGCAATATTTGGATGCTGCCTTGCGGGCTTCATGAATATGCAGTTACTATATACAAGATCTTTTTTTCAATACCATAGCGTTAGAAAGTTTGTTTCACAGAAATTCCGGCATTGTTATTGGCGAGTGAAAAATGATCTTGTCCGTGACCACATAAAATGGCGAAAGATGGAAATAAAAGAAATAAACGTTTTGAGGTTTAAGTGACGATCGAATCCGGGCTCTCTGGGTGGCAAACAGGTGTTCTACCACAGAGCTACAATATTCATGAAATCGCTTTTAAAAAAATCTACAAGAATGTCATGTAGTTGAAGGAGTCTCCTTAACTAATCGTATCTCACATTGCAGAAGCGTAGAATCACGCAATGCGTCAAAAGATGTGAATTGACAAACGACGCGGGGGTGTATTAAAGGCCTATTCATTGCAAAGAAGTGCTCAGACATATTTATCATCATAATTAAATAGCAGACTCGTAACAAGGCGAAAAGTTGCGTAGGTTCGCGTGTTGCCCTACGCACACGTTTGGTACGGTCTGCACTGGACATCTGTGCTTGCTATGGGCATTCAGGGATGCCTTAAAACGACCAATGTTACGTGCACAGTCATTCGTATTGATTGATTATTGGTATTCTATCGACGCAGTTGACGCACGTACGAGAACTGAAGCAGGCTAGCAGTTCAGAAGGTGATCAGCACGAGTCCCGATTACGCTATCCCGATCTACTCTTGAAGGCGAAGATCACGCATCCTCCATTGTTTTTAGTAAAGTGGATCATTAAATGTTGTTCATTTTCATCTTTTCTACTTGCTCTACTTTCTTAAGAGGTCTTCGAGACAACCCAGCCTCCTTAAACTATTAACAAAAGCTCGGAATTATCTGATACAATCAATGAAATCTTCGGCCCAAGCACAGCAACCTATAAAAATTAACATTGCAGTGGTCAGATATGCCTATACTAAAGAAGCTTGTTCTAGAGGCTTCCATGGCAAAAAGTAATTATTGCTCTCTTTGTTTTTTTTTTTTGCGTACGCTCTGTCGTCCTCTTGCTATGACTATGTATGACTTGAAAGACCTAGGATTTCATATCACCAATTCTTGGCCAATTTTCCTGAGTGGGCAAGAGCAATACTGGAGGCATCATCATCATCATCATCATCATCATCATTATTCACCTGTGATGATGGGATTGAATCCCAGACATGGCGTTCGCATTTTCGATCGAAAAGCGAATGTATCCAGCCCGTGTGCTTACATCTTGGTTACATCTTGGTTACATCTTGGTGGTAGAAATTTCCGGACGCCATTACTACGGCACCTCTTAATTATATGGCGGTTTTGGGACGTGAAGGCCCAACAATCAGACTTAAGTCGCATCCGATGCACTGAAACGAAGCATCAGACAAAGCTAAGCAGCTTTCGCAATAATCCGCATATTTAAACCCCTCAATATTATTTTACTCACATTAAAGCATGCAGAGCCTCAAGCAAAGAAAATTCGACCTTCAGAATACGAAAGCATACATGCAAAACATATCGAACCCTTTGACAATAGCATATACGTGTGCAAACGTGTTGTGTTGAAATGGATTACAGAGGCGACCAGACACTTACGTAATATTTGAAACGTATGCATCGTGTTCGCGTCATACCAACATTGACAGCAACCCATACACGCCAATTGGCCATATGTATTTTATTATATCAGCACACCGCTGCAGCAAACTACCATCACAATATTTCCGACTTGGTATAATTATATGCAACGACAAAAGTCTTGGAGAAAGGAAAAATTACGCCGTTCGAACATTTCGAACGCTGTCATCGATCAATGTCCATCAGTCTCAAACACCATACGAACCGGCTGCACGGGCATTCCGGCATGCTGTTTATGCGCGTAACAGCCTGCCAAATGACGGGCTTCCGCTGCAGCCGCCCGGTGCTGTATGACCTGCGTTCGTGGCCATGATCGAACGGACAGCCGTAGTCGCCGTATTCGTAGATGCAGCCACTGAACACGGTCCGAGTACAGTGGAGCCACCTCACGGTTGCTGCGTCCCTGCCCCCAAGCCGACGTCAACGGGAACCTGTCGTTGACGTTCCTCCCCACAGCGACGTCTTCGCCCCTGTGTACGAAAAAGCCGCGTTGTGGCGACCGGGTCGCATTCGACCAATTTGCCGTGGCCATCTGTTCTATCACAGCAGTATAGTGGACAATCATGATGTTGAACAGCGCATACGATAAGGAGTGGTTGAAAGGAGAAAAAAAATCAGGCGCTGACTTACAACTGACTTTATTCTTATACTCTGGAGAAATCTATACTGTGGCACACAAAACAAACACAAAAACAAATAAGAGAAGAATGGGATACGCGTCGACACACATTTTCTCACATTACCCCTACGCGCCATTTAGACATGCTGATTCATTCTCCTGTAGAGAAAAAGAAGACTGCCTGACGCAGACGTCTTCTTCGTGCAATTTGTGGTGCCTCGAAACCTAACAACATTTCGTGAGCTTTGCACTCAACTGCATATTATCATCGTATGCGATTGAACTTAGTTGCAAGTGAGCGCTTGTCTGTTTTTTTTTCTTTTCTAACATCACTTGCCATTTGCGTTGTTCAATATCCTTAATAAGTACCATGTTGGCCAGGTTGCCTCTTTAACGTCAGATAGTTGGGGCCGCTCACCTTGATGCCACCAGCATCAGTAGCCACCTAGGCAGCTGCCGTCGCTGTGCTGACCAGCGGTCACGTAAACGCCGTCGGCGGACGCAATGTACTGCCGCAGATCTTCCGCGTTGCGCTTCGACCTGGTGTAGTTGGCGAAGGAATACGTAAGCACGCAGGCGCATACCGGGATGGAGACTTCCAGCTCGGCGATGATCACGTACAGGCCCTCGCGATCACCAGTGCTACCGGATCGATGACGTGTGACCGCAGCTCGGGTCTCACGATGCTGCAGGTTACGTTTAGGAACAGTGGCGAGTAGAAGGGCGCGGTGCGGACGTGTTGAAGACGGATCAAACACGAACATGCCGGAACAGGAAACTCGGCTGCCTCCAGGACAGATCAGACTTCTTCACCACCACGTCTCTGCTTTAACGGGGTTCTCAAATTTGCAGAAATGCACGCGACGCTCGCACACCACCGCGAGACTACCTTGTCTTCTTCGCTAGAGAACATTGCGTAGCTGGAAATCATTTGCAGGAGTGGGTGGGGGGGTGGGGGGGATTGATTATACTCTGTGTATTAGAGTGTGTGTTTTTCTCGTAGCCAATGGCAGAAAATTCATCAATGCGCGTTGTTGCTGCTGTGGCTCCTGGTGCTTTAGTTTTGTCTATACTAGTGTCGGCTACCGCGCAGTAAAGCCGGGCAACATTGTGCACGGTAACAGAGACGTGGGCCGGTGCGCTTCTTGAGGCGGGTAACTTGAAGTGCGCTAACCCGGTTGGTATGTGGGGTTTAACGTCCGAAAACCACGATATGATTATGAGAGACGCGGTAGTGGAGGACTCCAACATTGTCGACCACCTGGGGTTCTTTAACGTGCACTCAAATCCAAGCACACGGGCCTACAGCATTTCCGCCTCCATCGGGAATGCAGCCCTTGCAGCCGGTATTCGATCCCGTGACCTGCGGGTCAGCAGCCGAGTACCTTAGCCGCTAGACCACCGCAGCTAGGCAAAATGCGCCAACCCAACGCGGGCCACTAAAACGCGATTTTATTTCAAAATAAGCCCTCGACACAAAAGTACCACTACTAGGTTTCTGGACTGCTATTTCAACAATCAACTTCGACCTAATAGTTGCCTTATGTGCCCCTTTAAGGGTATGAGCGAATTTTCTTATGCGACAAAACCAATAAAAAAGTACTTTTTGCGCTGTTAATCATTCATGCCTCTTTCTTAGCCACACATGTACAGCACATCTCACTCAAGGCGTCTGAATTTGAATTCAATAAATCAATTTTAATTCATTTGTTGAAATAGAATAATGGTGCGTGATTGACCTAGATGATGATGATTAAGGGCAGTTCAATCAGCTTGCCCTAGCAAACATGGGTAGAATTAATCCTAGTACTGCAAAGCAGAATTCGACAATCTTGTATGATGTTGGATCTCCCAAAGTATGCTATTAATTAGACGGTGGCCACTCAAGTGCAATTAGGAGCTGTGTATCACGAGCGCAAAGACCTGCTATCGGAAAGTTTAGGCGCTGTAATTACTATGTGGTTGCTGCGTGTTAATTTCAAGACGATTTGCACTGACAGGGTAAAAATAATTATGTGTATTTAAATTCAACATATTGCACTTTATAACCGCCAAGTCCTGGTCTCCTATATATACTACAGTGAGACTTTTTTCTTGTATACTGATGAGATGCTCGCAAAAAATATTTTCGTGCTTTTAAGGCTGTAATAACTTGAAATCAACAAGAAAGAGAATTTTCTGCGGGTAAAAATATCAGGGCTTATAGGGTTGATGAGCCACAAGCACTTTGAACGGTCGGTCGGTCGGTCGGTCGGTCGGTTAGTCTGTCCATCTGTGCGTCCGTCCCTCCTTCCATCAATCCCTCCATCCATTTATTCAGCCAGCCAGCCGCCTATACGTCTGATAGTTTCGTCAACTCACTGTAGACCAAAATTGCTATAGGGTGTTAAGAGCGCTTGAAGAACAAGCATAACTGTTTAGTAACGACACGAATAACGCAAAAATCCTCTTATCAACGCGGAAAAGTAACCTAGACAGGCCTATTCGCTATATGTGTTTTATTATTTAAGCGTGGCGCTGCACTTAACCGTGACCACTATATTTACGACTTATCATTCTATATAAAGAATGAAGCCATGGAGAAAAGAAAAATTCATGATAACCGACGGTGCGGTTGTCCATCAACGTCCATCATTCTGCGACCCGAGAAGAACCGGTTTCACGGGCGTTCTAGTTTCGTGTTCAGACGCAAAACGGTCTTCCATATGACGGAGTTCAAGTGCAATCACTCGGGGTGTTGTAGGGCAAGATGCGGTCTAAGCCATCATCGCCGTAGTCCTCGCTGTCGCAGATGCAGCCGCTAAACTCGACCTGGGCCCAATGAAGTCAACACACGATGCTGCACCTGCCCCCAAGCCGGATGCTTCTTGCTTGACCGCCGCTTGCAATAAGTCGTTGATGTTCCGCCCCATCGTGATTACGTCGCTCCTGTAGGCGAAAAAGCCGCGTTGTGGTGACGGGGTCAGATTCAACCTATTCGCCGTGACCGACATAGTCAGTGCCGTCACAGCAGTATAGCGGGGTGGGGATTTGTGATGTTGGATAGCACATATAACAAGGGGCGGTTGAGGAGAAACCAGTACGGGCGCTCCTTCGCGACTAACCATGAAACTATATGATGGTAAAGTATGCAACAGCAGCTCGCAAAATACGGGAGAAACAAAAAAAAACAAGAATGAGATAACCTACGCATGTTTACTTTGCTCACTTCACACCAATGAGCCATACAATATACAGATACGCTACTGCCCTCCTATTTAGTGAAATCGAAGGATGGCTTACACAGACTCGCTTTTTTTTCTGGTGCAATCTGTGCTGCCTCGGTCACTAACCTCTTTTATTGTTTTGTTTTGCACGTCATTGTATGTTCCGATCACTCGTAATCAAAGTAAAGTGCAAGCCAGCACATGTCCTGTATTTTTCCCCCCGTCTGTTGTCATTTGTGCCGCCCAGCATCCTGGACCGCATCCATACCAACTTTCCAACGCAGGATAGTGGAGGCCGCTCACCTTGATGCAACTATAAGGCATCAGCAGCCCGGGCGTTGTTGTCGCGTTGCGTATTAGGGGTGACGTCGACACCGTCGGTGGACGCGATGTACTGGCGCAACTATTCAGCACTGCGCTTCGACCTGGTGTAATTGGCGAAGGAATACGTAAGCATGGAGGCGCATACCGGGATGGAGACTCCCAGCTCG
This sequence comes from Rhipicephalus annulatus, assembly GCA_013436015.1. Taxonomy (NCBI): domain Eukaryota; kingdom Metazoa; phylum Arthropoda; class Arachnida; order Ixodida; family Ixodidae; genus Rhipicephalus; species Rhipicephalus annulatus. Next base: position 680,995 of record WOVY01011973.1, read on the forward strand.
GTGATGACCACGTACAGGCCCTCACGGTTATCAGTGTCACCGCATCGTTGACGTGTGACGGCAGCTCGGGTCTCCTGATGTTGCAGGTTGCGTTGAGGAACAGTGGCGAGTACAAAGGCACGGTGCGCACGTGGTGAAGACGGATCAAACACGAGCATGCCGGGACAGGAAACTCGGCTGCCTCCAGGGCCGATCCGACTTCTTCACCACTACGTCTCTGTTTTAATGGGTTTCTCACATTTACGGCAGACCACGCGATCCTCATGAACCTGCCCTGAGACTAATTTGTCTTTTTCACTAAAGGACATTGCGTAGGCAGTAATCATTTACGGTGAGGAAGGGAGGATGAGTCATTTATATATACGTAAAAACCAAAATACATTAAATACGTTCACCCCTTTAGTTTTAAATGATTGATTTTTTTAATCGCAAAGCATCGCGAAACACCTTTACATTGGCAAATGCGCAGCACAAGCAGCTGCACTGGATGACATTTCTTTTTATTTGGACACTAAGCCTTTAGTGTTAAACGCCAGAAGGTTACAAAGTGCTGTCACTCAGGCTCGTCCGAACCAGAGTGCGACGACGTGTATTTTCCACTAGTAACGTCCCTGAGTTTACCGTCCTCCGTTCCATTCAATGCGGTACTTATGCAGCATTTCCGGAAAGACTGAAGTACGCCGCCTCCGCACAAAGCCCTTCCGCTTCATAAATCGGTGCACCCACGATGGCGATCCCTTGAATTGCATCCTCGTGAGCCCAGAGTGAAGCGCTATATCGAGAGCTCTCACGCAGATAGACAACTACGGCGCCGCACGTCACTTGTGTTCCGATCTCATAACAGCTTTCGCTGTAAAAGGTACCTAGTATTTCTGTCACACCGAGCACGGACAGGCTATTCAAACTCGGGACTATGCCGCGGTTGCCTAGTGGCTAAGGCACTCGGCTGCTGACCAGCAGGTCGTGGGATCAAATCCCGGCTGCGGCGGCTGCATTTCCGATGGAGGCGGAAATGTTGTAGGCCCGTGTGCTCAGATTTGGGTGCACGTTAAAGAACCCCAGGTGGTCGAAATTTCCAAAGTCCTTCTCTACGGCGTCTCTTATAATCATATGGTGGTTTTGGGACGTTGAACCACACATATCAATCAATAATCCAAACTACGTGTTCACAATACCACTCTCAAGCTAATTAAAACGCAGCGTTCAGCACAGATCGCAAAGCTCCTGAGCTCCAGAGTGAATGAGCGCTTCTTGGAGGCGGCGGGCTTGCCACGACGTTACAATGTGAGACGGCTCAGCTGCACGAAAATTCAAGAGAGACTTACGTCGCTGTTCCTTCTCCAGAAACATGCGGCCACAGCACAATGTGGTCAGACGAATAGCTCATGCCAAGGTGGGGAAAGGATAAAAAAACCTTTGTGGACACAGCTCAGTACGAGCGCTGCTCCCTTAAATTCGCGCTCACGGCAGTAGCGAAAAAGGCAAGCAACGGCCGACGTGGCACAACAGGTGGCGAGTGCATTGGCGAAACAGGATTCCAGACGGTGGTATATCTACATTGACTACCGAGCAGTCGTCAAGGCCTTCGCGTCGGGAATGGTTGCTACAGAGGTGGCTCTGCTTCTTAGCCGCCTCAGATGTAGGTTCACGTTAAATAACCCCGGCTGGTCGGATTTCCACTACGGCGTCTCATAATAATATGGTCGTTTTGGGGCGTTAAAACCCACATATCCCCATCAACGTTCGTGAAACGTCGATTGTGGTTGCAGTGCTGTGTATCCAATTCTATAAACAATAGATATGTGCTGCTATGATACAGCCGTCACGTCGGGTTATCATCAATTGCATTAGGTGTCATGGCCGCACTCCTCGGGAGCCCCAGTGCTTTTAAATCAGCTTATCACTTTTGGTGTTGATAATACTCATGTTCCTGTTGGCATCCTGTTGCACTCGCGGTGAGTGCAAAGAGCTGCTTATATGAACACCAAGAACTGTTCAACATATGTCTGTGCGTGCAACATTTTCACGTACATTTAACGTCATTTCATAATACATCGCTTAATAAAAAATACAGCCTATTCTCCTTCCCTCCACATGCTTCGCGTTGCGTTGATTCCCAAGGTGCGTGGGACCTGCCAATGTTTAGGGGCAAAGCTTCTTAGGGCGTCGGTCTTGTGATACAAGGCGTCGCTACCGACTACAGCTCTGTGCGATGGCACGTGCTCGGCGGCCGCCACAGGCAGGAAGAAGAGGGAATAAGCAAGATGTCCCCGCTTATGCTGTGACTTTCATTATGTATGATGTAACAGGTCTGTCGCTCCTCCGTATGTATGGAATAGTATGTAACCACCAGTGGCACATACCCGCTCTAGATCGGGTATGTGCCACAGGGGATGCGAGGTGGGAGATGGCGCTACTTGCGAGTGTTCACTAGATGGAAGCATGGACGGATAGACGGATGGATGGACGGACGCGCAGATGCACGGATGGGTGGGCGCACGAACGGACGGACGGATGGACGGACTCACGGTCAGACACACGGAGTGATGGACGGACGGAAGCATGGACGGGCTGGCGGACCCTTCGCCCCACTAGTCATAATTCACTCCGTGCATAAGGTGCGATTTTTTTTTTTGGCTGTCTGCTTAAATAGTTGTAAGCTTAGCTATACGCGATAGAGCATTGGCCCGTACGATGGCGTTAGGCAACGGGCAATGGAGTGCAACGGCGAGAACGGGAATAAAAATATTTATAAATCAACAGCCAAAATATTGTCGCAGCTTAACGAATATCCGTCTGAAAGAAAGACGTGCATTGACAGCACGGTGCACAGGTGCCCAGACGCTCCATCGACGCGTTGGCGACCGTGAAGAAGTCAGCCGTCACTAGACCGCAGTCTTCCGCGGTGGCCACAGAAGTTGTACAACCACCGTTGAAGCTGCCGTCCTAGATCACTCCAGAGTTATGCCCGTCCATTTCAGCGACGAACACATCTTGCCCAGCCTACACCAGGACCGTCACACCAGCTCAGCGTTTTATAGCTGGGAGGTCTGGCTCCTGCGGCGTCACAAAACTTACACTTGTCTATCTCGTACGAACAGCCGCCACCCGTGATGCCTCCGATGTAAACGAGTAAGCGTGGGCCGTCGTGAAGCCACCGGCAGCAGCAGACGGGTCCGCAGCGCCTCTCAGCTCGTCGACGCCCTCTCTGGCATTGCAGAAGGACTACGGAATGAATTCACGCCTATTTACGGCGTTTCGCTTCGTCCTGGTGTTGTTTGCGAAAGAGTACGTAAGCACGCAGGTACGTCCCGGGATGGAGACCCTCAGCACGGTGATGATCACGAACAGGCTCATGTGGTTGAATAGCGCTGCCGGCCGGTTGACGTGTGCCAGCAAGTCGGGATCCATGATGTCGCTAGTTCCCGGTCATGAGGCCGACGAATTGATAGGCAAGGAGCGGAGGTGGCGGAGACTGCTCGAACATGACCGAGTGACCAGGGAACGTCCATCGGTGGTCTTCTCTACTGACTACGCTTCGCTGAGACGCTGCCCCGTCGTAGATATCACCGTGGCATCAAGTGTTCGGTTGGTTGGTTGTTCCTCGAAGTCCTGGCACAACCCACCGTGGGGGATCGGCCTTGCTCATGCACTGAGATGCGGGACTTATTCGTCGTCTTGGTCAACGAGTTTTCTACGAAATGCGGTGGATGAACTTGGTTTATCCACCTATGTCGAGATGACCCCAATAGATCGCAGGTAGGAGTCATGGTCGGTAGGAACAGTTCACAATAAAAACGGGCTAATACATTTATGCTATATATATAACATATAATTCAATTTACAGTCGCTATGGTGACACCACACGTTGTCAGGTTGTTAAAACGGTACAAAGATGGGCACGTCGCTAAAAAGAAGTAACTACGCACAACAGCCACCTTTAATTGTCAAAAGAGAGATCGTGCTTCATTCAGCACTGTCGACACATCAAAGCAGCTCAAATCTGCCGTATCAATAAACTGCAAAACGCTTCCTGCTTGTTCTTACAAATGTGCACCTCCCTCCCTCCCATCCATCCTCCCATCCATCCTCCCATCCATCCTCCCATCCTTCCTCCCTCCCATCCATCCTCCCATCCTTCCTCCCTCCCATCCATCCTCCCTCCCATCCATCCTCCCATCCTTCCTCCCATCCATCCATCCTCCCATCCTTCCTCCCATCCATCCATCCTCCCATCCTCCCTCCCATCCATCCATCCTCCCATCCTCCCTCCCATCCATCCATCCTCCCTCCCATCCATCCATCCTCCCTCCCATCCTCCTTCCCTCCCTTCCTCCCTCCCTCCCTCCCTCCCTCCCTTCCTTCCTTCCTTCCTTCCTTTTTTTCCCATTGACAGCAGCAGTAGAAGACCAGAAAACTATCACTCACAATATTGCGACACACGAAGCCTAATGCTGGCAGAATTCTTTGAAAACTTAACGCTGTGAAGGCAATGTGAACGAATGAGTTTACTGCCCTCACCCAACCGGAGCTCGAAACGAACCTAAAAAAAAAAGGAACGTCCAAATGAACGCGCTCAAATAACGTCGTTGAAAGCCAGTAAACGCGAGAGCCTGTGAGCGTACCGGCTTCGGACATGGCTCGCTCAAACGTGGGCGCCTCGCGTTGGTCAAGCCTTCATCTTCTCGTGTTTACGCTGTAAACAGTGTTTACTGCGAGAGCCCACTTCTCTCTTCACCGCGGCTCGGCACGCGGCGCATACCGACGACGTCGGAAGCCCGAGCTGGGGCTCGAGCTCATAACTCTTCTGGGTCGAGATATACAGCGTAAGCAACAAATGAAGGGCCGTTTTTTTTTTCTTCTATGTCGCGAGCTGCTTACTCGTCGGTCGTTTATCGCCCCGTACGACGACGAGTTGAGTGAACAAATAATCCGGCAATATTGCGCCTTCTCCCGCGGAGATCGCTTTTATTTACGGCGCTCACTTCACGTGACCGTACTCGAACGTTTATATCTCGATAACTGATGGCGTCGCCAATCGAAATTGTATACGCCCCATAACAACTTTCGCAAACGCTACTTTCTTTCACGAGGTGGGCTTTAGGTATAAATAACGTTAAATAGATAAGCACTTTGCACCGCAAATGTTCAGACGTTGTTCATTAAAAAAGAAATTCGTTCAAACGTTTGCATTCATCATCATTATCATCATCAGTACCACAAGCCTGACTACACGTACTGCAGAACAAAGGTATCCCGCTTGTTTAACCCGGAACCTGCGATAATAAACCTGGAACCTGCGATTTCCGCGGCGCGTTATCACCGCAAAATTTTAATCTCATCTGCCCGCCTGTCTGCCTCCCCCTCACGCTCTTTCCTTCTATTAAAACCCAGTCTGTGACTCATAATGAACAGCTGTTATTCCTTCTTCCAACGTGCCCTGCTAATGTGCAATGTTGAAGACATTATTCAAGCTCAAAATTCAATCATGTACTTTGCTTAGTCGTTCACGAACCTTCAAATTATACACTGCGAAGCCGACACTACGTAGGACATCATCGGTTGTTTACAACTGTAAGCAGCACACAACGACTTGTGAAACAAAAATGTCTTAAATACCAATATGCATTGAAGAGCGTGTATTGTTGGACGCCTGCCTGAAAACAGGAAATCCCCGCCGCGGTGGTCTAGTGGCTAAGGTACTCGGCTGCTGACCCGCAGGTCGCGGAATCGAATCCCAGCTGCGGCGGCTCCATTTCCGATGGAGGCGAAAATGTTGTAAGCCCGTGTGCTCAGATTTGGGTGCACGTTAAAGAACCCCAGGTGGTCGAAATTTCCGGAGCCCTCCACTACGGTGTCTCTCATAATCATATGGTGGTGTTGGGACGTGAAACCCCACATATCAATCAATCAATCTAAAAACAGGTAATATAGGCACTTGATGAGAGCACTAAGTCGCTCTTACGCGCACGTACGCATTTTTACAAGTTGGATAACGACAACGATAACCTCTTCTGCGAAAAAGAAATATGAAAACAATTATACGCAAAAGTAAGTTGATCGCAGTAAATGAAAAGACAGCATTTTATTTTTTTTTCAGGTTCATCATTGATAATATAATGAAAAGAATTGTCGGCGTCACTAGAACAGAGGTAACAGCAATAAGCTGCTGACCTAATGGTCGCAGGTTTGATCCCCGCCGCGGCAGCATTTCAATGGCAATTAAATGTCACAGGCCCGTGTAATGTGCGATGTCTGTGCACTGCACAGATTACCAGCTAGTCGAAATTTTAGCCGCTAGGCGTTGCAGTGGTGTAGCCAGATAATGGCACATCGGGTCCGACCCGTGCCCCCCCCCCCCCCCCATATTTTTTCACGATGGCATACAGAGCAAAAAATAACCCTTTCATGCAAGTGCCCCCATTCCCGAATTCAAATGAGTGCCCCCCCCTGGCTTCCAGAAAAAGATTTCTTCCTACGTCCCTGCATCGTGGCTTAAAATCACATTGTGGTTTCGGCACGTAAACCTCAGGTAATAATATTATGAAAGACATAATCAGATGGGAGTCCCCTAGTGATCTACTTCGCGAAAGCAATCTGTTGATGGCTGGCTACGAAAGGCTTCCGTCTTTCTCGGCATCATTTGATGCGTGTGCATCGATTTTATGTCTGTCTACTCATCGGCCAGGACAAATGCGACGTCTATAGCGTTTCTCCTGTTGCAGCCGTGCGAGCGTCGTCTTGGTGACAAGATGCCGTTGCTTTCTTTGTACACGCTTTCGAGGTGTGGTCTATATATGTGAATGCACTCATGGTTTATGTGGTCAATATGACACCGAGAGAGGGGTTCGTGATGTAACAGCGCTCACATGAATGAGCATCGGACTAGCAGAGTAATGAACACGTTGGGTTTTACGAGTACCATATATGGTGCTGACGCTAACAACAGATAGCTGTGCCCCGCGCTAACCTAGAGAGAGAGAGAGAGAGAGAGAGAGAGAATGTTGCAGCATTGCCGACTCATCAAATTAAATGAACGTGATTGTTGCTGCCCTTTTAGGTGTTTCGACGATGGTAAAAAAAAACGTATGCAGGATTAAGTCGCGCTATGCACAATTTTTATTTTAAAAGCCTGCTCGTGCTTAGTTAAAAAACAAAGGACATTAGCTACAACTAGCAAAGAGAAAACTGGGCGGGGCAATTGCCTGCAAATTATGCAAGGGTATAGATCCGCCGGCTACCTACAACATCCTCAACCTCAACCTATGCAGCTGAAATCCGAGCTTTGGTTTCTTGCCACACGTCTCGACAAGGCTAGTGTGAGGTAACAGATGGCCACGTAACGAATCACGCACTTTTAACTGTTCGCATCGTTACACTCTCTTCTGGAAAAAATTTTCCAGTCTATTAGCCTTAGTTTCGGGAAAACATTATAGAATATCGAATCCCGGCTGCGGTGGCGGCATTTCCGATGGAGGCGGAAATGTTGTGGGCCAGTGTTCCCAGATTTGGGTGCACGTCAAAGAACCCCAGGTGAATAAAGTTTCCGGAGCCCTCAACTGCAGCGTTTCTCGTATTCATATGGTGGTTTTAGAGCGTTAAACCACACATATCAATCAATCAACATTATAGAATAAAAAATACTTTAGCACTACCCTTCTCCTGCCTTCCGGTGCTGTCCATATAACAAAGCGGTAATGTGTTCATCACTAAAGCAGTTTTACCAGCTTTATCACGAAACAGACTTACAAAAGCAGCAAATCGGCTTATATCCTTAGGACAACTCATTAATACCCTCAGATGCGTGTATACTTCGTTTAAAGCATTTGTGCTTAACGTATTTAAAATTTAAAAAATCCTGAACGAATGATGTTCATTAGGACAAACGCAGCTTTACAAGCGTGAATAAAATGTAAGTGTATACACATGAACGTTTATACGGATAACTCGTCAAGGAATTTAGCTGGGTTAGTTGATATTGACAGAAAGGTTCCATATTATCAGCGAACACATATAAGAACACCATAGAAAGAGACAGGACGGCCTCTCTCCAATGATCAAAGGGGGGGGGGGGGGGTATATGGGCGATGCACTGCAAAAAGTGTGAAGCTTGTATTCCGACATTTGACGTTATCTCTGTTATACACGTTGGAGGGCAACAAAAACAAAGAGAAAGGGAAACAATGTAGGATCTCTAAATTCAAAAGGCGCGTCACGTACACGCCAGCACATTATCCATCGCTTTGTAGAAACAAGAACTGGATTATCTGTAAACAAGCAACAACAACAACAAAAAAACACGTGTGCATTTAAATATATTCGGTCTTTAATGCCGATTAAAAATCAGTTGAAATCTAGCAACCGTCCCATCTCTCTTGTGTGTTTGTGCGTGTTTGTTAGTATTAGGGAAACTTACAGTTTAAGCGGATAACTCTGAAATTTTCAGTACCTTCAACGCCTTTGTACTTCATTCAATGGCACCGTCGATCGTAACTTGTCCTGCACTAGAAATGGCTGGTGTCCCATTCTACAAGTCATCCTAAGGCGGAAAACAGTTTATACATATTAGAAAACACTGACTGAGATGTGATTTTGTACACCAAAGACTTGGCCCTAGTCCTGTTGTAGGTCACCTATACTTGCAAACAAGAGCACTACGCACCGCAGCACTCTAGCGACATAATTACCGCAATCTTAGGGCAGGCCGTTAATTTCCCGAGGCTGGTAAATTGGCCGCCTTTGTTTCCCCTAGGGCATGGTTATAGCAACCACCGAGATACCTATTCAGCATGCGATCCATAAACAGCCGCACGGGGATTCCGTGATGGTGCACCCCAATCGCTGGCCTGCACTCAAGTGCGGAAGATTGCTTCCCAGGTTGCCGCATTTCCGACAGAGCACGCGCGCTTAATTCTGGCATACCCCGCGTACGTACCACCCGGTGACGTATTCATGAGACTCACTGGGTGCAGCAATGCAAACCGAGACGAGGCCCGTGCTATACGATGAAACGATCGTGGCCCGTGCGAATCTCAACGGGCAAGCCAGCCGCTCCTGGTAAAAGATCGCGTTCGATTAGAGCTCCCTAATTGCGTTGGCCCAGCCCCTGTCTTCTTTCTGGGCGCCCGATTGATGGCTGACTTCCAGGTGCCGCGTTCGACCGGGGCACGCGCGCATTCGTGTACAGATAGCTTGCACTGACGTCACTGAAACCGCCATGTTGGTGCTCACGTACACCCCATACGGCACACGCAGGGTTTCTGGCGCCATGCGTTGATGTTATCGTTATATGAATTGTATGTTCTGTTATTGACTCTCAGAGGCCAACAGAATTCGGTCCACATCATTACCATGTAGAAGCACATAAACACGATATAATTATGCCGCTTCATGTAATCAAGGCAACGATCATGGTGAACCAGCAGGATATAAATCTGCGGCCATGACGTCTCGTGCAGGCTATATATAAGCCTCTCCGGCACAAAGTAATTGAGAAGCTTCCCTCTGGAAGCCAGATTAGGTTGAATCGCAGCGGCACAACACGTCTTCGGTAGTGATAGTGACTGTATCATGACCGAGTTTCATCATATAGACGAACTTTCGTGTCCGCCTCGTTTTTTTTTCCCTCAGAGTTATACTCAATAAGGCGAAAGCCTTAGATGCCTCAATTGACAAAGACGACAACTGACCGTCTAAATTGTATTGTACTACTAATCATAGCCACGCAGGTCACGCGACCACAAATAGAAGAGATAAAGAAGTAAGATAAAATTGATAACGAAGACGATGTTCACAGTTTTGCTGTCCGACACTTTTCACGGCTGCAATTTTCTTTTTTCTTATAGCCATTTCGAAAAAGGAAGTGAAAAGAGCTTTAGTCGTCATCGATCTTGGTGCCTAGTGTACAAATACACCCTCATCAAACGTTATCTGTTACGTTAGACGCAGATAAAGAGCAATTAGGAGGTGGGAAGCCACCTGTGTATGGAGTGTAGGGGAAACGCATAGGAGATATAGTGTCTGTAGATCCCAATCTATCATAATGATCCTCAACGTAGTTTATAACCTGATAAAAATATGGTTATACCCTTATTCAATGCAGGAACACTTTTTTGTATTGAAAAATTCTTTTTTGCTGCACTTTCTTTCATGCCCCCCACCCTTACTTTTTCTCCCATTTTCGAAAACTCACGCTTTTAGTGGTCCTATATATCTGTACTGTGCTATCGTATAGTACAGACAGTTTTGATCTTCTATATGTGTTTACAGATGTCGTATCACAGCGAGCAACGTATTTCAATGTTACTATTTTCGTTTGTTAGACACAATACATATGAGAATTAACAGGCAATAATGCCAAGAAAAGTATAGGGGACGTTACAGGAAGTAATTGTAATGCAGATAAAAAAAAGAAAATTGGGCGAAGAGATTATTTGTGTTTAACAAAGAAAAACGAACCCTTAAACTAACACTCCTACAGTCGTTTGGTATTATGTATATATTTTTCGATCTTAAGCTTACGTTACCGCCTCTGTTTTCTAATTACGTCCGCATATAAAGGAATATGTCGCTCTATCAAGCATTCGTACCCTTTGGCAGCCTCGTTGATGGAACAAATGTACACTTCATAATTTGCCGCAGCCTGATATAAATATAAAAAGGTGGAAATGTGTCGCGTGTGCGAACTTGAGCACACGGTGATGCGTTGTTTTACTTCGGAGCCTGCTGCTTGCTTTCTCTCGACGTCAACCTTGACACAATAAACGACCGAGCCGAAGATGTTTTCGTCTCGGGGGCCACGGCAAATATAAAGTGAAAAGGCACCACCCTGATGTGCAACGAACTTCCCCGATAAGTCCTCTGCGGGAAAATGGGGCAGTCGAAAACGAAGAGAAATGAACATCTCTACGGTACCGCGTCCCACATCGATTAGATTTAAGGAAGTTCAGCGATGTTATTCGGAACTTACCGCGAGGATTTAGAACGGGGACAGCCCCAACCGTGATTAGACTTGACAATGAGTCCGTGTCACGGGTTCACAACAAATACATAAAAAGAATTAATGGGAAACTAAACGGCAGATAACGAAGATAAATATAATAGCGCGTCCTAAAAAGACAACTGTAAACTAGCGCAAAAGATAAACGTATAGAGGAATAAAGCTTCGAAAGTGTTGTACTTTCCCGCAGTTACTACATGTCTGTGCACGGTGATTTGATCGCTGCGATGCTGTGAGCTCTGCTTTGGAAGTCCCAGCTGAAATTTGAGGTCTCATAGGTCTTATTGGCAAACTCGCGTGGAATACGGTGTCAAAATATAGTAGCTAATATATATTTTTTGTTGCTTCTGAACGCACCTTGCTTCTAAGTAGCTCATTTCCTATTTATGAATAGCTTACAAGGCTAAGCTACTCAAACGTGCCTTTGAAGTGAGTTCAAGTATTTTCCGTGTAACAAAAGTTAGCCTGTTTCCGTGAACATACTCATCACACGACCCGCCGACTTCCTCGTCTCACAACGGCACGTCGGTAACGTAGGCAACGGTCAATAAAACTGTTCCGCAGCACGCCTCGCTGTACTTACGACAAGGGCAGCGCCGGAACAGCTTCAAGGCACAAGTCTTTTAAAGCTACTCTCTGACTTCTTCTGGAGGAAAGCAGCCCGCGGGTGGAGTGCCCGTTGCCATAAAAGGCAGCTCATCACCTTAAGTTAAGCACTTCCGCGTCAACAGATCCGTAAAAAGGGCTGCGGCTTCGCCTTTACACACACTACTGTTACACAATTTCTTCGAAGATTTTTCTTTTGTTATGAAATTATTACCTGTGTGTTCTCTATTATTCTGCCTCTGGTGAAGGAGCCTGCTTACGCACGAACTTGCTCGATGACTTCAACACCTTGGAAAGATTAAGCCAGAAATATCGGGGAAGGCATAATAGCAGAATTGCCTCGTGAATGTAGGAACCACCAGCCTTGCTCAGAAGGGATCCTTCGATGATGGAGCTAGACTATGCACTCTCCCCCCTCGCGCTGAAAATACGAGTGGGAGAGTGCTGCGTAGATTTTCACGCGGTTGTGACGTCGATCAAGGCAGCGGGCGGCGTGTCCAAAATGAAGGTTTTCTTTATTTGGCCGTACTTGTGGACGAGAAACGGTAACTCAAAATTACAGCAAGGAATGCACGCCACGCACTGGTATGGGCGCACATGGCGTCGGCTGTCCATAATTTGATCCGCAGCAAGTCGCGTCGGCATTTACTGATGCGATTTTGAACATTTTAGGATTATCACTAGTGGCCGCGTTTGTTCTAGAGTGAAATCAGGTGTTCTAGTTTGCGCGCTCAAGCCTAACAAATGATCCCGAGATACACTGGTATACTCCCGGACGTTCTGGTGTGATCTGCACAAGGCACTATCTACATGTGAGATAGCCCGGCTGCAATAAACACAGAAAGAAAGGAGCATGCATGATATTATGTTGAGGAAGACTAGGCCTGGTTAGGAAACAATGACATAGAATGTGTATGAGATTAAGAGATTGAAATGGCTTCACGAACAGACACGGAACAAGTTAGCTGACAGATCAATTAGTTATCTCTTCGAACACGAATTATCAGCATAATTAAGAAGCTGGAAGCTCTTTGAGGCAATCATATACACCGAAATAGAGGTTGACTCAGATGTAACGAGTTCGAAGGGCTCGTGGTGGCGTTCACGCAGACAAAGAAACAGTCATAAGCGAGGCAATACTAAAGGATACGTAAGGGCGTCTGAAGTAAAGCCAGAAAACGAGAAGAGTTTTCAAGAAGAGAGACGTGGAAGCGATTTTATGCGCAGGCCTTTGTTGATCGCAGGTTATGTCTAGATTCCGTCTTCGTTTACGTGTCATAGTATCTAAACACAAAAAAGTGTCCTGCTTAAGCAAGACACAACTTCGAGCCCCTAAAAAACCAACTCACGTCTTGGCACTAAGCATATATGGTGAGAAAGATTCAGGGCGTACTCTTTTTAAACTACTCCTATTTTCTACCTTGCTTATTACGACCGCCCTGAATCGTAGCTAGGTGATCATCCTGCCTCAGGAAATCAGGTTGCGAAGTAATAAATTGGCTGTCATTCTAGGGTCTCTTTTTTTTTGCAATCATCATAGCTTACACGTGCTTGAAGAAATTTTTCTCCTCAGGTCTCTCCGTAAGCTATCGATATTCCTATGCAAAACAGCATGTGCGTGCCAACACAAACCACAGGAAAAGATGTCTGCATTTCGATGAAAAACTTTCCCCATACCCTACAATAATCATTAAATATAAGTATGGAGGCACATATAGGGCGTATCATCAAGACAAGTAAAAGCCGTGAAGTTTATACGCGTACGTCCCACACGAACGAAGCATGGATGCTGAATCCCCGTCGTCAGCTAGAAATATCGCACAGTCATCTATGAATTCCGGCACACGCGCTAAGAAAAGAAGTGAGCATATCGACACATTAACACAAGAAGCAGAAGATGCAAAAGTTAGAAGAGGGGGTATTGAAAAGGTGGTGATGTGCGCAACAAATATTAGCAAGAGACGGAAGCCCAGTCGCGTCCCCAACGCAAGAAAGCAGTGACAAACGCTGTACCACGTAGCGTGTTACGAAATGCTCGTACCAGGACTAAGGAGGCGCGTCCCTATTTCGCTCGTTGAGTAAGCAGCAAGCGTAAGTGCCGACTCCAGATGCCTGTACCATTCGATGACCGCAGTGTGATTGTGAGCGGGCTGCGGGGCCTCGCGAGAACTCATTTCCTTTAGCCTCTTTTGCCGGTGACTAATGTGCGGTTGGACGAACAAGCCATGGGGATAAAGAGAGAGAGAGTGGTGGGGAATTAGGTACTAGACGAAACCGGAGGAAATGAACGTCACGAACGGCGGGAAAGATGCGGCGAATGTGCATACGGATCACCTCACTCGAAGCGAGAACAAGCCTGATCAGGGCGACTGACAGACAGCGGTGCCTAGAAGGGAAGAAAAAAATTTCGCCCTGGAGGAGTAATGGAGCCAACGGGAAACACGGCCAGACATCGCGGTGAGAACGAGAGGCGGATGAGACGGCAGAGGGAGAAAGAGAGCGGCTGAGGAAAAGCATCGAGGAACGGTTCGTAGTTAATGGCCGATGAGACAGAATGCGACGAGACGTCATCACTCACGCGGTCGCGACTGTTGGAGCACGGCCTGGTCGCAAGCCCGAAAGTGTGCCTCCTGGCGTCTTTCGTTTTCGGGCCGTTGATCGATTGAACAAGATCGGAGGAAGCCGCTCGTTCCTCTGTAAGGTGCCTCTTCCGATCAAGAAGAAGAGGCGCCCGCGAGCATTGTGTGCACTTGCGGTGATCCGTGAAAGCCGAAGGACCTCATCACGTATAAACCGCTGACGTGAACAAAGAAGACTTCAAAAAGAAAGCAACAACTCGCTCAATGCTGTTGTTTCAGGGGGACACGAAACAATGTGACACAAAAGATGGATTGGTATAAATGAAATCCGTGAAATGCACAAGTGCGTGGCTCTGACTTCAACAGTGTTGACTAAGTGACAATGGAATTCACCAGCACTTAAGCACGCGGGCCCATGGGCAGTCATGAAACAACCAATACTTGACTGAAAAGCGTGCTCGCACTATTGGCACAGAAATACTCAAAGCTGATAAACATCCCGTGCTGTCTATAGCCATAAGTAGAGGTGCATCGTATTACGTATCTTACACACAAATGCAGCATCGTCGTGACCTTCAGGGCTCATTTCCTATGCACTGTGACCTTGTAATGTGTGCATAAGGTATGTTTACTTCAGCACTTGTTCGACGCATCTGATTTATTCCCTTGCGTGAATAATAAATCTAGGAGTACACGTTGTAGCGTGGAACTCCGCCCGTGGCGAAGTACTGCTACGCAAATGCGCTTACTCGCGCAATCTTGCACGTTAGTTCTGCTGCGACATAACGTATACGGCGAGATTAACATGAGCATCATTACATCTGACGACCACGGGTTACGCAAGAAAGCCTACCGGTCCGCGAAAACGCTTCTCGTTCGTAACGCCGGTAATGAAGTCGTATATTTACTAATATAGAAGTTATTACCACGAGTAAGGTTACTAAGGGTTGTGTACAATCCAATTATGTCCTACACACCACGTAGCGAAGGTCGACTAACTTTTGCAGACTACTGGAGTTAAGTTCTTGCGCGTTTGCATTCGACAGCATGAACAACACTGTGTTCCTCTGACTTTGATGACTAGCAGTTCGTATAGCAATGCCCGTTGGTTCAACCCGATTCCAAGGATATTTCACCTTGAATGATAACAAAAAAGATCGTAGAAAACACGTGATCTTGTACACAACCAATCCTGAGACAGGAGTCTTGGTAACTCGTTCCCAAAGAGCCTGTAGCCTCCAATTTCTCGAAGAATGGTCACGTTAAAGATGAGTTAGAACTCCGGTTACGTTCGAAGCTCCATACTCGCTCCTCTTGAAACCAAGTAAGGGCTATGAGGCGTGGTCTTGAAATAACAGCAATAATTGCACTCACATTATCGCTAATTACAGTATAGTTTCATAAGATATGTGCTCGTCGTGCACCTACGTTCAGGCGATGGCAGTTTCCGTCGAGTCAGTCTCGCTGACTCAAGCCGATAATCAGTTAGTGCAGTAGTACAGAGGCGTCCCTTCAAGAGCCTATAAGCAGTCTCCGAAAACACAAAGAACGGTCGTGCTATTCTCTGCTGGCGTTTCCCATCTTTTCGGCACAGTTCGTGTCACGAGCAGTCTGTTCACGTGGCGTCACGCGACAATGAGCTCTCGATTGGTCTATATGTACGAAAAATATCGGTTGCGCCTCGTCTCAGACTGCTTCGCCATTCAGTCGCGCAGTCTTTCTGGCTTGTCTCACATGTCTATCGTGCGCGATGAACTGATTTAACTTGATTTTGAGTGTTTTGGGCTGTGCGAGCAAAGATAACAGGTTGTAGCCGACAAGCACGAAATCCCGGTCTACGTCAAACGCTTTGTGTTGACATTGACCAGGTGACTTATAAAAAATATGGGGCGAGTATGAGATAGCACATGTAAAAACGTTAGTCATGGGTGTGAACGAAACCGCTTTCAATTTTTTGAAATCGGAGTGGATGAACTCGATTTTTTTCAACGATGTTCCCGTCCTTTGCATCTCTCGACACGTCACACACTCGTTCATATATATATATATATATATATATATATATATATATATATATATATATATATATATATATATATATATATATATATATATATATATATATATATATATATTAAAAGTATGGAAAACAAATGTGCACGAATGTGAAGGCATCATGGTTGCTGGCGTAAAATAATTCGCGCAAGAAATTGAAATATGTTTGTGCGCTTGCATAGCATTAAACCGTGTTATCCAGGTGCCTTGGTACTTACTGTGATGTTAGAAAATGTGTTTTTTTTTTCTCCGAAATGCTGCACTGAACTAGTGTAGTTGAAATTCGGTGACGAGAGGCAGCCCGCAAACGATTCTCTTCGTCAGTAAATAATTATTTAGTTCAAGTTTGCTTCGCGTTCCTCGCTTCATCATCTTTCTGAAGTTGGTCTAGTACTAAGTTTTATGATGAAATACGAACTTTACTTTCATTAACAATTTAAAGCGGAGCATCTTACTCTACCATAACCTCATGAACTATTTTGAAGAAGGTGGAGCTGAATGAGACTGAATGCCACTGAATTAGATTTCCTGCAAGTAAGTCACTGGGTGGCGTGCAAACTTACATACCATGCTTTATTTTACTTTGGCCTAATGTTTCACAGCGTGTGCGTAGTTATATGTATTCTTTTATAAATGTTCTCAGTTGATAGTTTGCGCTGGTTCTGTGGTTTTCTGCACGTTTGTCCGTGATATTTAGTGATGCCTTATTCAAGGTGCACCACCTGCTCACCTAGCGGACCACCCTTCTGAAAACTCTGTGCCAAATTTAACGTCACCATTGTGAAGTATTTTAAGAACGAATGTCCAAAAGGGCCTTCATAGCTGCTTTTTGACACTACAGACTCTAGTAAGCGAAGTTCAGTCACTAAGCCGACAAGAAGAAGAATAAACGCATGCATTCATCAACTCACGGGCTTCGTCGGCGCTCTCCTCGCCGAACTGCCGGACTGCGGCGGCGTGCATGACTCCGTAGTTGAGCTGCATGCCCCAGCTGAGGGCGTTGACGAGGCACACGCAGACACACACCACCCAGCCCCAGCCGCCCTCCGGGTAGTAGTGTTGTCGGATAGCTGCCGCGATGCGTTGCTCGGCGCTGCTCAGCGGTCGCTGCGTATCGGACCGGGACGGCGGTCTTTCGGGACGTCCGAAGCTGTCCGACCTTCCTTGATGAGCATGCTGACCTCTGGGGTCGTCACCATCCCGTGCCGCGCACTCTCTACCGTCACCCACGTCCTCAACTTCAGGCTCGGTCTCCACCTTTATCTCGTCGCAGTGCACGGACCTGGCGGGAAAAGCAAGCGTTTTTGTCTCCGGGGCAACGACTGGCTTGGACGCGGTCGATGACGCGCTGGCCATGCTTCCTTCAGTCTTCGTGCCCATTTAACCAGGTACCGCCGGCGGAAGTGCTCTCAATTAACTTTAAAACTTCACGGCCGAACTTCACCGGCGTTTACTGGACATCCGTAGAGGCTTGTGCAAATTGGTCTGCTTCCGATGCAGCTCAGTTTCGACCAAGACGACATGTCGACGCCGCCACAATGCGCTTTATTCACTCAACGGGTATTTTCAGGTGGCGGTCTATACGCTCGAATCAACGCAAAGCGTGCCGTCTTAGAGCCGGTGATGTTGGTACGTGACGTTTTCTTGTACTAGCGACGCGTACGGAGCAGTCTGCCGTTGGTATGGAGAAACACTGTACGCCTGCGTTGGATTCACTTAAATCACGTACAATTGCACACGATACAGTGGTTCTGTGACAGCGTTTCACATTCATCACTCGCACGTGGGTACAACGAATGAAATAGTCATGCGTAGTTTAGAGCAGGAGTGCTGCGATGTCAGCTTCACATATTTGCCTAGCTAGTATTCTTGCATTTAAGTACTACAACGATGGTCGCTGTCTATTGTTACAAAGGCTTTTTATGACGTCACGACATAACGCACGGACTAGTCTGAAAAGCTAAACGTCGCGGGTTGATTACCAGATATTGCGCTTTTATTATGCGAAGGATTAGTTAGTTCGAACACAGTGACAAAGCATTTAAACGGCGGTGCGTCAGTTCATCGGCACCTTTCGCCTTGTCTTAAGCTTCCACTTGTAGACGTACTTTACCTAATGCAATGTCAAAGATATATAACTGCAGCCAAGCATTTCTTGTACCTCTAACAGTGACCTAACAAAGAGTTGTCGACCATATTTTGCACTACATAGATATGGTGCCTGATAAAGGAGCACACTTGCTGTATAAATAAATAAAATGTTCACAGCAGATCCATTACAAGTGACAATAGTTTGCACCAGCACTGACACGTGGCGCTAATATAGTAAGCTTTACAGCCTCAACAAAATCGTACGTCGTCTACGTTTAACTGAAGCACCGAGAATGTCTCACAATTTCTTCATGACGATCACAGACTTGTCACAAAAAAGGTAGTAAATTACACTGAGGTCGCCAGACTATCGTGTCAGTATGCATGTTACATCAAAACCTGCTTCTGAGTAATTCCTATATATGCTTTATGAAAAATTAAACTTCCTGTGTTGTCAAGTTATCCAGGACGCAAGCAAACCTAATAATGCAGTGTTGGCGCAGCGGGTAAAGTCTGGCAGGTCAAACCGGTTTCAATATATAATAAATGGGCTGCTCATAGAAATGCTTATGCTGTATTACAAGAGCGTATGTCAATCATCTTGTCTGTCCGACGTGATAACATTAAAGCGGTACGCATTTGGAAAAAAGAAGTTAGAAGTCCTATAATCAGTAACATTGCTTATGCCCTACAGTTTAATTGGCAATAGTGTTGAAGTTACGCACTGACTACAATTGATCCTGATCTTGCTTTTTCTATCCAGATGTTGACGCAATGCATTGTTGCTCTGTTTGGTTTCAGCGTGCAGCGACGCCGGCAAAGGTATACCGTGCTGCTGACTGTATCACTGATTTTCTAACAGCAACGCTACATTTTAGCGAGTGACGGCGTGAGTGTTCGAATCATGGCTTAAAGTTTGATTTCCATGCACACTCAGTCACGTGAACTTGAGATGCGGTCATTTCCTCTCACAGGCCAATCACCTTTCCTCTCTTAGTGAGGCTGGTAATATATTTATACAGTGACGTAGCCTTGCTAAGTCTGGCTTACTTGAAGCTGTTCCTTAATCTTGCTTGAGATTGACGCTCTTAGCAACGAAAAAGTGTACGAACACACACACGCACACGTTTTAGGGTCGTGGTAACCATCGATGTCTGATTGTAGAAAATATCGCTCATAGCAAACGCGACGCAGGCGCACACAGTACTATCAGAGAGTAGCAAATCACCAAAAAAAAAAGAGGACAAGTTACAAAGGTTCAAGGACAACAGCACCGGCGATCGTCACACCTCTAATTGCAGTTTGGAGAAAGGCGCTTCAGCAGAGATGTATCGTCTTTTCGTGAACACAGTTACGGGCACACAAACACAGATGGCAATAAACTTCAGCACTTGCACAGAACTTAATATCTTTAATCTTCAGGACTTTTCCGCAGTGCTCTTTTCATTTTGGGATAGCATGAAAGGGCAAACGGGTGCTCTTCATTGAAAGCTCACATTTCCTTGGAGATGCGGGAGCAAGCTCTTCAATCTCACACACGCGCAGGCAGGTTAAACCCCGTCGCAGTTTATGCAGACACCGACGAGACTAGGGAAAATTCAGGAAATGCATGGCTCGCCAGGTTGTCTCTATACCACGCTGCAGAAAAGAACACTTGTCTGTTGGACAAACGTAGCCGTCACCCGCTGTATTGTTCCAGGCCTCACTCATCTCTCCAAGCCAGCTGCGCATCTGCTTTCTCGCTGGACAGTCGTGCGCTTGCGTTCTTCCCTTCAAATATACTCGAACATTACAACAACGCGCAAGTTGCGGACCCGGACTAAGCCATTCCACCTAGTGGCGACGGTTCGTATGTAGTACGTACTTGGCGAACCAGCCGTATAGATGCACTCGGCGGGTTCCTCTAACTTCGCCGGGACGCCGAAGAAGTCCGAGCTGTTGGATACCCCTTTCGACCGCCCCGTCCGGCTGGGCCGATCCTCTCGCGCCGCTGTCGGAGCGCAACTGATGTCGGCCGTTGCCTGCGCCGCGTTAGCTGCTCGGAGCCGCGGCAGCGTCGAGCTGCGCAAGCGCGCGCGCCTGCTACCGCGCCCAGCTCTGGACGGCCGCCGCTGCTGCTGCGCTGCTCGCCGCGTAGCACGTGGTTGTTTTCCCGCTTACACTACTATAGATCCGGCTAGCATCAGCCGAACGTCGCGTGGTTTGTAGCGTTGTGGCGCGCATTGCACAGTGATGCCGATTTTCTCCCAAACTGCATGGAATCGACAGCAGCAGGATGCACAACTCTACAGAGCCGTCAATTTGTTTTGATTGATTGATTGATTATTGATTATTGATTGATTGATTGATTGAAGCCATAGTGGAGGACTTGGATTGACTTATTGATGGGGATGATTTCCGGTCACTCGCGAATCGGACATTGCTCTCGATAGCAGGATATCATATTAACTGTAAGCCACAGGGCTGGTGACGTTTATCGCAAGTATAGAGAGAGAGAAAGAAGCAGAAAAAGGCAGTGAGGTTAGGATGTACGTCCTGTTTGCTACTTAACACTGGGGGCGTGCCATAAGGGAGTCAAAATAAAGATGCTATGAAAGAATAAATGGTGCTAAAGCGAAATTTGATAGTTCACTTTGGTGGGTAGAACAGGTCATGGTTGAAGTGATGGCATCGTCACATAGCTTTTTTTCTGTTTTATTTCCAATCATTGTCATCTCTTTTTCATTCTTCTTCATGAAACGCTATGAGACCCGTACCACGGCTGCAATTAGTTTACTGGACTCATTCCAAAAGTTCTGAAGACTGGTTACGTGTGAAGAAGGCCGGAATGGAAGCTTTATGGACATGCTATAATAACGGCAACAAAAATAAGTCTAATTTTGCAACACAATCTTCTCCGAAAAGCCCTTTGTAAAAGCATGAGAGCCGGAACGCCACTCAAACTTTGTCTCAAACATAGGGAACTACGTTTTGCTTGCAATGACTCTAAACATACCAAAATTAACTTTCCTCTTCCGTCCTCGGAAGAAGATTTACTACGCAAAGTAAGAAATTTCCTGCTTATTGATTAACTACACATTTCAATTTTACCGAGCAGCATATTACAGTTAACTTTTGTGTACATGCTTGTTTCTAAGTAATATGTGACAGCCTCCAATTTTGCATTCTGAAAAAAGGTTCTCGTAAGGTATATGTATTAGTGTAGGACAAGGAAAAGGAGACAAAACAGCACTATTGTTGTGGTCTTCCAATTTCCTATTCTTGTCCCCACTGTTCAGTGTGCCGATGTCCTACCAACAATACTACGTTTGAAAATACCGAGTGTACCCTGCAGACAAAAAGGAAATTGTATTTTCAGCAGCCAATTCATCCCTCCATCTGCAATTCCTCTACAACTCGCCCCCCCCCCCCTTCTCAGGCCTTCTATTGCGGCAATTTCTCTCCCGTGAACTTCTCCTTACTTTCTGCAGGGTTGGCAACGTTATAGCAGCCGCACATATGCCATCTCGGTGCATGTTGGCTACGTTCGGATGCCCACAGGTTTGTGCCATGCCGTTGCCCATTTCCTGTTGCGTTTTCGTCTTTCTCGCAGCATCCTTTGTGTGGCCTTTGCCTGGTGCTTCTTCTTGCTTCTACTCAGCGATTGGATGTAGCTATCCCTTGTTTCTGGTTTCCGGGAATAAGTCGGCGAGACGGACTGTCGTGAGTCCTCCATTGTGTGGCAGCGAGGTTCCGCGTGGATGTCATCTGAGCTTCAGCGTCAGCATCTACACGACGACAGCCTCTCGGCTGCTTCATCATCGTTTTTACAATAGAAACGTTCAGTTGTCCATTCATTTATAAACTCAACGCTGTTAGCATAACATGGGCTGACGACAAAATATTCGAGGGAACCGGAATACATACTAACTTTCCGCGCTGCGGCAGGTGAGCTTCTCGTCTTTCACAGGTTATATTGATGATACAGTATATCGTCTTTCTGTGTGTTTGAGAGAGAGAATGATTGAGTGAGTGAGTGAGTGAGTGGTGTGTGTGTGTGTGTGTGTGTGTGTGTGTGTGTGTGTGTGTGTGTGTGTGTGTGTGTGTGTGTGTGTGTGTGTGTGTGTGTGTGTGTGTCTGTGTGTGTGTGTGTGTTATGACAAACGCGGGAAGGCATGGTACATTAGAGCCAGCTATTCTAGAATGGTGATACTAATATTGAAGGAACATACAAAAACATGAATAGAAAGACTAAAAGAAGAATAATGTAACAAGAAACAATATGTACCGTACCATCCACTGCTAAAGGGAACACTCCAATGAGTACCTGTCATATTGCGGGCCCCATCACTGCAAGTAGACGTAAAACCATCGTTTGTGCTCGCAACTAGTATGTCATAAAGAGTCAGAACAGCTGACCAGTAGTATTATTAGCCGAATATAAGCCGCTTTTGCCAGATGGTGAAATACGTACACAGTGCATATGAAAATGTCTCCTTTAACTGTGAACGCGTCTGTAGACACAGATACTTTGGCGTATAGAGACTGGGCAGAGTCCGACTCACATAAGATGTTCACTCAGATTACTGTAGAAGGGGTCCATGCTGATAGTTTTTCATTCATTTACGTATAACATGACTGTATCATATGTTCATCAACGACGAAAAACTATGAAGAGGAGTGACAATGTCAAATACAAACCGTCCATTAAATTTGTACGTATCGAAAATCACGAATAGAGCTTGCTGTGTATCATTGATTTTCAGGGTGTGACAATTGACCATGCCGCTTCGGAAAACTACAAACGTAAAGGTCTGTGAATTATGCCTATTCGTCATCAGCCCCATTTGAATCTCAACTACAGCGAAGGCCAGTATTAATCCGCACTCTTAAACACCGTCTGAGCTCAAGTAATCTGGGAACAAAGACGTCTCAAATGTTGACGAATCTCGATAACAGTTCCTTTCGAAAAAAAAAATACTTCTCTTTTACAGGTGAGGATCATCACCCTCATAAACTTTTCTCTCTCTCACTTGAGACACATGATTCGGTTACATTAACTATGTTTTTTTTATAGGGAACATGCAAATTTCGAGCGTTTTCGAATGAAAAAAGAAAATGCGTCGTACGTAGTGCTTAGCGACTCGCGTGACTCTCTCAAACATTGAGGCCATCGAAACGCGTTTCCTGTGCTTCTACACGACGCGATACGTACTACTCAGAGAAGCGGAATGTATCGCTGTCCCATTCTTCCCGAAGCGAACGTTGTTAAATAGCAGCAGGTCACAGCTAATTGCTTTCTAAGTGCGACCCGCGATTGAGTTATGGCGTTCCGACAGCATTTTTTCTCCGCGCTCCTGTTCAAGCCTGCGTTCACGTCTCGTTTCTGAAAGCACGGTCTGCAGTAACGCGGCGCACTTCTCCACAGACATCGTCGTTGCTTTGTGTTTGTCTTTGGCTCTTGTATGTTGACGTAAGCTAACATAAGCATTTGTCAGGGGCAAGTCTGCGTGTAAGAAACAAAAAACTTGACCCTAATGGGCTACTTTCTTGGCAATACTTATTAGGATATTGTACGGTCCTTCGTACTATGCATTTACTTTTACGAATACGGCAGAAGGCGCTTTTTTAGACTTCAAGTACAAACAACACCGCTAACTCAGTGTTAAAAAAACAATGTCAGAACAACAAAGGGGCAGTCTTAGTGAGCCCGCAACGGGACCTCTATAACTAGCACCTATACGTATACTAGCTACCCTTATCATATACATCATACATACCACATACCTCATACCATGCAGTATACCAGGAACACTTTTACCACGTACCACGTTATAGGAGTTTAGCGCAGGTACTCACGAAGACGGGACAAGACAAAGGAGGACACAGACAGGTGCTAATATTGGAATATACCATGTAATATATGCATAACACATATGCAAACTATATGTACCATTTACCGTATTCCCCGACACGTTATACGAAAACAAGCAATACCTATATTGCTTGCTATTGCACTTGTGTGCGTCTTGACCCATCTTGAAATGCATCTGCGCTAAACTCCCTATAGATACGTCGTACCGACAAAGCCAGAAGTGAGACCACGTATGTCATATACCAGTATAATAAATGCCAATACACCATATACCACTCTACCGTAAACCAGTATGTCATAAACCAGAGCTCTTCACTACGGCGTCTCTCATGGACGTTAAACCGCCCTTATCAATAAATAGTATATGGTAAACCACTATACCCTATATCATATCGGAGTACACCGTAAACCAATATACCGAACACCAGGATACCAAGACACGGTATAAACGAAAACAGCAATACCTAGATGGCTTGCCTTAGCACCTGTGTGCATCATCCTTTGTCTTGTGCCGTCTTAAAGGAACAATAAAGCAAAACAATGAATCAGTTTAAAGTGCGCTGTGTCTAATACAATTAATTTTACCATCATAAGTTTATATTTGAGGAAAAAGCAAGGTAAAAGTTTCATTTTTTTTTTAATTTTGCACCAAAATTGTCGCACATGATGTCGCGGAATTCAAAACGTATTTTCAGTACTTCGGGAATATTGGCTCAATAAAATTTCCTGAAACTTGCTGTGTCAAGTCTGTGACTCCTTCAGAGGACTCTGCACATTGTTTTCAATGCTTAAGAGCTCTAAGTATGACCCAGAGGAGGACGTCATAGTCTATGACGTCACGACGTTTGGTGCGGGAATTCGAAAGGTGGCGTCACTACCCAGATTTTCTTTTCGCACGTTATCTTGTTTACCTAGCGTCTTCTTGCGGTAAGGTTTGTTTTTGTCGGTATTTGGAAAGCGTAAGTTACTAAAATGTGAAAAATCATTTTTCTCTTTAGTGGAATTTTGATAAAAGTCAGCGATGATGTTCTAGGATACGTCATACTATAAGGACAGAGGTCCGACGGTATATACCATGTACCCCAATACCATATGCACTACATCATAGGCCAGTATAATAAATGATTCGGCAGATACCACGTACCTGGAAATCGACGTTATGCGAAGCATGCGAAGGGTAGGTGACCGTGTTGCAATTTCGTCATTTAGAGTAATTTCATGACACGTCATGAATTGACTCCAAATATAAGTACAAATGTTGCACGCACAGACATGTGTTGAAGAGTTGCAGATGTTTATATAACCAGTTGTTTGCACTTGCACAACGATGCCAACTGGAACATGCGTATTAGCAACACCAGAAGCTCATATGAAGCTCTGATTCTCGCTAAGATGCTGGCCCTGGACACTGCTTCATAAATTAACTTCAGCGCATGGCAACTAACCACAATTGACGTTAACCCGCCGTGAGGGCTGTAGTAAAGGTGTAAATATGCAATGTTTACTAAATTTGGTAGGCACCACTGCAAACACTATTGACATTTCACAAAGATTACCGTTTATTGAAAAGTAATTTCAAGACCTGGCGTAGCTCTGTGGTAAAACCCTTCATTGCCACGCTGAACGCTTGGGTTTGATTCCAGCTGGGACCATGACATTTATTTTTTGCATTCGTCATGTCAACACTACTGATGTCGGGTATTTCTTAACACTCGCGTGGTAATATTGCCCATGTGTGCTTTCGTCTTTCCTGGGTAAATACTAAGTGCCAATCACCTGTGGCACACACCAGCCTACCAACGGCACATACCCGCCAGTCGGTATGTGCCACTGTCTGGCGGGAAGTGTTTGACGACGTATGCGACGGGATTGTGACGTTATTCATGTTTTGACCCGGGCGTCATATTCGTCAAATCATGTTACCCTTCCATGCTAATTTTGGTTCACGCCACGTTAATGGGGTGACCACGAGAGCACCCAAACGTAAGCGGATAGATAGATAGATAGATAGATAGATAGATAGATAGATAGATAGATAGATAGATAGATAGATAGATAGATAGATAGATAGATAGATAGATAGATAGATAGATAGATAGATAGATAGATAGATAGATAGATAGATAGATAGATAGATAGATAGATAGATAGACAGACAGACAGACAGACAGACAGACAGACAGACAGACAGACAGACAGACAGACAGATAGATAGATAGATAGATAGATAGATAGATAGATAGACAGACAGACAGACAGACAGACAGACAGACAGACAGACAGACAGACAGACAGACAGACAGACAGACAGACAGACAGACAGACAGACAGACAGACGACAGACAGACAGACAGACAGACATACAGACAGACAGACAGATAGATAGATAGATAGATAGATAGATAGATAGATAGATAGATAGATAGATAGATAGATAGATAGATAGATAGATAGATAGATAGATAGATAGATAGATAGATAGATAGATAGATAGATAGATAGATAGATAGATAGATAGATAGATAGATAGATAGATAGATAGATAGATAGATAGATAGATAGATAGATAGATAGATAGATAGAAGTTTGCTAAGAAATGCTTCGCATTTCACATGCCTACATATCATATACCCAAATATATAACACTATATCACATGTCGTATACCAATACACCTATACGCATTTATCTATAGCTTGGCAGTATCGCGATTCTTTGAATCACGACAGTATTTTGGAAATACTTTTTGAGTATCTGTATTTCTGTATCGAGATACATTTGAATAGTGTATCTGTATTTCAGTAGTGAAATACTTTTACAATGTATCGATTGTATCGCGATGCTATCCAGGAAATGGGTATTTCGTTACATTTTTATCGTGCGAAATAATAATGTAGGTGCGTTTTGAATGCTTCCAAAGAGAAAATGCGGTTTTCCTTATTTGTCCCAAGACAACCAAAGGCTCACCGCTGGTCGGCAACATAGGTAGAACCGCGATAGTTTCCCCTAAACCAAAAAAATTGCCCATGTGCATGGTAAAACAAGCGACGACGCTGACGGCAAAATCACGGTAGCAATGTTGTCAGCCTCTTAAGTCACTGACGCTCAAGGCCAGTACAACAGACCTAATCTTTCTTGGGTGGCAAGCTATTTCATAATTGCGAGTGATACATGCAATTACGTAACTGTTACCTGTAACGTACTTTGTTAATCTCCCTCTCTGTTAGGTCCCAATGGCGCTTAGCGTACTGCAATAAAGAAAGTTAAACTGGAAGGTTCAATGCTGTGCAACTTTGCTTTCAACATTGCGTTGCTCTAAATTACGTCTTCGCGGAATATATACCTTCCCGAAAAAGGTATTCCTGTACTGTGACGCTGTATTTGTATTTCGAAATACTTTCTGCAACCTTTTCCAAAGTACCTCAGAAATATACCAATACCTCAGCGGGAAATGTATCTCAGTATCTGTATTTTACACTTCCAGCGCGTATATTTCGATATATCGGCATTCCGGAACACTTTCATAAGTATCGCTCCCAATCTCTGCATAAACCACATACCAGCGCACCATAAACAAATACGCCTTGATACCACGACAAGGCATGCGAAAAAAAAAAGCAACGTCCGTTAGGCGTGCCTCGACTCTGTAAGGTGACATAGAGAGCAAGGACCAAGTGTCACGATTCAAGTGGTTCGGTGGCAGTAGTTGTAACAGTCGCCTATAGATGCGTAAGAGGACGCTACCGTCGTTTCAGTTCCGGTCAACAGCGTTATTACGGCACGAAAGCGTGGCTTGGGTTTCAGGAGGCGTCCAGTCAAGAGCAGGGACCCGCGCTAGAGCGTAAACAAGGACGTCTCCGAGCAAATCGGCGAAATGTAAAGAACGACGGGAGGAGACTTGAGGCGAACTGAAAGACTCTCACACGCGCTTCTGCTGTGGGCGCGCTGATGGCAATCGGGGGCATGGCCGAAATGTTATCCCCCTTCTATATCCCTTCCATTCAATGCTTGTAGAGGTCAACGTTCATGGAGGTGCGCGGATTAGTTCCTTGCACACGCCTCGCACGAAGACATGCAGAGCTCAAATGTATAAAAAAAAGGGCAAATCTGGGACGTAATCGCTGCAGGGAACGATGCTACGGCCACATGACTCCATGTTCTTTTCCATTTACATCAGCAGAGAGCTGTCCTGGAACAACAAATCGATGCCTTCGCGAAATCTTCCGGAAATCTGTTGCGGTAGTGGGCCCTCACTTATTTGGAGAAGTGATTCCGAGCAAGCTTCTTCTTGGAAAGATAGGCTTTCGATTTGGAATAAGCGTTACAACAAGTCATTCGTGTGTATGTGTGTGTATGGGCAGAGGCTGGAACACATTGTTTCTCACGTACATGCGTTGCTCAAGTAGAAGAGTGTTTTGCTCAACAATTCAACAAGAGAGCAGTACCAAAAATAAGCACAAAAAAAACGAGGACAGTTCGTGAAAAAAAAAAAAACGTGCGCTACGATCGAAATTACTGGGACTCGGACAACGCTTCTGCTCACCCTTCCTAATGACGTTAAAAATGTGTAATGGTGGCAATGCAGTGTGTTTGCACCCTGATAACGGAATCATTTTTTCTGCACCGTTTACCATATTTGCCAATAAATTACGTACTAATGGACGAAAGCCATGATTTATCGATGCCCTCGAGCGTGTTCCGGTTAATTACCCAAACATTTATGGAGGCGTTAACAGTATACGCGAAGATTGTAGAATCTGCCCCTTGTGGTCTTGTTAGAAGCTCGTGTGAAACTTACGATGTTGCGGCGTCTAAATGCAATTAATGAAAATTTAGCAAAGGAACACTTAGAGTCAATAAATGTTGTTGCCGATGATAGAAGATAAACCGAGTAACGCTGAGTCAAACGCAGGTTAAAAAATGCGATAATCTGGTCCCGTGTTCGTAAATATATTATCAACCTCAGATAAAACGGAGCACAACTCACATTCTTGTTTGATCATTTCGTATCATTAACGTCACGCCACAATGTCAGAGGTATACATGGCGGGCCTGGCACTTCAGTACGCCCACAGCAGGTGTCGACATCAGCGTGTCGGAGGTTATTGACCGCTTCACTAAACATCCTCGCCGAGTCAGTTTTTTCGATTGCCACCAAGCAGGGAAATAAATAATAAGCGCAAGCGAAAAAGAAAGGAAACTGCAGTTCCAGGGTTCAAGTGAATGAGCCAGTAATTATGACAGAAACTTATTGTTCATCACCTTTTAAAACCTCCATGATCTTGCAGGTTTTAACAGTTGGCATAACGACCTGATATAAATATAGGAGCATCAAGCAGACCTTAACAGCTAATCGAGAGCTTCACCTTGTTCACCTTGTTCGCGGCGTTACCGAACGAATTTAGCTGTTGGGTATCGTCTGTGGCATTCATTTGTCGTTTCTATTCCTTACTGCTTTTTGAACTATGTGCGACGCCTCTGCCATTATATACAGTGCAGAATTGTGGTTCGCGCTTTCAGAACACTTTTGAAAAACTTCCTTTATTTGTGCGCTAGTCCTTTATAGTTATGTCCACATATTGCGTGCGCGACCGCAGCTTCCACCCAAGGACATCACAGTTTCTGCGATTGCGCAGCACGTTCTTTTGCCCCATTTTGGACATTATGAACCTTGCTTAGTTGATGACATAGACTGCATATTGAAATTGACGTTTGCAAGCTTTTATGTAAGCATACTGCACACAGCGTTTCCGGCGGACTTTTGTTTCAGCCGTAATCTAAATGTACTTTCTCATTCTTGTTTTTTCCTGCAGCCGCAGCATGAGTGCGAAAAATTTAAGATTTTTGTATAAATAATCTGCAATGAAGTCGTTGTTCTCGTCCTGGTTATTTTGTGGGCTTCATTTCTTGCTATCATGTTCTTCTTGAGTTTAAAACTGATGTAGTTTTTTTTTAACAGACAATAGGATTTGTGAAAACTCACAACAATGGAAAGAAAGGAGAAAAAAAGAATAAAGAGGCAGAGTTTGTCGAGGTCCATTCACAAAGCAACACAAAACGCGGGCTCTCTTTCTCTCTCTATCTCTCTCTCTCTCTTACACACACACACACACACACACACACACGCACACACACACGCACACAATAACTGGGAAATAATGTTGATGACAGTTATTCCAGGAAAGATTTTGCG
This sequence comes from Rhipicephalus annulatus, assembly GCA_013436015.1. Lineage (NCBI taxonomy): Eukaryota > Metazoa > Arthropoda > Arachnida > Ixodida > Ixodidae > Rhipicephalus > Rhipicephalus annulatus. The sequence goes on from WOVY01011973.1 coordinate 711,370, forward strand.
GGCATGCAAACATAATATTCTTATACAAAAAACATTTTTTGTTCTTTATGGTGCGCCGCTTTCAAAAAGTGATATCAAATACGCATTGGCGCTGATAATGCGTTTGTTATTCATGTTATTCACAAAATTCAATAAGGAGGCCGCGCTGCAACGTTAAGCACCCCCCCCCCCACCCCCCCGAAGAAAATTCCTGGCTACGCCACTGTCACAGCGGTGTATCTTTGGTGCCGGAACAATTAGGTACATTATTAATAGGTTATGCGCCTTGCTGAATGACCTATTTTGACATCTCAATCAGCTGAGTCCACTCATTATCTCTCTCCTTCTTCACAAATGCTACGACAACCTCCACGTGTCTAAAACTACGCCTGGAAAAGTAGTTCTGTCTAGTTTAGCGATAGCGCAATGAGTGTCGTCGATGCAATCAAGCAGTTCACTGCACCTCCATCTTTTACGAAAAGCGCCCATTACGCGCCTTCAATCATCGAGCCACTCTTAACATTCGATCGAGCTGCTGACTTAGTGAAAGCTGGGCGGATTATATTGGATGCAATGAAATTCGCATTATTTATTGAGGACTATCCTTTTGGTACATAAAATAACGTGGGCAGGTAAATTGTGCTCGAATCAGTGTTCAGGAAATCGTGATGCTCGTGCTGAAGAAACAGCGAATAAAAAATAAATAAATAACCAAAATCCTATGCACACACGCGGGTAAAAAGTTGCCTGCCTTGCTTCAGTCCAAAGCATATAGGATGATCACACATAGTACTGCGGATCCATAGAAATCCATACAAGGCGATCCTAACATCAAATCGTTAAACCTTCTGATATTCTGGTTGATTTTCTGACTCTACAGCAAGAGTCTCCGGCCCCTTGCCTACTGATAAGAAAGTAATAGTTCGTCTCTTAAGGCACGGTAATTTACCAAGCGGTGTAAGAGCTCTACATGTGCCAACAAGCCGAAGCGGTGCCCACCAGCTAGTTGTACACGAAACAAATTATTTTCAGCAAGTACTGACATTAAAAAATAATCGACTTTTATACCTTACATTTAAGAGACCTCCATCAAACATATTTATCAACGAACGGCGCACAGAGCTACTTTAATAAACATAGTTTGTGATAAACAGATAAAGCATCTTCGGTGAACTGTCCTGAATTTCCGAAATTCCACGGCGTCTTCATTCCTCACATCGACCGAGCGAAGATAAAGATAGTAAGCTCAGTGGCGTGCAACAATGCACACAAGTTAGATAGACCTAACACGCGGGTCAGGTTGTGCTGCCAGGAACTTCCGCCCTTTCACTTTAAGGTTAATGAAGCCGGTGGGCTCTGCCTAATGACCTATAGCGAGGCACAGTTGAACAGTTCAAAAATTAAAAACAAAAGAGGAGAGAAAGAAAAAAATGCAAAGAGGCTGATTGCGGCCTTTTGTTCTCGGGGGCTGGCCGGGCTTCTACTCTGGTCCGCCCGGGCCACAGGAATCTTTGAAGGACGGGCCAACGCTATGAAGAGGCTCAGGAGAGCACACCGCCTAGGCGCGGCCGCAGTCTGCAGAAGTTTGGGCACATCATAATGCAAACTTTGGCTGGCTTCACCCGCCCTTTTTTTTTCTTCTTTTCTGATCACCATGTTATTGAGAACAATGACTGGAATGCCGGTGATGAGAAGAGAAATGTGAGAACTTAATCATTTCTTTAATAATTTTAGTTGTAGCTCGCGATTCCTCTTTTCGCCAGATGCACCGTGGCCAGTGGTAAGTGGGCGGACGCATTCAACCGGAAGAGCAGGTCGTGTTGCATGCGCATGAATCAGCTTAGCGCACTAGGGTTGCGCTGAGAGGTGCTGACCTCAACCCAGTGGGCTTCGAAAAGTTGCCCTATTGTTGTAGGCACCTACTGTCAGCGCGACCGCCGCCTCGATACTCTTAATAACTTGAGCGCCATTCTCCAAGGTTAGTTTATATCTCGATGATAATGATTACACCTTTTGCGTTATATCGATGCATCCTACTTATTGCAGTCTCATCATTGCTATCATCGTGGAGTATAAAAACTTCCTCGAGTAACGCAATAATGCGAATGAAAGAGGCCAACTCACTGCCTCGCTAAGCTTCGGCCAACATTATTAGTAACCTAGTTGTCATCCCGAAACACACCCCACAAACGATGCGAGACGTCATCAGAAAGAGAGGATATGTTTTCATCAATTCTCAATTCGTTGTTATGGTTTTCGGTATAAAAAAGAAAAAAGAAAGGAGCGTTAACCAGAGAGTTATGTGTTTGGTTATTCTACGCAGGGAGAGGGCAACAAAAATGTCACAAAGATGGAAAGAACAAAAAGAAAATGACTTATTGTTGACGCGAGCGGAACTAAGGAGCAATTATTATTAGCAGAAGGAAAGAGGGCCAATTTTCTTCTGGCCACGTGAGAGCACGGCTTGGAGCCACAGGGATAGGATATCTCCTAAAAGTACAGGCCACAGAGCTGCGTCGTTATTGTATATACGCATAACTTGTTTCTGTCCCCGTCGTCACCCTTCATCACTTTTTTCCCCCTGTGCAGAGTTGCAGGCTAGAGCGAACTAGCTCAGGCCGACCTCTCTGCCTTCTAATACATGATCTCTCTCTCTCTCTCTCTCTCTCTCTCCTCTCTCTCTCTCTCTCTCTCTTTTTTTTCTGTAATAGAAGAGAGAGATGGAAGACTCAATCGAACGTTTGAAGCAGGCATCGGTGCAACCACCTGATTCAACGACGCTCATTTTGGAAGCGCTATAATTGGCTATGCCCCGCGTGTCATTCCAATAACAAACGCTTACGATCACGTCGCTTTAGATAGACATGGCGTCGTGCGCATGTCAAGCTAGCCCTTACAATGTACTTCCGAGTATGCGACTACAGGTCTCACGCACTGGAAGGTTGGATCTCGGGCTTCTGTAAATAGATGATGCATTCAACTTCCAAGAACCGTCGGGGACTCGCTCGCTGGATATCGTGCCGACTGGTTGTGCCCTAGTGATCTCCGACGACAGCGCAGCTTTGGCCGACTGGACTCGCCCTGTACGCCATCTCCTGACGCCGACAAGAGCTCTCGTCGAGTGATGCCCCGTCCTCGGACTCCTGCGAACATGTCAATTTTTCCTATCTTCTCTTTACTTTCGTCACTCGCTGTCCCTGCACCTCACTCTCTTCTTCCTCCCTCTATATATACTTTCTTAATCCTATCCTTTTGATTCCTCCTTACCACTGTCTCTTGTGAGCTACTGTTGAGGTGTCGCACTCTGATGCAGACAGTTACGGGGCTCACTTTTCTCTTCTTTTCCTTTTGAGAACCACATAAGAAGAAGAACCGTCCTTGTTCTCGTTTCGGAGTCGTATCTTATTCCTCCTACCATCACAGCCGGCACGAAAGTCCACAAACGCCTCGGCAGTCGGCAATAAATTCCCCACCGTTATAACTGATTACCGGCGTGCGCCTGTTAAAGCAAGCCCCAGGTGACCTCAGCAACCCTGTGTAAAATTGATTACATATATTCCACTGGTCCGGTCGGTCCGAGTATCCGGGCAGTTCGACACTCTATGAGCACTGTATGTATTCGTAGTTTGAGGTGTCAGGTGCGTCTCTTCGCAGACCAAGCTGCAGTCGGAAAACAGCTCCTTTTTTTTGCAACGTCTATCGCAGTGGTTAACCCGCGTAGCGCCAAAAGTGGACAGCATCTATGGAAGCACGTTGGACTCTTATTTCGTGCCTTGTCGTATTTGCGATTACAGGCGTCCCAAGCTGCAAACAGTTCCGCACCTGTGAGTTTACTGACGACGCATATGTCCTAGCTTTAGTGGCCGATAAAAATGTTCGCTATGTGATTATCTTCGCTGTATCCGTAGTTTATGATTTAACATTTTTGCAACGGTGACAGAATGTTTTTTTTACACACCAGCTGTCATCTCGCTCAAAACATCTCAATTTTCACGGAGCTAACCATTGTTTGATGGAGAAGTGGTTCGACAGCCCTAAATTAAAGGAATCAATGTTTGTGAAGATCCGAACAGAAAATTTTCATTAGCAACAGATCTCCCTCGACACTTAGATACATTAATCTACAGACTTGGACGGGCAGTATCATACACAAACAGATTCCCGCATAAAATACATCGACCTAACTCCCCGGAATGCCATTGTGGTCATGCAGAAGAAAATGTTCACCAGATGCTTTTGGAGTGCGTTAAATACGCGAATGAAAGTGAAAAAATGAGGAACAAATTAGCAAGTTGTGACAGACAGCCCCTCACATTAAAGAAATTACTCGGACCATGGGCTGAGATGCATCTTCAGAAAAAGGCGAACATGTTCCTGACAGGCTTCTTAGTGGAGACTGGGCTGGATAAGCGCCTGTGACAGACAGCCAGGGGTTGACATACATGAAGTGATGTGTGAGGGAATATAGTGACAGTAGAAAAGAAAGGTGTGCGTGTGAACATACTATGACTGTGTGAAGTGCTGCAAGCAAAGTGTACATTAACATGATATTTCAACTAGTTTAGCGTGCTAATATGTTGTTTTTTCTTTGTTTCTTCATTATTTAGTACCGTTCAGTATTATTTTTTTTTGCTGCAGAACTTATTCATATGGTGTAGCCGAGGCAATACGGACCTCAACCTCTCCGCAGCAAAACAGTCAGAACAAAACAGAACAAGAAAGTCAGATCGAGCATAGAATTGAGGTTATCATGCACGTTAAACAACATCAGGTGCTCACCCTTTATCTGCCCCCTTCCACAACTAGAAACATATCATTAGAAAGTGCTAGTTTTGGCTATCTAAATCTATAATTCGACCGGCGAACAGTGTATAACTGGCCATGTGGATTGGAAAAGCAACGCGTCAAAAGCGCTCTTATGTGGCAAAACGCTCGCCTCTTTCTTTTCGTCTAAACTGCGTTAAAGAACCAAAGTTATTTTCGTGATCAGGAATGTTAGAAATTTTTTTATTACTGAAAGGGACTCATTTCTAAATGTTTACGAAGCTTTCAACGCCGTATGTTACAGTATCGAGAAAGCGTATGATGGAAGCGAAAGCCTACTTCGGAAAAGCGATGAAGGACTGCAGTAAAGAGCTTGCCAAAATGGCTTCGTTCACACCCAAAAACAACGTTGACCAGGTAGGGCATTTTGAAGGACTTGTTTGTCTCGTAGAACAACCATGCGACGATTGCTGGCTTACATAAATGGCTCTCTCCGAACCTTGTTGCATGCAAGCAATGGTAATTCGATGTGCTAATTTATACAGAGTAGTTCCGAAATACAAACTAATGGCTAAGAGGGATTTGAAAAGCTCTAACATCGCCTAACTCAGCTTGTCATCAGAAAGAACTGTATGGTCGCACTTTTGGCAGAATTGCGCAATGAAGATAACCGTGTTTATTTCTATTTTGATTTTACTCAGACTGTATCCATTTATTGCGACGCATACGAGAGTTGCGTTCGTGAAGCTGATGAGAAGATAAAAGAAGGCGTCCAGAATAAACCTCAACAAATAGTAAGTGATCCGCAGATTCCATAGTACACCTCCATAGGCTGCTCACCATTAGCGTGATGGAAGAAGTTTCTCAGCAACTCCACCCCCCCCCCCTTCAAACGTAGAGTGCTCCCTCACCCGCTTCGATAACCTGCTTTGCACAAGAGCCTGTATATCCAGGCTTCCGGGGGGGTAAAGGTAGAGTGCTTATAGTTCATGGGATGTGACACTGGCGGTGTTCGATTGCCATTATCGTGTAAAACTTAAATGGCATAACCCCGATCATAAAATAGGCCGGGCGTAGTTCGCATTACAGGCGCATAGCTAAAGGCACAGCGCAGCTGATTGGTTCCTAGCGTGGCCGTACGGCATGATGTCAAGTTATACGATGTAATGCCAAGTTCGACTCGAGTCCAGCAGGTGCGTAGCAAGAAATCTTTGTCGAGGGGGGGGTGGGGGTGGCACCATTTTGATTTCGGGAGGGGCACCGCCTTAAAATGGGCCTTTTTTTGCTCTCCATGCAATGGCGAAAAAAATTTCGGGGGGGGGGGGGGAGCACGGGACCAGTGTGCCACTCCTTGGCTGCGCCCCTCACCACAGGCCTGCGCAGGACTGTCAGGGGGAGGGGTTAGGTTCGTCGCAGTGCTCACCTTTTTTAGTACGGCTAGTATTCACCCCCCCCCCCCGCCGAGTCACAGCACCCCCCTCCGTATTGTGTCAATGTATGGTGCTGACGTTGCGCCCTTCCCCCTCTTAGGTGATATGATGGGTGCCCCCCCCCCCTGCTTACCCCCACCCCCCGCCCGTGCACACGCTTATGCCTCTGACTGAGCCAGCCATACTAATGAGTAAAGTCCAGCAGACTCGCTTGACAGCGCGCCACGATTCCCTGTTCTCACCTCCCACGGTTACCACATGTCTGCGTTTAGCGCTGCGCGCCGTCGCCATGCGCCGTCTTTATACAGAACGAAGCTGTGCCGTGACGTCAAGCCTGGTGTGACCGAGCAGTTGGGAAGTTTCCACGCTGGTGAGATTGTGGCGAAGCAATGTATGGGCAAGCGAAGCAAGCGCACAGCAGCGGGACGAGTTGATAGGCAACGTACGTACATTGACGTCATCACGGCACGGAGTTCTTTGTTTTTTTATTGTTGGACAGACTATATGGCTGGCCTAAACAGCTGTGCTAATAAAGACCGCCTAATCAACACCCATTTCCAGCCAGGTCTGACTGGAAATAGGTATGCGACAGATTTGGAGTCTCCCTTAGATGACTCGGGAACATCGGGAACCCCCCGCAACGATGTGATCAGCAGGCTGTCCGACAATGTGGCGAGCGTGCACCGCCGTTGCCGACGGTGTGGTTTAATAGCACGCTCCTCAAGCGTCTGCGCATGCGCACGCACGAGCTGCTGCCGACGCGCGACTGCATCTCGTGCGACTGCAGCGCTGGCCGCATCACGATGCCATGCGCTCCGAGATTTCCCCTAAGTGTGAAATAGACTGTACGTCTTGCCGACGAGCGTCAAGATAATGTTGCAAGAAACGACTTAACATGTGCAGGCATGATCCAACATCATTTCTCAAATAAAAAAGAAGGCAATGCATTATTGGCATCGTTATGAATTTTCGTGCTTTCTTGCGCTCTAAATGATAAGCACAACTGCCTCCAACAGTACTGTCCTGATTAGTGTTCCATACTCCTGCAGATTCTCGACTGTGCTATAAGGACAACCCAAAACAAGGTAAGTGACACACGGCATTTCGAGCGCACGAAAACAGTAAAAACAGTGAAACCAGTGTATGTGCGCAGTTCTAAGCTGTCCGCAGAATCTGACGTAATCGCGGATGGTCGTTTCAGAGTTCGCAGTTCTACGCAAAGATCAAAGATGCCGAGAGATTGGTGAACGCTGTGCAAGATGGGCTAGCAAGTACTTTACCGAAATCCCATTTCTCAAAACACCAATTGTTCTGTTCTGTTTTCCTTCAACCTAGTTGCTGTGGAGAAGTTGAGGTTTCATAACCTTGGTTACTCAATTTTTTATTTATCTTTATTTATTTGATATAATACCCGCAGTGCCATCTTATATTAGTGCGGGGGCACAGTGCCTCATAGAATGAATCCGCAGTCTTGCAGCCAACTAAATCGGTTGGTAACATATTTCATTCGACAATGGCTTGCGGAAAAAAAAACAGAATACTTAAACAGATCAGTTCTGGGGTTGTCTGGCCATACTTTAAATTTGTGGTCATGACGAGAGGATTGATAATGCGCTGGTTTTAAATATTCTGAAGGATAAAGCCTGTTGTATTGTTATAGATTGAATAAAATAGTTTCAATCTTAGATTAAACCTTCAATCTTGCAAGTATTGCTAATGAAGTGCTCTTTTCATACATTGGGAGTTATCAACTCGGTACTATTTTCTCAGAACAAATCTTGCTGCTATTGATTGAATGCGCTCTAGTGCATGAATATGTACTTTGTGAAATGGATCCCACACAGGACAGGCGTATTCCAGTATTGGTCTCACATAGACACAATATAAGTGTGGCGAAAATCTTTCTTACCCAAAACAAACATTAGCAATGAAAACACATAGAAAATCGAAGCCAGGAAGAAAATTAACATGGTAATGTACAGTTAGTTTCCACAAGGCCACACTTCAATAAAGCAGTGTGGGCTCCTTCCCTCCTTTTGAAATTTCCCAGATGGGTGAAGAGAAAAAACGCCAATCGAGTAACACCGTTTTATGCCTCACTTGTACAGAACGGTAAGTTAATTAGTCTGTTTGTAGATTGGTTAATTAATTATTCAGTTATACATTAAAATATCCTTCTTGAGAGTTACGTGATGGGTGAGAGTTCAGAATGGCAGCATGGATTCCAGATGAAGTTGGGCAGCGAGAGCCAGGGGCACAGCCAGAAATGCTTCCAAGCGGGGGGGGGGGGGGCGGAGCACCCCTTGAAATGTCCATTTGCCGCCATGGAGGAAAAAAAACATTCGGAGGTCCATGGGGCACAATCGTGGTATGCCACCCCCTCGCTACGCCCCTGGTGAGAGCGTATACATAGAATCTCGTCTCGAAGTTTATCAAGGCTTTATTGAGCGTATTTCGTTCTTTCTCTTTTTACGAAGTCGTGGCCTACTATACACTGTGTAATGTTTTGTTGACTCCTCTTTTTTTTTATTGTTTATGAGCACATTCATGTCTGCTTCCCTCCACTTTTATTTTCACCTTTTTTTATCAATCCCCTTTCACCTAGCGTGGGGTAGTGAACCAGGCGTAACATGGATTAACCTCCCTTCCTTTTACTTTCACACGTTTCTGTTTTTCTCTCTGTCTCTCTCGAGAGCAACAATAGATCTGAAACATTTAAAGTTAAAACGCAGGCCATTCTAATGCTCGTTTCCTCTACATTATAGGTGTGCCTCAATCGGACTGGGGTAATGGACTTGCCGTTGGAAACAATCGACGACATCGTCACCACGACAAAGAGGTTCTTTGTGACCTTCGGGTAAAAAAGAAGCGAAAGAGATTAGCTCCACCATTCTCGTGTAGAAGAATCGCATTATATACTTACTCTCAAGGATGACCGTCGAAAAACAACTAGGATGAACGTTCGCTTACTGCTCACAAGCTGTTTACAAAAACACGGCTGCACATAACGTGCCTGTGCGTCTACATCTAAGCGAGTTTAAGTATGGTGGTCATGTGCTGCCGCTCCATAATGATTACCGTAGTGATTTAAGAGCTTCTCTCTGGTGAGCTCGAAACAGTTTCAGCGTCAATAAAACCGTAAGTATCAGAACCGACACACTCATCTTTGAAGGGCTCAGCCCCTTCATTTTAAGTCCAATGCAGAAAAATTCAGGAAGGAATGAGAGAAAACTGGACGTAAGGACATAGAGAAATAAAAAAAATGTTAAGAGTGGACACTCCCGTAGACCCCAGCGGCCCAATCGACCCTAGTACACCTGGTGGTTGGTGAGAGCAAGCGGCGTGCGCTTCCTGTTTCGGTTTCACTGGCGCAAATTTTGAGTTACTTTGCGTAACCGACGTTTGGCTAGGACGAAAATTCATGATTTCAGACCACTTTTCATCGCCCAAATGGATAGTTTTTGTAGGTCGTTTTGATTTAGCGATTCCCTGTTTTGTTTTGTTCAGTGGTTCGTGCGAATTGGTCGTGACGTAAATTTTATTTCAATTATTATAATAAAAATAGATGCAGGTAATGATAATTCACTACGGTTTTATTCATCGCGCTTGTGTTTTTCTTTTGGAACAAGTGATAAATGTATATATCAGTCAAAGAGACAGAGTATCCACAATGTCTTATTCAAAGGCAAGGTAGAGTCTGAGAATACAAAAAACACAATATGACAAAGGTAGACAACAAATGCATCTCACCTTACAAATAAATTGTAACAAATATTGTAACAAATACAGAAAGAACACAGACAACGTACACATCGCTAGAGTTGGCAGAAGCCGAGAAGCTGGTGAAGTATGACACACCGGGCCAGTGGGTAAGTAAGGATCTATGGCAAAAACACAGCGCACAATGCTGATGAAGAAGGAAGAAGTGACATATACACAGCTATGAAGTCGTGAATCACGCCTGGGGTTAACCGAAATAATGCATAGAAAAAAAGAGCGCACAGAAACCACACGAAACAATATAGCAGAAAGGCAAAGGTGCAGTGTGCTGGCTGTGCTTAAGAAGAGCTAGCCCAAAATGAAAAAAAAGCAGACTTGATGCCTGCTTGTCCTCAGAAAGGTAGGGCTTTGCAGCTTGCTCACTACGTGAAAGACAAACTTTATGCTACAACACTGGCAGGTCTTGTGGCTCTTCTTATGCGTCGCCTTCATCAAAAACTTAAGATCCCAAGTGATTTGCGTCTGGGTGTTGCTGTGACGCTTGCGAGCTAAATAGATTGTAGTCATCTTTTATCCAGAATTGTGGACCTTAATTGGTGCTACAAGAGCGGTATTACAGGGCTAATAAATAGCAGAAGTAAACCACTTTGGCTCATTATTTTTCACAAAGGCTCTAAATCGTACGTTATCACTCACAAGCTATATAAAAATAAAATGGCAGCGTCCGCAGCCCCATCAAATGCTACAAGTTAGGGTGAGAAAAAATTTTGATGGGTGAGATCAAAAAATTCACTCATCTCAGCCATCAAAAAATTTTGATGGGTGAGATGAGGAGGTTGATGAGAAGCTAAAATACGAAAAGCGTGATAACGTGAACCGTGCCCACTTCATACTATGTTCCTTACCCGCTCGAAGACATTTCAACAAGCGGTTTTGTTATCGATATATTACTTGAGCTGGAGAGATAAAGCATACACAGTGACCAAGCGACCCACAGTAATGTGTAAAGTTCGCCCGCATTTGCTACAAAAATACAGACAGGATACCCAACATTCTTTTTAAGGTTATGCAAATCACTTCGAGCGAATACACAGTGTTCCTATTCCGCATAGCTGGTAACCAAAACAATCTATGCAACGAAGGAGTGGTTATTTTGGTGAGGCTGTCTCCGCAGTCTTTTGATAGTTTTCTGCTGTGCTGCTACTTTGGCTTGCAGATGTTTAATGGTTTGCTTGTACTTCATTGATAGAGACATTGTCGCTGGCACACAGGAACGCACTGCAATAAACAAAAAATGGATGTAAAAGCGACGAACAACTAATCCCATACGAGCACTTTCCTCGCTCTTTCAGACCCAAGGTGCACAACTTTCTGTGGTGCAAAGTTTTCGATTCCACTACCTAAAAACAAACCATTCACAATGTTGACAATGCACAAAAAAATGAAAATCACTGAGAGCCCACCCTTACATTTTGTAAGTGCACACGTAGTGTCCTTTTGAGGATAGTTTCCTCAGAATGTCCTAAACATAAAATAGCACATTAAAAACAGCTGCAATAAAAGCATAGTCACCATTTTCTCTAGGGCACTCAGGCGTGGAGCTGTTGGCGGAGACGTCTTCTGGGGGGTCTTGTGAAGCTTGTTCAGTGCCTGGGACAGTGCTGTCGGATCAATCTTGTGAACGGCCTGCGGAAGTCTCTATATCAATCCACTCTGGTGTTGAAGTGAACATACAACTTACCCGTCACACAAGTTCCTTTTGTGACAGCTGGACGACTGGTTAAGGTTTTCTCCGGCAAGACGAAGTCAGCAGAAATTCTTTCACCAGCTACAAGGGAGCTGCCACCTGCAGAGGTTTGATCAACAGTCAATTTGGGTAAAAAAAAAAAGAAATTGTGACACTCAACGCACCCTGCTCATCGGGGCACCTCAATGTGTGGGAGCCGCCTTTTGAAGTCTCTACCGCAGGTCCTGAAGAAATGAAATTATGACAATGTGTCAGTAGGAGGCTTAAAATAACACAAACTGAAGCTCATACGCACCTTGCAGTGCAGCTTCTGCAGTCATGTCACAGTCACTATTTGAAGCGACGCTCAGAGAACCTGCATATATGTGCAGTTGTTACAAGTAACAAAGCTTGTAGCATGGGGAAACTTAAACAGCTCTTTCAAACGCATAAGTTGGTCGAACGTGGAAGAAAAGAGAAGGCACCAATTAGGAAAAAGGTAATTTATTTTTGGAATTATCAACAGTGCCAGCTTTCACTGATGAAAGGTATATGTACATGTGCACTCAGGCTTGAAGATAACGTGAAATATCCCTTTAAAGTCTTTCAAAACAAGTTGCACAGGTCAAAAGCACCAAAAAACGACAGAAATGTAAAGCTGCTGTTAGGAAGGTAATAGCCCACAATTCACAAAAATTAAGACTTTCCAAGTGTTAATTCTATAGTGAGGTTTCTCCATCGGCTACAAAGATCTTCGCGGTTAACTGTCGCCACTGATTCAATACAAGTAGCTGCTATTGCACATATTTGAGTTTCAGTCAATCACTTACATGGTGCAGCTGGTTGCACACTGGGAACAGCCATTCTTGTAAGCCTTGTGTGCCCAGGGTCTATGAAACTTTGAGCAGTAAAATGGTCGCTACAAACCCTGTACGTTGCGTACATTAAACTGGCCGGATTACTCAGGAGATCATCGCGTCCAGCATACAGCATCCATGCTTTCAGCCTGCATTGGCAAGGTACTATCAGCTGAAAGGGGAAGGGCTTGAATAGTTTTTTATTGTTACCTTCACTGAGCAAGTACGAACAGTAAGCCTAAAGACACGGAAACCATACAAAAGCTTTAACACACCTGCCGTCCTGTGGTATGCGGAAGAAACTCGTCCCAGGCTTCTTGTGGGTTCTGCCATTGTTGAAGCACCACGATGCACAGCAGTAGCTGCCGTAGCTTGGACAGCCGGACGGCATGGCATCAGCGCGGTCTGAAAATGTTAGTAAGTGAATGCTTCGCTGTCAAATTACGAAAAAGATATGTGCACGTCATAAGTGTACCAGAAAACCCCTTTGAATGATTAGCTAATCGATGCACAATACAAAACCAGTGATACATCTCTGACCCATAAACTCTGACTTACAAAGATAGACGTCAAGACCACGTACAAAGATCTTCAGAAGTTTTCAGGCCGCTATCCCTTGTAATGCAATAGTATCACGGCCTGGGAACTTTAGAACACCTTCGTGCGTACGCAGTATCAGCAGTACATTGGAAAGAAAAATCGTAGTTGAAATTTGTGCGGTAAAGTTATATTGGAAACGTCAAAAAAATTTGTGGGCAGCTTGCACTAGTGGCACAAGGCTAGCGAAGAAACGAAGATGATGGCCACTTGGCTAGTCCAGATTTGCCTCCGGCACACCAAGAATTATTCGTGTTCTGAGCCTTCTGGAAACGCGTCGTGAAGCATGTGAGGCCCATCGAACGCTTCTCAATATTTTGCACCGAGCCACCGAGCCTATGACCTAGCTGCCCAGCTATGCTCAGCGCACAGACGCTCGCGTCCGTGGCAGACGCAGCACGCGTCGCCTCGGCTTGACGCCGTGCCGCCTTTGCTATACTGCATACGTTGCACAATGTTCCCGTCTAGCCGCTGCATAGAGCCGCAAAATTTCTTTTTAGTGAACCTCCCCGTCCTTATAAGCTTCAGAAAAAGGTTACAACTGCGTGAATGAGACGCCACGTAAGAAACAAACTCGCACACACGAAGCGCAACGTGTGTGTGTGCATCTTTCTATGTTTGCTGCATGGTGTCTTATTCGCGCGGGTGTAACCATTTTCTGAAAAAATGACCCAACAAGCCCAACAACATGTCATTCAACAAGCTTCGCTTGAAAACGTGCCTCACCTGTCATCTCACGAACGAAAACGCCGACGCAGCCGACGTTGACGAAAGCGACGAAAGCTTCCCGCTGTCAGCCATGCATGGGCTTGTCGCTGGGTGGATGGTGTTTATGACAGTACGGCTGCAGAAGAAAATAATCGCGTAAGGTGTGTTGAATAAATTGTTTTTATGTACAAAGAACATACCAGATTTGGGCGTATAATTATTATTTTGTAAAAACAATTCTGTTGCATTGATTAGAACTGTTTTTTTTTTGCGCTTGCGTCCTCTGACGTTTGGTGAGAGCACTAGTTCGTTACGTAGTCGTGACGCACTTCCTGAGGCCAGGTTTCGCGGAGTGTCCTCCTCTCTTGTCTTTTTCTTTCGCTATGGTAAGGACACCTTGCTAGTGACGAAAACAACGCTATCTCCTCTCATGAATTTCTAGTAGTGGGCTGGTATGGCCTAAATATTGCCCAGACACCAAGGAACAATTGTTTTGTTCTATACCAAATATAACCTATGTAACCTCCTTCTATACGAATGAATATATATATATATATATATATATATATATATATATATATATATATATATATATATATATATATATATATATATATATATATATATATATAACTGATTACTGATTTACGGAAGCTCTTTGGCAGACTTGCATTTCTCATACAGAAAAGGCACTCCGATTGAAGAAGGTCAATATCACCTTTGCGATTCTCTTGCGCACCAATTTTCTGCAGAGAAGTAGTGATAATAATTGTTGAGAGTCCCAAAACCGCGTTACGACTATGAGGGAAGCCGTGATGGAGGGCTCCGCCAATTTTGACCACCTGGGGTTCTTCAGTGCGCACCTTAATCTCGAACATGTTGCCTTCATCTAAATGCGTTCTCCACGGCCGGGATGCGATCCCGCGACCTTCAGTCTAGCAGTAGAGCACCATGTCTATACTATCAACCGCCGCGGTGGGCATCGTGTGGGGAAGAACGGTGCCCCACAACGAGCACTCTCCTCACCACTGTCATCTCCTCAGCTGCCCAAGAGCGTGAGAAAAAATAGATCGGGGGGTCCTCCCACATTGTGTGTCACGGTTCCCGAGCCGTAAACAGAAGCACGTGCTAGCACGACACGGCGTGGGAGGAGCCACTGACCGCGCAAGTCGCGCGGGAACCAAGACCCCATACACCACACCCTTCGCTGCCAGCGCCGGGATTTGGCGCCAATCCCGAGATGGATGACCACCCTGATTAAGAACTGCGCCTGGTACGCGAGCTTGTTGCCTCAAAAAAAAGAAGAAAAAAGAGGGAAAGGGATGCTGGCCTGGTCATTGTGTTTCGGGAGGGGAGGGGCTTCTTGGCAGCCAGCGCAAGCACCATGACTCGGCGTGACCTTTTTGTAGATGGTCTAGTAGCACCCATATTTCCTCTCGTTTAGCTACTATGTCAGCAGGACATTGTGTACTCCGCTGTGGGAGACCGTACAAGTCCCTTCTTAAGTTAATTCAAAACGGCATTGATTACTCATGCTGTATAAACAACAAAAAATTTTAAATATGGAACAGCATGTGCTTTGAATTAAAGTACGTTTAATTCCAAAACGTTGATCCAATGTTCTAATACTTGGCCACTTCCAAATGATCACATAACTACAACCACTTAGGCCAATCTCACAGCGGCCGCTTCCATTGACCATTGTCAGAAACTTAGTAACAGTCGTAATTTATCTTTATTTTTGTCGAACAAAGTAGTTCACTACAACAGACTCATTGCAGTGTTATAGGTTGTTTTCATCATTTATTCTGCGCATTTCATTTCACCAATTGTCCAGCCCTTACATATTCCTAACGCTGTATATTGCGATATGATTGAGTATTCGTCGTCTTAAAATTCACATAGGAGAGGATGATGGTAACACGTTAGGTCTATATCTGTGCGCTTGCATTTCTCGACATTTCCTAGAATCGTTCCACGCTGGCATTAGAGATATATATACATACATGATTACAAAAAGGGCTATCCCGGCTTTCTTGTTCTTGTTGTTCTTTCTACTTCGAGTAAGAATATTGTGACGTCACACCTGACACGCTTTTAATACTCCTTGAAGACGCGGCGAACCAGTCACACCGGGGAAACCCAACAATCTCAACATGTGTACGCACAAGCGATGATGACGGAGAAAATCATGTGATGATCGCGTGAAGGTGATGAATAAGTGCCCAATAAATGCCCACAATATTCACACTATAGTATGAATATACTATAGCGACTATAGTATCTATGGAGAGATAACCTAAGAAAAAACAACACAGGTTGAATAAACATGTAGTTACGGCACGGCCCCTCTAACGAAGGATGAGAAAGAAAGGAGGAAAGAAGAGAGTACCATCATTGCGTGCTTGCACCGAGATTTAGCGCCCGCCCAAGATGAATGACCCCAGTGATTAAGAACGGCACAACATTAAGCGGAGCAAATGGGGCTGCAGTGTCATCGCAAGAAAGACTGCTTCACACATAGTAAAGGAAAGGGTAAAAAAGAGAGAGGCCTCCCTGTGTCATCGTGTCTCTTCGATCATCAGAGTCGTATATAAAAAAAACAAAAAAACCGTCGTTTAGTTCGTTTTCCCTTAAGCGCTTCGGCTCGACTGATTGTTTCCAATTTATCCCGCTAGACGAATACAACGCTCGTTTTCAATGATTGGGATGGAATTGAACATCGGATACGATTCATTATAAAAAGACAGTGCGTGCAAACACGGATACAAAAATGAAGTTAATTGATTCATATATGGTGTTTAACGTCCCAAAACTAACGTATTGCTACGGGGTGCCACAAACGAACATTATAGGAAAGAGGGCGATGTTTAGGGCGAGCTCGTGCAGACTGGGCTCCATATTGTATGCCTGCTTGTTTACCTAAAGTAAAGGTATTTTTCAGACGCCTTCTCCTCGTAACAATATGATAATGAAAAGGAGGTTAGGACTTCCCAAACGCTCACTAACAACCAATGGTGCACACAACGACGGAAAAGAAGAAGACACGAACGCTTATCTGCGCATGTCCATGCAATGTGCGAACCTTAGTGAGGGGTCTACGTAAACGGTAACTGTTGAGGTATTTGATATTATCTTTATGCCCACTAATCGACGGTTGGCTCACGCATGTGGCACCACTGTTATTTATATGCCATGACTCAAACATCACACGCAATTCTTTCATTTTGTGCCGGTACAAAAGTGCGCATTCATCAAGCACTAGCATGCAGTTACATTCTCGACAGTGTAAAGAAAGATTAGAAGGCTATATATATATATATATATATATATATATATATATATATATATATATATATATATATATATATATATATATATATATATATATATATATATATATTTATTTATTTATTTATTTATCTATTTATTTATTTATTTATTTATTTATGCAAGGAAACTAGGAGAAATGGACTATTCCGGGTATAGAATATAGAGATAGTGAGTGAGTATTAGTTAATTAGTCAGTCACTCAGTCAGTCAGTTAGCTTGTCTCTTATTAGTCGGTCAGTCGGTTGGTCAGCTAGTTAATAGTTGATTGCACCCCTAGGTGAAAGAGAAAATGTGGTCAAGAGGTTTTTTTCTAAAAGAGTAGTATATTAGGTTAGGTTTCGACTGTAAGACCAGTGGAGGACTGTTTGAGGGCAGTTATAGCAGCTCAAAGCTTGTGCATGTATAGGAGTGTGCTGTATACACTGGACAGCTCGGTGCATGCCAAAGTGGTACGTGAAAGCACAAGAGGCGGTGCAGAGGGCAGACAAAGCGCTGTGTCTCTCTTCTATACATACGGCGCCGCCGCAGTGGTCTAGTGGCTAAAGTACTCGGCTCCGGACCGGCCGGTCACGGGATCGAATCTTGGCTGTGCGGCTGCATTTCCGATGAAGGCGGAAAGCTATTCCTGTGTGCTCTGGTTTGGGAGCACGTTAAAGAACCCCAGGTGGTCGAAATTTCCGAAGCTCTCCACTACGGTGTCTACCATATTCATACGGTGGTTTTGGGACGTTAAACCTCACATATAAATAAATAAATAAATAAATAAATAAATCCCTCTATACAGGTTGTTCCACCGTTCGCGTTCGCGAGTGCTTGCATATGTCTATTTGCCTGTCCTGTTTTGTTCCTGGGTTTAAACTTTCTTGACTATGTTTTCCAGCACCATGCGCGCGCTGTAAAAATTATTCTCAGCCTGTTTGCCGACGGCGTACATCAATATATGTGCCTTATATTTCAAGAACAATCCAAGCTCTCCAAACCACGAGTTGTTTCTGGCGTTAAACTTTACTTTCTCGGTGATCCCTTGTCCTTACGAGTCATTTACTCCGGTATAGAAAAACGAAGGCTTAAAAAGAAGGGAAGACTATTTAGAAGGAAGATGCTCTAGGTATTCTTTTCCTTCCAAGCCTTCGCTCTTCTGTGACAGATGTCAAACCAACTAGCATAGCAATTCATTATTTTGGAGCCCTTTTCCTTACGGTTCTTTCTCTGCAATCAGATTGTGGTTCTCAAGCTGGAGATCGATTCTAACAGTAAAGCTTGACACATTAGAGGAACCAACTCTCCAAGTAGGCACTTCGCTTTCACGCTAATTTTTTATGGCCAAGTTTTCTATGGCGAAGCGCGACAGGAAAAACGCCATGAAGTGCTGTCGCAAAGAAAGAGCAGTGTAGCGGTTTTGAACACTTTCGCAATTATCGTCGAGTGCCATTGACCTCGGTTTTGACAATGACGATCACTGGTCGTGCGCAATCGCTCAAACGTCGTCGAGGTTCCCAACTTCGGGAGAACAGAGGAAGACCACCCTCCAAGTAGCGTTGGGTGCTATAACACGCTGAGCTTTGATCAATTGTGTGGTGTGTAATGCACGCGGCGCTTATGGACCACGCGGTACGACCAGAACTTGCAGGCTGTATTTGTAATGTTTTTAACCAGGCCGTAACATGCCCGAAATTTGGCGTCACGGGAACCTTAGTCACTACAGCACCGCGGCGGGGCAATAAAATTATTCGCAGTGTCTCTTAAACGATGTATACTTGGATCGACTTAGGATGCCTCGATGCCGAAGGTGCCTCACAACAAGGGGGAAGTGATTTTAAAATGAAAAGAACAGAAAAGTGAGACCCGTAACTGTATCTTAGGGGGAGGGCACCTCGACAGTAGCTCACGAGGGATGGGTGTAGAGAAGGGAATAAAAGAATAGGATTGGAAAGTAGAGAGATAGAGAAAGAAGGAGATAGCGAGGCGCAGAGACAGTAAACGACGGAAGTAACGAGAATACAGGAAAGAAGGACGCGGTTACAGGAGTCTGAGGACGGGGGACCACTGACGAGAGCGCTTGTCGGCGACAGGAGATGGCGTAGGGCCAATCCAGTCGGCCAGAGCTACGCTGTCGTCGTCATAGGGGACCGGCGGCCGGAGGTGGCGTAGGACCAACCCAGTCGGCCAGAGCTGCGCTGTCGTCGGAGATCGCGACGGCACAACCGGTCGGCACGGAATCCAGCGAGCGAGCGAGACATCAAGGTCGTATCCCCTTATTGAGGGTTATCTGGGCGGCACAGCTCCTCTCCTTGAGCATGGTAAACGTTATTCGTGTTACCTCACAATACGAGGGGGTTATACAAGTTCTGCTAATTCATTCTACTCGCGGAGACGCTCGGCGGATTTCGTGGCTTACTGTTGTCTCATTCGCGATGCCATCCCCTTGACCGACGACAGCTCACCAATCGGAGACCCGTCCTCAGACTTCTCTCTCTCCCAATATCTTAATAGTCCTATCAATTTTTACTTCTCTATCTCTTTAAATCCTTCATTATTCCTTTTCTTGCGAGCTACTACAGAGTTATCTAACACAGATGCAGACGGTTGCGAGGCTTACTTTTCTTTTTATTTTCTCATTAAGGAGTCGCGATAAGTGCATTCGATTGCACCATAATAAACAGCCATCGAATGCCACGTTGTAATACTAATGACACCAGCGTTTGTAAAAAGACACGGTTTCACTGTGGGCTTGTCAAAATCGCGGAGCTTAACGCGATGAGAAAAGGCAGTCTACTTGGACGCACGAGCTGCACGTGACGCTGACGCCGCGTCCCACCGCTGCATGAATCGAAATAGAGCATCACAGCGTTACTTCAAGGCTTTAACAGCTCCTGGGCAGATGTGAAAACTCTTTGAAAACATCTTCGTGTTGTCAAAAATTGCCCGCAGCTTCCCTCGGGGGAACACTGAGGAGGATGCGGACCATATAATTGGTTAACGGGGTGTTAAAGTGCGACTTACTTGGGTCGATGGCTAAATTGGTTAACGTGGTTGTGAAATGGGGTGTTAAATTGCGACTTACTTGGGTCGATGGCTAAATTGGTTAACGTGGTTGTAGGAGGGGGTGTTAAATGAGTGAACACGTACACACGTATGCGAAAGGGCGGCACTGGTCGAAGGGACGTCGATCATTGTGTTTGTGGATTCGTTGGAATTCATTTCACCGCGACTTTGGACGTCGACGCGCCGTACAAACCAACCGACGAGCGGCAACTGAGCGAGCGAGCGCCGACCTTGAGTATATATACAGCACGACGGCGCATGCACTGTCAGCTGTTGAATGTTCTCGGAGCGCGACGCCACATGCGCGTCCACTGGAGAATCAGGAGAATTGTAGATGTCGAACGCGGTGTGTAGAGGAGGAAGGGTGCACAGATGGTGGAGGAGTGAAGCGCGCGCGGTGTGTAGAGGAGGAAGGGATGCACAGATGGTGGAAGAGTGGGCGACGGCGCGACGGCGCATGCGCGCGCGTCAGCTGTCGAATGTTCGAGAAGCGGTGTGGACGGCGCGGACGACGCGGACGGCGCACTACAAGGCGCGAGTATAAGATGCTCCGCATCTAAAAAAAATATTTAACGCTATCGTGTTAGAATGGATTTGCGCCAACGTTCCTGTACGTTTCCTTTCAACTGCTAATGCGAGCAGCCCTGCAAGCAAGTAAAATATGCAGCAGTAAGGAACGCGCAGAGCACTGAACATGTTAAAAAAAGCTATATACGTAAAGAAAAACCAAGAATAATAAAATGTACAAAATAAAAGGTCATCAAATTGACACCCTTTATTTAATCGATAACTAGGAAATGTCACTTCACATGATCTCCACAAATAAAGAGGCACAGCTATAGGTCACTGCATTTCGTCACTTTGGCTCATCACAATACCCCACGTATTTTTTGACGAAGTCAGAGGGGAAGAATAAGAGAAGTTCCTCCGCAAAGCACCCTTCTAAGGAAAACAAAAAAAAAACAAACTTTCCCGTAGGACGACACCAGAAAAATATATATCAACGCTCACTTGCTTTTCATAGCAAATATATTACGGCAAATAATATGTGCGTTAATTGATGTTTAACTGATCTTGGTATATACGTCATCAAGTACGCGGAAAATAGAACATATCTACGCTACATATCAACGCTAACATCGTCTCTATATCGTATGCGCGACAAAAAGAACATCTACGTGAAACACGTCTGCGTTTTGACTTATCTACGTCATACGTCTAATTTCGAACACGCTCTATGGGCAAGCCATCTAATCCATACAAAAGAGCCTCAACAAAAAACAAAAAATGAACGTGTGAGACAGCCGAGCACCATCAAAAACCCGCACCGAACCTTGTAACATTTGGATACTCAGTGATCAATTATATTTTGGTGCTAACTTGTAAGATGTATAGACTGTCTTTACTTGTTTTCGATGTTTCGTTTGTGTACGTACAAAATAAGTGTACAATAAACTTCCGTTTTTCGCCCGTAAAACAGGTGCTTAAAGACAATTAATGCAGAAAAAACGAACAGAACTAAGATCAACAGAGAGGAAAGAAAGAAAAAAATGTTACTTTACTTGCATCGCTCTCAATTTTTCGGTCACACGTAAGATGATTATTCGCTCACAACTGACGACGCCGACGCCGGAATTTCTCCGAAACGAGCTCTTTAATGTTGTCGCCTTAAAACTATATTATTTACGATAAATGTGACGAGGTTAGTAATCGAGTGGATTCATACCAGCGACATAAGTGACCTACATTGGGCACAAGACCTAAGCAACGCTCGTATTCGCTTTAATAACATGAGCGCGTCCTTGTTAGCGAGCAGCATTTCGAATATCTCACTGCTTTCATCGGAGGCTTCGAATATGCAAAGTTGAACACGAGTCTACACATGCGAGGAATTTGTTTACCCTACGGAGCTTAGCACTGCATTTTTCCCCATGTTGGAATCCCTCGCAAATAACACCGAAAACCAGCATCTGCCGATTCATAAGTTTATTGATCATACGCTAAAGAAATCCAATTGCAACGTAAATTATTCAAAAAAGCATATGTCGCTGTAACGATACAGAGTAGTTGGAACACCTTTCTTGACATGCAGGAGGCCAGAACTGCTACTGCCATCTTGAAGCCTTTTTCATGACAGCTTCGTCCACCTTGGTTTTGCGCGTACGCATTCCCTGAAGCGTGCAATCTCGAATTGCATGGTGTCCTCCCGCACTCGGCAGCTCAGTTGGTACACGGTAGCTGACGTGAGCAGCCGCTATGAAACTGCCCCATGCATTTCGGATATTTTGGCTGTCTCAGGGAATTGCAGAATATTCGACGCGTCCTGGAGAGCGTCCGTCACCGCGTCAGACACTTCCATCCTGGACACAGGCGGGAACGCGTCGTTTGTGCCAACCGAGGTGATGTCTCTCAAGCTCCCACACGCAGCCCCGGGCGTTCCTAGGTACAACCTGACCTCACTCTTTGCAGCCAACGGGTCCCTGGTGCACACAGCTAAGGAGACGCGATCACATATCCTGCAGCCGTCAGCTAGCGAAGGATCCACGCTGAAGCCGTCACTATCCCGGACAGAGTCCCCTTGGCTAACACCGAAGGATGCCGCAGTGTAATGGTGAGTTTCTTCAGGGCTTCGCTTCAGCATACTTCCATCGACGAAGTGGTACGCTAGCCCGGTGGTGCACGTCGTATTGGCGACTACCTGCGCCCCGACAATCCTGTAGTAGAGATCTTCGCGGTTCATCAGCAACAACGCCTGGTCGACGCTTTGTGCACAACAATACGCACCAGGAAAATGTTGGGGTCATTTCAAGTGCTGGGCGCAGCCATCCGTGATGCCGTCAGCAGCAGCAGGTTTGTCCATGGCACGCAGGTCCATGGCCACATTGGCCTTGCCGTGAGACGCCGCAAGCTGTACGCACGTCTCCTCGCCGTTCTGCTTCAGCAGGCTGACATTGGTGTAGAAACAGATGAGGACGCGGGTGCGAGCCGTACTAGAAACGACCAGAGCGACGACGATGGCGTGCAAGTCCTCGCGGTTCATGAGCTCCAGCCATTGGTTGATCAGTACCCCTAGCTCGGGATCCATGGCGCTGAAAATTCGTCTCAAGGGTGGGGCGAGCAAGGTTATCGATGCCATCCGATTCATCCGGGGAAATGCTTCGAAAAAGACGATCTGGAGTAGGACCTTGAGTCTCTCGGGTACTGCCAGATCACAGAGTTGTATGCTTCCAGAGTGCCACGTCCTTGTAGAATCCTCGAACACTCGGCAGTGCACGTGCAGCTTGTGCTATCCGCCACGCAGATACCTGACGATGATCATGATTTAAGTCACCGAATCACACCCATCCTGGAGGATTGGCAGAGAAGTTAGTAAATTTCTAAAAAAAGATGGGGGGTAGATATGAATTGTGCGATATTACTTTTGAATCCCGAATTTAATTGAGGGACGCTAGTTTACAAAAATTTGAGTCAAAACAGACCTCATTAAATTAACATCTGAGCGGATACGCTTGTGACAAGACCTAATGAAAAGGGCTGAAAGTAAATATTTGACGTGAGATCCGATTCAGCTGGAGTAAATGACTCCTTGAGCATATTATTTTATTTAAACGCAAGCGACCGCAAGTTAAACGCGCAAACCCTGAGAAATTAGTAAAAGAAGAAAAGTCGAAGATTTTGTGTAAATTTCTGCGCCCCACCTTACCATTTCCTGGTCAAGATCAGCTGGTGTTTGGTAAAAGAATTTTCTCTGGTATTTGTGTAAGTGTGTATTGGCCGAGAATTACGGCTTTGTGAACCAGTAATGCAACCCTTGGATGCAACCCATAGCAAATGCGTTATCTGTAGTACTGCTGGAGTGGAATGTGAAATTAAGCCTCAGGAGTGAAGCACACCCACCCTAACATGGGTGCCACCATGGCTATCTTGGAAGGGGCCGGATAAGCAAAATTCGAGGAGTGTGTTCCACCCACGGCCAAGTTTTATGTAGGAAGTTTTGCCTGAAAAGCACTGCTCAGTGTGTGTTAGGATTACTGTTTTACAGCGAAAGCTGTTATGAGATCAAAACTCAGGTCACGCGCTGCCGTAATTGTCTGCCACCGTCACAGCCGGTTGCCGTAACCACTATCGCGCGAAATAAGAAAAAAAATAGTACCAAGGACACAGTGAGGCTCGAAACTGGGTCCGGTGCGTGCCAGCCCAAGATCTACCACTGAGCCACGCCGGTGCTTGGGACTCGTTCGCGAAATTGCCCTAGGCAGGATTAATGTCGGAAAAAGAATCGCGTTAGTATGAGCAACCAAGCGTCTTAGAACAGCAAAAGAACAACAAGGCGTTGCACAATGCGAATAGCGTAATAAGTGGGTCATCCAATGCGCCAACCCATTACAAAAAGCTTGTTTTTGGTCAATATAAGGACTGTGGCGCATACCCACTTATGTCATAAATTCTTAACCGTCGTCAGCCACTGCATGAACAATTGGCAGAAAATTCCTTGCAAGCGTTTAGCGGGTACGACGCTTCTTAGAAGAATGACGAAAAATAGTATAGCAAATGCTGGTCAAGCCCGGCCGTGCCTCACTTATAGTGTATCTTATGCCGTGGGAAAAAGAACCTAAACTACCATCGGATGCGCTTTAATAACTAGAGTGCGTCCACGTTGGCGAGAAGTGTTCAATAAATACCTGGTTGCGTTCAGCGAACTTTTAAAGTAATCTAAGTTCGACACGAACCTGTACACGTGCCAACACCTTGCTTACCAAATGGAACTTATTTTGTCCTCCTGCCCGTGATAGAACGCCCAGCAAGTGACGCCAAGTAACGCCTGCTATTTTATAATGTTATTGATTGATAAACTCACTGATATATCGTAAGCTCACTGAAATATTAGAAAACGTTTCTAAAGGATCAGAAGAAAGATTCAGATCAATAATGCCGAAACACATAGTAAAGCCAATTGCAGGGGAGGAGTTCAATGAGGGGACATTAGCGCAACTAGCGGATGTAGTGAGGCACTTACCTCCTACAGCACCTGGACCTGATGGAGTAACCTCAACCATGATAAAAGTACTATACGACATTTCCCCACATGAACTCGTTAATATGGTTAATTACTCTTTGAAAAATTCTTGGATACCTGCGGATTTGAAACATTCGAAAATAATTTCGATACCTAAAAAACAGGGACTTGAGTATACACTTGACAATGTGAAGCCGATTTCTCTTACATCTAATTTGGGTAAACTAACTGAAAGAATCTTCAATGCACGTGTAATAAATTACATTGAAAAGAAATTAATACTGAACCCTAGTCAAATTAGCTTTAAATCGGGATGTTCCATATGGTGTGCACACGTGTATTTAGAGAGTCGTATACAGTTGGCTAGGCGTAGAAGAGAGTATTGCGCATTTGTTACTCTGCATTTGGCCAAGGTGTATGACAAAGTGGAGCATAAAATACTAATAGAGCAGATGGAAATGTATCACTTACCAAACTACATGACAGCATGGGTAGCAGAGTTTTTAAGGGAGAGAGAGTTTTATTGCTTTCAAAGGGGTTGTTTTTCTAACAGATATCGGCAATACCGTGGCGTACCACAGGGGCAGTGCTCTCACCGATGTTGTTTAACATCTTCCTCAGGTCGATTCCAACACATAGCGATATTAATTTACATGTGTATGCAGATGACCTTGTTTTCTTTGCGACAAACAGTGATCTGCAATTACTTTATCAGACATTACAGAATTACCTAAACATAATAGAGGAATGGCTTGAACAAATTCGAATGTCTCTAAACGTAAACAAAAGCGCGCTTCAAGCGTTCTCGTTCAGGGATCTGGTCAACATCTCCCTGATGTAATGATTGATATGTGGGGTTGAACGTCCTAAAACCACCATGTGATTATGAGAGACGACGTAGTGGAGGGCTCCGGAATTTTAGACCACCTGGGGTTCTTTAACGTGCACCCACATCTGAGCACACGGGCCTACAACATTTCCGCCTCCATCGAAAATGCAGCCGATGCAGCCGGGATTCGAACCCGCGACCTGCGGGTTAGCAGCCGAGTACCTTAGCCACTAGACCACCGCGGCGGGGCTATCTCTCTGATGTATGGTACAGAGCAGATTCCCCAGGTGGATTCACTATATATAACAGCTCACTAAATTGGAAAAGTCACATTGATCACATTGGGTCCAAAGCAACACGAGCCATCGGGTGGTTACGCAAGCTCAGACACAGAAAAACGGAGTTGCGAAGAAATACATAGGTAATAGTTTATAAAATGTACATGCGTCCTATCATGAAATTTGGCTGTGTCTTATTTTTGGGCAGTGCGACTTATAAATATCAGACCGCTAATACTATTAGAAAGGGAAGCTTTAAGACTGTGCCTTGGACTGCCCAAGTTTGTTGCTAACAATGTGTTATACATGGTAGCGCGTCTACCGTCATTGTTGAATAGATTCAAAATGCTTACTATTGAAACATTTTTAAAACTATACACTTTGCCCCAGAGAGAATACTTTTATGCTTTTATTAAAGAGCCAAGCCTATTTTTTGAAAGTTGGTGGTCGTGATTCCACTGCCCACAGATCATGTTCGTTCAAGCGCTGCTAGAACCACTGAACCTCAAAATCAAACATATTTTCTCAACAAGAAACGTTAATTTAGATCTTCAGATATAATTTGAGAATATTTACCCCTCTAACGCAAAGCAAATGCCTTTTCAATATTTAAATGATCGGATCCAGGATTACTTGGCACACGTGAACATGAACAACATAATTGCGACTGATGCATCCGTATCAAATGAAAAGGCTGGGGCAGGTATCTTCTCACGTTCCCTAGACTGGTCCTTTTCAGTTATACTCCCAGATTACACACCAATATTCATAGCAGAATTATTTGCTATTGTACTGGCACTACGGAAACTTCCTTTGGGCAAATTGGAAGCAGTCGTAATTACAGATTCTTTTTCAGTATGTGCTGCTCTGTCTTCAGGAGCCAACTTAACACTTATGCATATCTTTCGACAACTGATACCGACAAAATTGCAAAAACTGCAGCTCTTATGGGTACCAGGCTATCGTGGCATATATCTCAATGAGATGGCGGATGCACTAGATACAGTATCTCTTAGCGGTCCCCTTATCCCGATTTTGCCTGATACAGCTTACGCGACAGCAATAAGGTTTAGAAGCCTCAGTTTGCATGAATCCAACTGCTACTCATTGAATAAATTTCGAGATTTCCCCATCTAAAATGCTGCTAGAATAGAGCGTAGTGCGCAACACGGCAATTGAAAGTTATTTATACAACATTGCGTTGCAGAATTCCGCAACTAAATTAGTATTTGCATAAAGTTGGTCTAAAGGCGTCACCTTTATATCAGATTTGCGAAGAAATAAACACGATATATCTTTTGTTTTTTTGTTCTGTCACCAATATTCTTATCAGCGGAAGAGATACCTGGTAGCTCCACTTGAAAAACTAGGATTAGAATTAAATGTGGCAGTAATTTGATCGTTTGGCAGCATTAAATTTGGTTATAGCCACAGGGACGGCTGAAATCGCATATGATAGACTGCATCGATCTCTGCTCACGTATACTATTTTTTCGATTTTTTGGCTTTTCTTTCTATGCATATTTTTTTCAGTCCAATATTACTTTGTTTTTGAAAAACCATAAGCATTTTACTTAAGATCCTGCCGCCCGGTCCTTTGCCAATTCCCCTTTGTGGGTGTGCGCCAGAGTAGCAAAGGTCATCATTTAAATCATCATCATCATAATCATCATCAAGTAATGACGCCATTGACTGGATTCCGAACGCGCGATCCAGTGCCTATATCCTATATATACGGCTTGGCTAGTGACCAGTTGCACAGCGCGAGCGATCTTTTTTTAGGGGCGAAGCTCCTTACAGCAGCACCCGTTCATCCCTCGTAGTAGTAGTAGTAGTAGTAGTAGTAGTAGTAGTAGTAGTAGTAGTAGTAGTAGTAGTAGTAGTAGTAGTAGTAGTGGGTAACAGGTCTTACATTTTGACTTCCAAGGTGGTGCTGGTGGGAGATTTCTTCTGTGCATTGTTGAACAATTAAAAATTGGCAGCATACCCATGGAGTGAATGATGGAGAGTGGGGCGAAGCATTCGTCCGTCCATTCGTTCTTACTTCCGTCCGTCCATGCGTCCGTCTGTATGACCGTCCATGCGTCCATCCACCCGTCCGTGCGTGCGTCTGTTCACGCGTCTGTCCCTGCGTTCGTCCATGCATCCGCTCCTGCGTCCGCTCATTCGTCGATCCATGCATCTGTCTGTGTGTCACCGTAAGAAAGTAAACGCCGAATTCTCCTGTCTCTCATTCCCCCTTAGCAGCCATTGACATGTACATTGAGCACTATCTGACAAGAAAGGGTTGCTATGTTATACTCGCTGGGCGTAACCTCCTTGGTTTTAGAAAGGTTTAGCTATCGGTTAGGCCGCAGTGCCATGAATACAGTGAACTAGTATATACCATGAACTCGAGGAGCTTAAAGGTGGGAAGTAGACACGAAGCGCAAGCCGTAATAAAGCGTGCATGTGCCACCTCTCGTTCAGTCCTTGGAATGTCCGCTAGATGGCGGTGCTTTTATATGAGGAATATATGATGAAAAGATACGAGATGATGGTACTTGGAGTGTTGAATAGGTGGATGAACGGACACACAGACAGATGCATGGACGGATGCACGGATGGGTGCATGGACGGATGGACGCATAAACAAACGCAGGAGCGGATGCGTGGACGAACGGAGAGACAAACCACAGATGAACGTGCGGATGCACGAACAGACGCACGCACGGATGGCCGGATGGACGCATGGGCGGCCACACAGACGCACTCATGGACGGACGGAAGCAAGAACGAATGGACGGACGGATGCTTCGCCCCCACTCTCCATCATTCCCTCCGTGGATATGCTGGAATTTTTTTTTTTTTACTACAGACACTGTTTGCATCGGCCTTTCGAGGCCATAGAGGGGGAGGGGAGCGACAATTTTGCGGGTGCCTTCTTCGGCCGGCACTATAGACGTGAGTATGCGGCAAAAAACGCAATCGAAGCCATCGGCTCCGCCATCAGCGTGGACAGGTGGTCTGCGCAGTCCCCAACTTAAGGATCAAACCCTGGCCGTCCGGAGTGCCCGTGAACGGGTCGCCAAGCTCGGCTTCACGGTCCCTACGTGCGATTAGCCGGGTGGCGCTGGGTCTCCTCTGCGTCTTCTCAGGACTAAAATAAAGTTTTAATCAAACAATCAATAAATGCACAGGGTGTAGATGGTACCGCCGCCGACGCTGAAGTGCTACATCGTGCGACTACGAAATGCTCGGCATTTAAAACGCATGCCGCCTTTATCGGTCACGAATAACGTGGCTTGCGCGGGACACCATGGCCTTGCGTAGAACGCGCCTTGCATGGAAACCGAGAAGTGCTTATGCCATTCAACGTGGCATTAGTGGAAGGTCACCAAAGCACCCATAAGCAAAAAAAAGGGGTTAAGTATGAGCACTGAGATCTCAAAAGTACGATAGCTTTATTTATTACACAAGTGGTATCAGTAGTATGCCAACACAGTAGATGACCTCAACACACCAGTGTACAGATATTAAGCATCACGTTCACATATCTTTTATCGCAACATATGATTCACGACATTTTTTTTAAATATGCAATTCAGAACGTTGCATATTGAGGCGAACCTGGTTTCCATCCCTATATATCCGCAACGAATCAAGCAGCTTATCTACGTGAAACAACATTATACGTCAAATTTAAAATGCTATATAATATACCGTAACCATATTATACCATAACAAAGCGCGAGACAACCTATTACCAGCAAGAACAAACACCCGGCGAGCAGCTGTCCGACGCTTTACAAAGCCGACCTGAGATGTCGACTTCAGAGAAGTATTTCGAATTTGTGCGCCTGTGCAAGTCCCTCTTCATGTTGAAGTGGGCCGCCAACAAAAGGTAGTCAAACGGCGCTGGCTTCAGCCAATCCAGCCGCTATATGGCCGACATACGCATCGTCTTCAAACGCATTCACCGCAGCGCCGGATGCCCACCGCCAAGAAACCACCGGCAACGTGTTGAAGCCACATCGACCCTAAGTGGAGACATCACATCTGCTTTATTGTGCCACTATACGGCCTTCGCAGGTCCGCGCTGACCTTGGTGCCAGTATTCACTAGGTCAACAGAGCTCAATGCTGGTGAGACTGCCCCGGTGCAAACATCGGCCTCCAGAAAGTGGCTTTGAGAAACAGGTGGCCCTCTGGTCAGCCAACACGGTAGCGCCAATGTAGTACGCTTAGGAATGCACTGTGGCATCTTTTCGGCATTCCGCTTCAGCCCGTTGAGTCGGCGAATGAGTACGTAAGTACACAGGCACATCCCAGGGTGGAGTTGTCCAGCATAGCGACGTTTACGTACAGTCCCCTTGTGGTACATCAGCACCATCGGCACGTTTTCCTGCAGCCGTAGCTGGGTTACAATGATGTTGCAGTCACCTGGTGCTGGTGACCAAATAGCCGCAATATGGCGACGGCGAAGACGCCTCATACCCGACGGCACTGGTCATTAAGCTGCAGAAGCAGCTAGAGTGCTGCCCTTCGCAATGCCACCAGCAGCAGCAGGTTGTTCCACGACGCGCTACTTCGGCCGCCCTGACGTAGCCACGAAACGCCGTAGTGTATTGGCTCGTCTCCTCACCGTTCCACTTCAGCATGCTGACGTCGGTGACGTAGTACGTAAAAATGCAGATGCCGCCAGCATTAGACACGACCAGCGAAACAACAATCACGTACAGGTCTTCGCTAATCATCAGCACAACCATCTTGTTGGCCAGCGCCTGCGCTTCCGGAGGCCGTGTCAGTTCCTGCAGGTGATACGGTCGGTTAGACAGGCGCCCCGAAGCACGTCAAAGACGCCTAGAACATCATGGCCACCCCAAGAAGCTCGGCCGCTGGGAGCACCTCCAGTACTTTATATGCCACGTTGCTCCTGAACGGTGGTCTTGAACGCCATCATATATGCAGAACATTCGACGGTGCGCGTGCGGATCGCGCCCTGCATGCATGCTTCGGGACTTCATTGTCTTTAACCCCCAAATTGCTGGCGCACCTTTGCACGTGAACCATTGCGTTCCGAGCACATTACTTTTAATAGGCGTAAGCCACTGATTTCAGGCTCTTCCTTTCTTCCTTCATTTTTTTCGTGGCTCCGGATGGTGCAGCGTGGCCTCCTTGAACGCCGGTGTTCCTGCGGTTGATTACGGAGGCTGCAGACGTATTTCGTTTAGCGAAGGGTTAGGTTGCCGCTTGAAATATTGTCTTCGATGGATTCTCATTGAAGCATTTTTATTCTACATTGAGCACTTGTTCGAAATGACAGTCGATGGTGCCGTCAATGAAAATCCCCACGAAAAACGCGAACCAGAAATTTTCATCTTTTATTTTACTTGCAGCTTTCTTGATCTTTTTTTTTCACGGCCAGGATGATTTTTTTGCGGAAACCAGCGTCGCCTACAAAAGCATTTCTGCAAAATGAGCTCTTTATAGCTATCGTGTTAATGTGCTATATTTTTGATATAACACTCAACAATGCCCGTGTGTGTACCGGGTGTTTCAAGAAGAGTGACCGAAATTCTCAGAAATAAAGAAAATTTGATAAGGCAGCTTGGCATCAAGGCGTCAAGCCTGAAAGGATTGTGGAGCAGGGCAACTTGCTCTTCTTTTTCGCCTCTACCAAGCTTTTTTTACTTTATTTCTATTTATTTATTTCACTTTCTTCATTCACTTCTTTCGCTTTATTGCCCTGATTTTCTTCCTATTTACCCCTTTTCTTTATTTTTTGCCTGATTCCTCTTTATTTTTATGCGTGGCTTTGCTTGCGTTCTGCTAAGCGCAACAGATGCTTTTTACTGATCATCACGAAGGCGCTTGCAGAGCCAGAGGAAGATGACTTATCCTTCGAGCAAGCAAGCAAGCGCTCACTATGCTACACAAGAAAAGGTACGCCAAGCGACGACGACAGCGTACTACAGGACACGAGCGTACGGGCCCTAAAGTTGTCCACATATGAAAAAAGATAAATATGCAAATTCAAATGCCACCCATTCAAATGCCACCCACCAAACACATTAAACACGTCAGCGTTTAACAATTATTTTTGGTACCATTATCAAAAATGATTTAGAGCATCTCCAACAATCGAGAGGCGTAGAGAGGTCGCTCCCTTCCACAAATTTGGATCATCGAGTTCTGTCGCTTGTTTCCGGTGGAAAGAAATTGTTTGCAGTTCCTCTGCAAAGCATCCTTGCTGTTAAGTTTCAACATTTCCGATTGACGACACAAAACAGCGAGAACAACGCTTTTATATCGCAACAAGTTATACGCAGCAAATAAAAATATAGACATTTCACAACGCTCTGTATCAACTATAACATACTTTCATCTCAACAATTAGTATGAAACGAATAAATATCATATCTACATAATACAACGTTATAGTAGATTCCTTTGATATTCAAAATTGCGATAATGCTCTTTGAAAAATCAATCTAATAAGTACAGAAACGCTTCCGTGATACACTACAGCACGGGGCAACAGAGCACCAGCAAGGACACACGCCCGGAGGACATTGTTACAACGCTTTCGAAAGCCGACCCTATATGTCGACTTCAGTGACCAGTTCGAATTAGTGCGCCTGTGCAAGTTCTTCTCCACTTTGGAGTGCGCAGCCAGGAGGTCCGCAATGCTGACTTCAGCCGATGCAGCAGCCGTCTGGTCACTTTAACCTCCCTCTTCCAGACGTTTTAGCCGCCAGACCAGACACCTACCACCGGGAAACCACCGACAAGGTGTCGAAGTCCCGTCGACCCTCGTTGAAGAATTCACATCTGCTTTCAAGTCCTACACTACTGCGTACTTCGCTGGTCAACGCAGACCTGGGCCCAGTATTCACCAAACCAACGGAGCTCGATGCCGCCGATACCGTGCCATCAGCTGTCGTGTATAACCGCAATGTCCAGAGGGTGGTCTGAAGGAACTAGCGTCCCTCTAGCGCACAAAAACGTAAAAGCATATCTTCTCGGCGTTCCGCTTCAGCTTGTTGTTTTAGCGCAGAAGTAAGGGAGCACGCAAGCACATCCCGTGGTGGAGACGCCCAGATCGGCGATGATCACGTACAGGCCCTTGCGGTTCATCGGCACCACCAGCACGTTGGCTTGCATCCACAGCATGGTATACTACCGGCGTTGTAGGTGCCCCGGAGCACGGCTGACGAGTAAACAGCCACGTTGTAACGACGCCCAAGACGCCTCGTACACGACGACACGGGCCAGGAAGCCACAGGGGTCGCTTCGAAAGTCGGGCGTTGCCCTACGTGATGTGATGCCACCAGGAGCAGCAGGAGCAGCATGCTGGTCACTGGGCGCGTACGTAGGCAGCCACCTGAGTGTAATATCATTGGCGAAGTAGCATCGAGGACGTAGTCTGAATGAGGTTGTCGAATGCCCGACGATGCGCGCGCTGCTCGTGGCTTGTGCTCTGCGGGCTACGCGACTTCATTTTTGTCGCCCCAGATTTAGACTCAGGCGCCCTCTTGTGTGGAATATTACTTTGCGCGAATGGTGCAACTTATCTTCCGTGATCATTTCAATCACCTCGAAGAATATTCACAGATACAACGTGTATACTTCGGCTCACAACTGCAGGCCGCCATGCCATTGGCATTACTAACACAAGGCAATGCATTTTCGTTATCAACATGAGATAAAATATCATTGAATATTTTTACGTGAATCGCTAACGTAACACACCTTCTCCTGCGGTTGATTAATGAAGGCCACCACAGTCGGCAGCGTGTAGCCACAGTTTCCGTGGGGCGGTTTTCACGATTTGTATGACGTTGTTTTATACGACGGTGCTAAAGCACTCAGTAGCAACGAGGTTCAAAAAATTTCGTTTTTAGCATTATGCATATTGAAAGGATGCCATCATTATCAACAATGTCCTATTCGCATCATCTCACTAGCTACTACAGCACTCTAACACTCTTAACTCACTCCAGTCTTAACTGCAAGCGTCAACTCACTGGGGAAGAAACGCCGCAATCTCTCTTTTTTCCCTAGCGTACATAGTGCGCGCGAAGCTATAAAAGCAGCCCTGGTCAGAGGCAACCTTCCCCTTCCGCAGTTCAGCCTAGTCTACCGAGCTCAGCCGAGGTTAAACTTCCTGGATTTCTTCTATTTTTTCTGTCTCTCTCTGCTCGGCAAAGTGAAAAACATGAAACACATGAAAGAGAGAGGGAGAGAGAGAACTAGAAAGGAAGAAATAGAAAGCAATAAAAGAAAGATGAAAACAGGCATTACAAATTGAAGGCAACAAGGCAGACCAATTCAAAAAGAGAAAGAGTGAGAAATAAACAATGCCAAGAAAATACCGACAAAGAGGAACGGCCATTTCATACATTTATTGATTATACGCTAAATAAGCGTGATAGTCTCGCAATTTACTCCGAAAAACATATCAACGCTTTAAACAACAGGTAAACCAGGGCGCCATTATTGCAGTAGATTAGGCCAGAAGTGCCACTGTCAGCCCGAAGCTCTTAGCTGAAATGCTTGCAGAAGTGCCATTTCGTCGTTTGTGCCAACTTAGGAGGCATCGCTGATGCACCCTTATGCCGCGCACCGCATTCTCTGGTCGAACCTGATCTCATTCATTGCAGCCAGCGGAACCTTGGATCTGACAGTTACGGGTTTCGCATATCCTGCAGCTGTCCGTTGTCAAAGGATCCTCGCTGAAGCCGTGGCTCTCTCGGATAGAGACCCCTTGAGCGACGCCAGAGGACGCTGCAGTGTAATGGTGAGTTTCCTCGGAGTTCCGCTTCAGCATACTTTCATCGACGAAGTGGTACGCTTGCATGGTGGTGCACCTCGTAATGGAGACTACCTGCAACACGACAATCTCGTAGAGATCTTCGCAGTTGGTCAGCAACCACGCCTGGTCGATTCCTCGTACACAACGATGCGGGCCAGGGAGATGCTGGGGCCATTTCGAGTGCTGGGCGTAGCCATCCGTGACGCCATCAGCAGCAGCAGGTTTGTCCATGGCACGCTGGTTCATGGCCACCTTCGCCTTGCCGTGAGACTCCGCCATCTGTACGCACGTCTCCTCGGGGTTCCACTTCAGCATGCTCATGTTGACGAGGCAGCAGATAAGGACGCAGGTGCGATTCCCACTGGAGACGACCAGAGCAACGTCGATGGCGTGCAAGTCCTCACGGTTCATCAGCGTCAGCCGCTGGTGGACAAGTGCCCATAGCTCGAGATCCACGGCGCTGCATGTTCGTCTCAAGGGTGGGGCGGGAAAGGTGGTCGATGTCATCTGATGTATCGGCGAAGATGTTTCGAATAAGATGCCTGGGGATAGAACTTCGATGCACTCGGGTACTACCAAAGCACAGAGGCGTTAGCATCCAGATTGCCACGTTCTTGCACTATCCTGGAACATTCAGCAGTGCGCGTGTGGCTCGCGCTTCGCGCCATGCAGCTGTCTACTTCACGATGATGGCCTACTTCACTGGCTCGCACCACCGTGGTGGATTGGCCGAGAAATGTATAAATTTATTTTATAAAGTGGTACATGTGCATTTCCAGATCTTATTTTGAATAACGCAAATAATTTTGAAGTAGTAATTTACGAATGTCGA
Source organism: Rhipicephalus annulatus (assembly GCA_013436015.1). Taxonomy (NCBI): domain Eukaryota; kingdom Metazoa; phylum Arthropoda; class Arachnida; order Ixodida; family Ixodidae; genus Rhipicephalus; species Rhipicephalus annulatus. The sequence continues at coordinate 747,281 of WOVY01011973.1, forward strand.
GTTGAAACAGACCTGATTCAATAACAATTGAGCTGACATTCCTGTGACAATGGTGTTATAAACAGGGCAAAAGACAAAATATCTTTGAAGTAGTGTGACCCATTGAGTAAATGATGCACTAAGTGTACTTTTTCTGAGTAAACTGAAAGGACGGCAAATTGGCAAAGTGGCTTATTCATCTTCAGGTCACAGTCACACTCCAAAAGTCTAACACTGTTTTAATTATTATCACCCCAACCGGCTGGTTCTTGGCAAGATCAGCTGGTATTTGGCAACTGAACTCTCCCCAGTTTTCGTTGCAGTCGAATGATGTTTCTTCAAACAATGCTCACTCGTTCACCCTGCCACCAGTGAAAATGCGCACAATGTTCGAAAACACGACAGAGGAAGTTATTAGGCCGCAGGATTATCGAGGCGTTATATATTAGGAGCAAAGGGGAGGGTTGCATCAGCTACCCGTCGAATACTTTGACTGGAAAAACTATGCATATCTCAGCTTCACGTGCACGTAGGCGGTTGATTTAAGTTTGCACATTTGTTTTAATGTACATCGTGTTTCTTTTTTGTTTCAGGGGCGTAGCTCCTCTAAGTCTAATCTTGTCATACGTCACGCGTAACCGAGAGAAGAAGATACGAGAAAAAACTGAGGGCAGTACCTGCCGAAAGTATATTCGACGGCACTGTCTCATTGAATTACCTACAAACTGCAGTTGAGTCGGGATATGCTAAATGACGCTGTACTACCGCTCTGTGATTGGCCGCTGCGCGGGCTGTGCTTGAGTACGCGGGGAACCAGTGCCTCTCTCAGTCTCCTGGATTGTTGCCGTAGGCGGACCGTTGGTGGGGCATGGACGAAGCAGAGCGGCGGCTGTGTTGAGAAGTCTTGCATTCCGCTTCCTTGGCTTGCGTCTCGTCGGTGTTACCCACGCGCCATCTGCATTCTTGAGCGTGATCGGATGCATGAACGCATGTGCGGACGAACGGACGTACAGCTGATGGACGCTTCTCCCCACTCATTATCATTCACTCCGCGGATATGCTGTGAATTTTGTCGTGTTTTTTTAAAGCCTTTCACGTGTCATTTAGGTAGCTTTTAGCTGTTTTTTTATTTGTTGAATCATACAATACAAAAGATCATCAGACTGCTTGGACCCGTAGCCAATGGCTAGTCCCGGGTCCAAAAAGAAAATGTATACAGTGATGCAGGCCTACTTTTACATAAAAAACAAACTAACACTCAGGAACACAAAGTGTTCTACAATACAACTACAAGCATTTTTAAGCATGCGATCTTCGTGCCGAACGACAATAAAATCTCATTTCATCGATAACTCTCTAACGTGACCATTTTTACGACTTTTTATTGTTCTTGTTACCTCTTCGGGGGGGGGGCATCTTCTAATGATTTAGACAGTTAAAAAGGCTGATTGCATCCTGCAATAAGGCCAGTTGTTAATCTGTGCTTGCGTCGACGGAGGCGAAAATGCTGTAGGCCTGTGTACTCAGATTTTGGTTCAAACTAAAGAACCCGAGGTGGTCGAAATTTCCGAATACCTCCACTACGGCGTCCCTCATAACCATATGTTGGTTTTGAAACGTTAAACCCCAAATATCAAAATCAAATCAAGTCTGCGCTTGTTTGTCTAAGCTGCTTTTTTGTATATCGTCCCACCACTCAGCTCCATGTAGTTACCTTTTCCCAACTTGCCCAATTTTGTAGGCTATATTCTCCCTCCCATACATGGCACGTGTAGAACACTGTGAAAGCTAGAGAGACTTGTAGTAGCTGCCTTGGAAGGAAAGGCCTTCCACTGCTCCTCTCAGAAAACATGTGGAATCGATACATTTACCTGCGCATTGAGAAAATAAGGTACGCTCTACTAAGAAAAGGAAAAATCCGCGCATTCCCACGAAGGGAATGATTACGAGTGGTTGAAGCTAGGTCATGAGGTGCACATTGTCTACGTTTATGTCCCCGACTAGTACAAAAAACGGTAGGACATGTGGACGGACGGAGGGATGCATGGATTTACGGAGAAGCCGACGGGCGCAGGGACACACGGACGGACAGGTATCTGGACGCAGGGTTAGATGGATTTACGGACAAGCGGACGACGCAGAGCCACACGGAAGGACAGACGGACAGACGCGCAGGCGATCAGGCGGGTGCACGGACGGACAGATGGCGGACTAACTGATCAACGGACGGATGGACGAACGCACGGGCGCATTTACCGACGGATGGACAGATGCGCCGAAGGGTAGGACGCACGTCACAGCTGGCCATGTTGTGTTCTGTGACCATATTGTGTTTTCTCTCATGGCGTGCACCTAAACTCGGTTCCTCACACAGATGTTTCCGTTTTTCGTTGCGCAGGGGTTTAGTTTCGGTTTTGTTTTTCTGGAGCGTCACGAACGCCAATAACACTCGGCCATAAGGAGCTTCGCCCTTAGGAGTTTTACAGTTGACAGCCTTATGATTTCGAATGCGCTTTTCTCTGTTTTTTTCTTTTATCGTAATAGCAAAGGTTTTTGAGCAATTGGTAACATACGCTCCATGGTGCAAAACTCCACAGGTGTGTATGCACTATAGGCATCGGTCAAACCTCACTACTGGGTAAAGCACTGTTCGACGAAGTGGAACGCGGGATATGCATGAGGAGAGAGAAAAATAAGAAAGAAAATGAAAAAGAGGGAAAGAATGCTATGGAAAGAAAGAGTAAGAGAAAACAGAAAGAAATAAAAGAATAAAGGCATGAAACATAGAGAGTCCGAAAAGGACATAGAAAGAGAGAGACAAGAAAAAGAGGCTAACAAAATAGAGAAGACTTCAGAAGGAGAGAGAGAGAAAAACTTCAAATAAACAAAGAAAATTGAGAGAAAAGCGACAGAAAGAGAGAATGAAAGAAAGAAGGTAGAGCACATAGCGGGAAACAGACACAAAAAAGATGTAGAGAGAACCCAGAACCAGACCAAGTGAGAGAACGAAATGAATGAACGGTAAGAAAAAGAAATGAAGTTTCAAAAAGCGGAAAACAGCAAGAAATAAATGAACACTGAAACGTAAAAAAAAGCCACTAACAAAAAATGAATGCGGAAAAACAAACAGAACTAAGATGAAAATGAAGGACAGAAAGAAAAAAGTGTTACTTTACTTGCATCGCTCTCAATTTTTCGGTCACACGTAAGATGATTATTCGCGCATACCGATGACGCCAACGGCGGAATTTCTCCAAACGAGCTCTTTAATGTTGTCGCCTTAAAACTACATTAATTCCGATATCTGTGACCAGGATAGTAATCGGGTGGAGTCATACCAGTGACATCACTCACCTGCACAGGGCACAAGACCTAAGCAACGCTCGCATTCGCTTTAGTATACCATGAGAGCGTCCACGTTAGCGAGCAGCATTCCGAACATCTCACTGCTTTCATCGAAGGCTCCGAATATGCAAAGTTGAACACGAGTCTACACATGCGAGGAATTTGCTTACCCAATGGAGCTTAGCACTGCACTTTTCCCCATGATGGAATCCCTCACAAATAACACCGAAAACCAGCACCTGCCGATTCATAAGTTTATTGATCATATGCTAAAGAAACCCAATTGCAACGTAAATTATTCAAAAAAGCATATGTCGCTGTAACGATACAGAGTAGCTGGAACACCTTTCTTGACATGCACGAGGCCAGAACTGCTACTGCAATCTCGAAACATTTTTTTTGACAGCTTCGTCCACCTTGATTCTGCGCATGCGAATTCCCTGAAGCGTGCAATATCGAATTGCATGGTGTCCTCGCGCACTCGGCAGCTCAGTTGGTACACGGTCGCTGACGTGAGCAGCCGCTATGAAACTGCCCCATGCATTTCAGATCTTTTGGCTGTCTCAGGGAATTGCAGAATCCATGGTATATATTCGGCGCGTCATAGTCCTGGAAAGCGTCCGTCACCGCGTCCGACACTTCCATCCTGGACACAGGCGGGAACGCGTCGTTTGTGCCAACCGAGGCGATGTCTTTCAAGCTCCCGCAGGCAGCACCGGGCGTTCCTAGGTATAACCTGTCCTCACTCCTTGCAGCCAACGGGTCCCTGGTGCACACAGTTAAGGAGAGGCGATCACATATCCTGCAGCCGTCAGCTAGCGAAGGATCCACGCTGAAGCCGTCACTCTCCCGGACAGAGTCCCCTTGGGTAACACCGAAGGACGCCGCAGTGTAATGGTGAGTTTCCTCGGGGCTTCGCTTCAGCATACTTTCATCGACGAAGTGGTACGCTAGCCCGGTGGTGCACCTCGTATTGGGGATGACCTGGGCCCCGACAATCCTGTAGAGATCTTCGCGGTTCATCAGCAACAACGACTGGTCAACGCTTTGTGCACAGCGATACGCGCCAGGAAAATGCTGGGGCCATTTCGAGTACTGGGCGTAGCCATCTGGGATGCCATCAACAGCAGCAGATTTGTCCATGGCACGCAGGTACATGGCCGCATTGGCCTTGCCGTGAGACGCCGCAAGGTGCACGCACGTCTCCTCGATGTTCTGCTTCAGCAGGCTGTCATTGGTGTAGAAACAGATGAGGACGCAGGTGCGAGCCGTACTGGAAACGACCAGAGCGACGACGATGGCGTGCAAGTCCTCACGGTTCATGAGCTCCAGCCATTGGTTGATCAGTACCCATAGCTCGGGATCCATGGCGCTGAAAATTCGTCTCAAGGGTGGGGCGAGCAAGGTTATCGATGCCATCCGATTCATCCGGGGAAATGCTTCGAACAAGACGAGCTGGAGTAGGACTTCGAGTCTCTCGGGTACTGCCAGATCACAGAAGTGTACGCTTCCAGAGTGCCACGTCCTTGTACAATCCTCGAGCATTCTGCAGTGCGCGTGCAGCTCGTGCTACCCGCCACGCAGATACCTGACGATGATCATGATTTAAATCACCGAATCACACGCACCCTGGAGGATTGGCAGAGAAGTTAGTAAATTTCTAAAAAAAGGATGGTGGGTAGATATGAATTGTGCGGATATTACTTTTGAATCTCGAATTTCTTAGAGTGACGCCAGTTTACAAAAATTTGAGTCAGAACAGACCTCATTAAATTAACAGCTGAGTGGATACGCTTGTGACAAGAACTAATGAAAAGGGCTGAAAGTAAATACTTGACGTGAGATCCGATTCAGCTGGAGTAAATGACTCCTTGAGCATATTATTTTATTTAAACGCGAGCGACCGCAAGTTAAACGCGCGAACCCTGCGCATTTAGTACAAAGGAGAAAAGTCGAACATGTTGTTTAAATTTCTGCGCCCCACCTTACCATTACCTGGTCAAGATCAGCTTGTTTCTGGTAAAAGAATTTTCTTTGGTATTTGTGTAAGTGCGTCTTGGCCGAGAATTACGGCTTTGTGAACCGGTCATGCAACGCTTGGATGCAACCCATAGCAAAGGCGTTTGATGTAGTACTGCTGGAGTGGAAAGTGAAATTGAGCCTCAGGAGTGAAGCCACACCCACCCCGACATGGAGGCCACCGTGGCTATCTTAGAAAGGCCCGTATAAGCAAAATTAGAGGAGTGCGTTCCACCCACGGCCAAGTTTCATATAAGAAGTTTCCCTTGAAAAGCACTGCTCAGTGTGTCTTGAGATTGCTGTTTTACATCTAAAGCTGTTATGAGATCAAAACTCCGGTCAAGCGCTGCTATAGTTGTCCACCGCCGCCACCGCCGGTGAAAACACTATCGCACGAAATATGAAAAAAAAAATAGTACCAAGGACACAGTGAAACTGGGTCCACTGCGTGCCAGCCTAGTATCTATCACTGAGCCACGCCGGTGCCCGGGACTAATTCGCGATATTGCTTTAGGCAGGCTTGATGTCGGAAAAGGAATCGCGTTAGTATGAGTAACGAAGCATCTTAGAACAGCAAAAGAACAACAAGATGTCGCACAATGCGAATAGCTTAATAAGTGGGTCATCCAATGCGCCAACCCCTTACAAAAAGCTTGTTTTTGATGAATATAAAGACTGTGGCGCATACCCACTTAAGGCATAAATTCCTAATCGTCGTCAGCCACTGCATGAACAATTCGCCCAAAATTCCTTGCAAGCGTTTAGCGGATACGACGCTTCTCAGAAGAATGACGAAAATAGCATAGCGAATACCGGTCTAGCCCGGTCGTGCCTCACCTAAAGTGTGTCTTATGCCGTGGGAAAAAACCTAAGCTACTATCGGGTGCAGTTTAGTCACTAGAGTGCGTCCACGTTGGCGAGAAGCGTTCGGTGAATACCTGGCTTCGTTCAGCGAAAGTTTAAAGTACGCTAAGTTTGACACGAACCTATACACGTGCAAGGACCATGCTTACCAAATGGAACTGAACCCTGCCCTCCTGCCCATGATAGAACGCCGAGCAAGAGACGCCAAAGAACACCTGCCATTTTAAATCTATTGAATGTGCGCTGAATATACCTTATAACCCCGCAACATATTCCAAAAAGAAAATGTGTCTACAACCCAACAACGAGGCTGGAACACTATTCCTAACACATGTGGGCAGAAGTCTAGCCCGAAGCCTTTCTCTTGACAAGTTCGTCCGCTTTGGCTCTGCACGTGCTAGTTCACTGAGACATGCTGTCTGGAACCACATGGTGTGCTCGCGCGCTAGGTAGCTGGGTTGGTACGTGGTCACTGACACAAACTGTCACATTGGAACTGCCCCACACAATTTGCAACTTCTGGCTGCCACCAGCACTTGCAGAATGCATGGGGGCGCTGCACCCACCGCAGCGTCCGTCACCGCGTGAGACGCCTCCACCCAGGACACAGCCGGGAACGCGCCATTTGTTCGAAGTGACGAGGCGTCGCCAAAGCTCCCGCAGGCATCACAGGGCGTTCCTAGGTCGTCGTTCAGGAGGTACCTGCACAGGGCGTTCTGTAGGCTGTCGTTCAGGGGGCGGTAGGTAAGCATGGCGGTGCGCCTAGTACTGAAGTTGACTTGCGCCACGACGATCCCGTACAGGTATTTATGGTTCAACAGCAACAACGCCTGGTTGACGCCTCGTACAAAACAATGCGGGTCAGGAAGATGCTGACGCCATTTGGAATACCGGACATCGCCCTTCGTGATGCCACCAGCAGCAGCAGCTTGGTCCATGGCGCGCAGGTGAACGGTATCCTTGGCGCGGTCATGAGATGTCGCAAGCTGTTGGCAAGTATACTCCCCGTTCCGCATCAGCATGCAGTCACTGGTGTAGCAGCAGGTAAGGCCGCATGTGCTACCATACTGGAGACGACCAGAGCGACAACAATGACGTACAGGTGCACGCGGTTCATCAGCGCCAGCCGCTGGTTGATCAGTAGCCATAGCTTGGGGTCTAAGGCACTGAAAATTTGTCTCAAAGGTTCGGCGGGCAAGGTGGTTGGTGCCACTAGGTAACGGGATACATTGGCCGAAGATGTTTCAAACAAGGCTGAAAAAAGGACTTTGGGCCTCTTCGGGTACTGCCAAAGCCTAGAGGCGCAAGCTTCCAGAGTGCCACGTCCTTGCACCATCTTAGAACGTTCGGAAGTGCTCGTGCAGCTCATGCTACCCGCTAGCAGCTGTCTAACTGACGACGATAAGCCACTGGCTCGCACCCGATCTAATGGATTGGGAAGAAAACGGAACAATACTTAAAAGAAATGACACATGCAAACTCTATGGTATTATTTTTGAATAATCAATATAAATCAGTAACAGTAATTTACAGATTTCGAGTCAAAACGGACTTGATTCAATCTAGATATTTTGAACAGTAAAGCATATGGTGTAATGAAGAGAACACAAATCAAGGTATTTGAAGTAGTGAGATTCAATAAAACTTGAGTAATTGCTTCCTAAATGTTGCCCTGCAACACAATTTGAACAATTGTTTTTTATCGGTTCTTCTGGGGCTGTGGAAGGCTCAAATATCTTTGCGCAAGTGTCAACGCAAAAATCGAAGCTCCTATAAGTTTGATTCACGGAAAAAACTGCCTCTATTTTGCACGATGGCTATTTTCGTTATGAGAAGTGACGTCGTGTCACGTGACAGTGACGAGACTGACGACGTAACACCTTTCATTTTTGATTGGCTTGACGCGACAAGTAGCATGACTCATATGGTGGTAGCGAGGCCATGAGATTGAATGCTAAAACAATATACTCCCTTTTTATATTTTCTCAGAAAGAAAAAATTTGCCTTTTCTAGATGATGTGTTTTCAGAATGAACACGACATTTAATCGGCAAACGCAGCAATGGGACATCCGCAACTAAAGGTGGCAACACATGCAGCGTTCTTAGGGAGCCAAAAAAGCAGGATGCTGGCGTTGTCATAGAACGTGTTTTGCGTGCAAGCCGACCAGTGACCCGCCTAAAATGTATGTATCTTAACCAAGATGTAATAAAAATAATTTAGGTGTGGACACTCTCCACTCGTCATGACGGAGAGCGCGTCCAGGCAATGCCTCCTTCCGAATAATTTCCGGCATTGTTACATGCACCAGCCGCAGTTTTTTGGGGGGGCGCTGTGACATGGAGGCCTAGAAAACATGGGGGCCTAGAAAACAGCTTCAAGCCACACGAACAAACGCGGAGCCAGAAGCAAGCCAGAAGTACGAAGATTAGACTAGTCTGTGTACTACCCATCATTCCCATGCTTGCTGAAGCGCCGCGCCTTGCAGCTCCCATGGACACTAGCGCCTGAGTTCTCTCTAGTGTATATCTTTCTAGTGTATTCTCTCTAGTGTATATAGTCATGATCTTAGGTACAGAAACGCTGTCGGATGTTTCCATGAGCATGATTTTAAGAGACTGCTTATACTGGCTAGAACGACGATTTAGTGGTCTAGTATTCAATCCCGTCCTGTCGGCCTTCTATTCAAGTGCGTGTGAGGCCATAGAGCAAGACAAAGCGAAAAATCCCGGGGGTTCTTTGACCTACAGAGCCACGTTTCTTCCCGCTATATCACTATAAGACACGTGAGCAAGCTCCCTTGAATACATATATTTTAAAGCAGTCTTTTCGAAGGTTTCCTATTGCTGCTGTCGTTGTTTTTTCCCTGTGCAAATGGCTCGTACCCAAAGGAGGGAATTGGCCGATTATAAGATAAATTTGCCCTATACTTTCAGCATTGCGTCATTCCTACAAAACCTTTGTAACTTAATTTTGATTTGGAATGCCGATGTCAAGTTTGCAGAAAAAAAAAGAAGAAAAATAGTGAGACCGTAATTTAGCAAGAAAATCGTTTAGTCGCAGTGATGTATGCCTGAACGGGGAATAAAACATGTTCTTTTCTGTTCTTTTAACGTCATCTCATATCCCTGTTCATGTGAATTACGTCTGTTTTGTCATTATCGTTAGAGTATGTCTAAGAAGGAAATGTTCTGTTGAGTGTTATGGACGTTTGCGGCAATAATTTTTTTCTAAACAAAAAGGAGCTTACAGAAAATGAATGCAGAAAAACAAACAGAACTAAGATGAAATGGAAGGAAAGAAAGAAAAAAATTTTTACTTTAATGCATCGCTCTCAAATCTTGGGTCACACATAAGATGATTATTCGCTTAAAACGGACGACGCCAACGCCGAAATTTCTCCGAAACGAGCTCTTTAATTTTGTCGCCCTAAAACTATATTATTTACGATAAATATGACCAGGATAGTCATCGAGTGAAGTCATACCAGCGACATCAGTGACCTGCATAGGGCACAAGACCTAAGCAACGCTCGCATTCGCTTTAAGACCTTGAGCGCGTCCTCGTTAGCGAGCAGCATTCCGAACATCTCACTGCTTTCATCGAAGGCTCCGAATATGCAAAGTTGAACATGAGTCTACACATGCGAGGACATTGTTTACCCTACGTAGCTTAGCACTGAACTTTACGCCATGATGGAATCCCTCACAAACAACACCGAAAACCAGCACCTGCCAATTCATAAGTTTATTAATCATACGCTAAAGAAACCCAATTGTAACGTCAAATATTCAAAAAAGAACATGTCGCTGTAACGAAACAGAGTAGCTGGAACACCTTTCTTGAAATGCAGGGGGCTAAAACTGCTACTGCCATCTCGAAGCCTTTTTTATGACAGCTTCGTACACCTTGGTTTTGCGCGTACGCATTCCCTGAAGCGTGCAATCTCGAATTGCATGGTGTCCTCGTGAACTCGGTAGCTCAGTTCGTACACGGTAGCTGACGTGAGCAGCCGCTATGAAACTGTCCCATGCATTTCAGATCTTTTAGATGTCTCAGGGAATTGCAGAATCCATGGTATATATTCGGCGCGTCATAGTCATGGAAAGCGTCCGTCACCGCGTCCGACACATCCATCCTGGACACAGGCGGGAACGCGTCGTTTGTGCCAACCGAGGCGATGTCTCTCAAGCTCCCGCAGGCAGTACCGGGCATTCCTAGGTATAACCTGAACTCACTCCTTGCAGCCAACGGGTCCCTGGTGCACACAGTTAAGGAGAGGCGATCACATATCCTGCAGCCGTCAGCTAGCGAAGGATCCACGCTGAAGCCGTCACTCTCCCCGACAGAGTCCCCTTAGGTAACACCGAAGGACGCCGCAGTGCAATGCTGAGTTTGCTCGGGGCTTCGCTTCAGCATACTTTCATCGACGATGTGGTACGCTAGCCCGGTGGTGCACCTCGTATAGCGGATGACCTGGGCCCCGACAATCCTGTAGAGATCTTCGCGGTTCGTCAGCAACAACGCCTGGTCGACGCTTTGTGCTCGAGGATACGCGCCAGGAAAATGCTGGGGAAATTTCGAGTGCTGGGCGTAGCCATCTGGGATGCCATAAACAGCAGCAGGTTTGTCCATGGCACGCAGGTCCATGGCCGCATTGGCCTCGCCGTAAGACGCCGCAAGCTGTACGCACGTCTCCTCGCCATTCTGCTTCAGCAGGCTATCATTGGTGTAGAAACAGATGAGGACGCAGGTGCGAGCCGTACTGGAAACGACCAGAGCGACGACGATGGCGTGCAAGTCCTCACGGTTCATGAGCTCCAGCCATTGGTTGATCAGTACCCATAGCTCGGAATCCATGGCGCTGCAAATTCGTCTCAAAGGCAGGGAGGGCAAGGTTATCGATGCCATCCGATTCATCCGGGGAAATGCTTCGAACAAGACGATCTGGAGTAGGACTTCGAGTCTCTCGGGTACTGCCAGGTCACAGAGGTGTACGCTTCCAGAGTGCCATGTCCTTGTACAATCCTCGAGCATGCTGCAGTGCACGTGCAGCTCGTCTACCCGCCACGCACATACCTGACGATGATCATGATTTACGTCACCGAATCACACCCGTCCTGGAGGATTGGAGAGAAGTTAGTAAATTTCCAAACAAAAAGAATGGAGTATGATATGAATTGCGCGGATAATATTTTTGAATCCTGAATTTAATTGAGTGACGCTAGTTTACATAATTTTGAGTAAAAACAAGCCTTATTAAATTAACAGCTGAGTGGATACGCTTGTGACAAGACCTAATGAAATAGGCTAAAGGTAAATATTTGACCTGAGATCCGATTCAGCTGGAGTAAATGATTCCTTGAGCATATTATTTTATTTAAACACGAGCGAGCGCAAGTTAAACGCGCGAACCCTGAGCATTTAGTACACAGGAGAAAAGTCGAACACTTTGTTTAAATTTCTGTGCCCCACCTTACCATTTCCTGGTCAAGATCAGCTGGTTTCTCGTAAAAGAATTTTCTCTGGTATTTGTGTAAGTGCGTCTTGGCCGAGAATTACGGCTTTGTGAAACGGTCATGCAACCCTTGGATGCAACCCATAGCAAAGGCGTTTGATGTAGTACTGCTGGAGTGGAAAGTGAAATGGAGCCTCAGGAGTGAAGCCACACCCACCTTGACATAGAGGCTACAGTGGCTATCTTAGAAGGGCCCGGATAAACAAAATCAGAGGAGTGTGTTCCACCCACGGCCAAGTTTCATATAGGAAGTTTCCCCTGAAAAGCATTGCTCAGTGTGTCTTGAGATTGCTGTTTTACATCTAAAGCTGTTATGAGATCAAAATTCCGGTAACGCGCTGCCGTAGTTGTCCACCGCCGCCACCGTCGGTGCAAACACTATTGCACGAAATATAAAAAAAAATTGTACCAAGGACACTCAAGTGAGGCTCGAAACCGGGTCCGCTGCGTGCCATCCCAGTATCTACCTCTGAGCCACGCCGGTGCTCAGGACTCATTCGCGAAATTGCCTTAGGCAGGCTTGATGTCGGAAAAGGAATCACGTTAGTATGAGTAACGAAGCGTCTTAGAACAGCGAAAGAACAACATGGCGTCGCACAATGCGAATAGCTTAATAAGTGGGTCATCCAATGCGCCAACCCCTTACAAAAAGCTTGTTTTTGATCAATATAAGGACTGTGGCGCATACCAACTTAAGGCATAAATTCCTAATCGTCGTCAGCCACTGCATGAACAATTCGCCCAAAATTCCTTGCAAGCGTTTAGGGGATACGACGCTTCTCAGAAGAATGACGAAAATAGCATAGCGAATACCGGCCTAACCCGGTCGTGCCTCACCTAAAGTGTGTCTTATGCCATGGGAAAAAACCTAAGCTACTATCGGGTGCACTTTAGTCGCTAGAGTGCGTCCATGTTGGCGAGAAGCTTTTTGTGAGTACCTGGCTTCGTTCAGCGAAAGTTTAAAGTACGCTAAGTTCGACACGAACCTATACACGTGCCAGGACCTTGTTTACCAAATGGAACTGAACCCTACCCTCCTGCCCGTGATAGAACGCCCAGCAAGTGACGCCAAAGAACACCTGCCATTTCTTAAATTTATTGATTCTGCGTTGAATTAACCTTACAACCCAGCAACATATTCTAAGAAGAAAATGTGCCTACAACCCAACAACGAGGCTGGAACACTATTCCTCACATTCATGTGGGCAGAAGTGCCGCTGCTAGCCAGAAGCCTTTCTCTTGACAAGTTCGTCCGCTTTGGTTCTGCCCGTGCTAGTTCAGTGAGACGTGCTGTCTGCAACCACACGGTGTGCTCACGCGCTAGGTAGCTGGGTTGTTACGTGGTCACTGACACAAACAGTCACATTGGAACTGCCCCACACAATTTGCAAATTCTGGCTGCCGCCAGCACTTGCAGAATGCATGGGAGTACTGCATCCACCACAGCGTCCGTCACCGCGTCAGACGCCTCCACCCTGGACACATCCGGGAACGCGCCATTTGTTCGAAGTGACGACGCGTCACCAAACCTCCCGCAGGCATCACAGGGCGTTCCTAGGTCGTCGTTCAGGAGGTGGCTGCACAGGGCGTTCTGTAGGCTGTCGTTCAGGGGGTGGTAGGTAAGCATGGTGGTGCGCCTAGTACTGAGGTTGACTTGCGCCACGACGATCCCGTACAGGTATTTATGGTTCAACAGCAACACCGCCTGGTTGACGCCTCGTACACAACGATGCGGGCCAGGAAGATGCTGACGCCATTTCGAATACCTGACATCGCCCTTCGTGATGCCACCAGCAGCAGCAGCTTGGTCCATGGCGCGCAGGTGAACGGTGACCTTGGCGCGGTCATGAGATGTCGCAAGGTGTTGGCACGTATACCCCCCGTTCCGCATCAGCATGCAGTCACTAGTGTAGCAGCAGGTAAAGCCGCGTGTGCTACCATACTGGAGACGACCAGAGCGACGACAATGACGTACAGGTCCTCGTGGTTCATCAGCGCCAGCCGCTGGTTGATCAGTGCTCATAGCTTGGAATCTAAGGCGCTGAAAATTTGTCTCAAAGGTTCAGCGGGCAAGGTGGTTGGTGCCACGGGATACATTCGGCGAAGATGCTTCAAACAAGACGGCTGAAAAGGGGACTTTGGGCCTCCTCGGGTACTGCCAATGCCTAGAGGCGCAACCATCCAGAGTGCCACGTCCTTGCACCATCCTAAAACGTTCTTCTGTGCTCGTGCAGGTCGTGCTACCCGCTAGCAGCTGTCTAAATGGCGACGATAAGTCACTGGCTCGCACCCGATCTAATGGATTGGCAAGAAAACGGAACAATACCTTAAAGAAATGATACATGCGAACTCTACGGGTATTATTTTTGAATGGTGAATATAAATCAGTAACAATAATTCACAGATTTTGAGTCAAAACAGGCTTGATTCAATCTAGATATTTTGAACAGTAAAGCATATGGTGTAATGAGGAGAACCCAAATCAAGGTATTTGAAGTAGTGAGATTCAATAAAACTTGAGTAATTGCTTCCTAAATGTGACCCTGCAACACAATTTGAACCATTCTCTTTTATCGGTTCTTCTGGAGCTGCGGAATGCGCAAATAACTTTGCGCAAGTTGCAACGCAAAAAATGCAAGCTCTTATAAGTTTAATTCACGTAACAAGCTACCTTGATTTTGCACGATGGCTATTTTCGTTATGAGAAGTGAAGTCGTGTCACGTGACAGTGACGAGACTGACGACGTAACACCTTTCGTTCTTGATTGGCTTGACGCGACAGGTAGCATGATTCATATGGTGGTAGCGAGGCCATGCGATTGAATGCTAAAACAATATACATCCTTTTTATATTTTCACAGAAAGAAATAATTTGTCTTATTTAGATGAGGTGTTTTCTGAATGAACACGACATTTATTCGGCGAACGCAGCAATGGGACATCCGCAGCTAAAGGTGGCAACACATGCAGCGTTCTTAGCGAGCCAAAACAGCGGGACGCTGGCGTAGCTATAGAACGTGTTTTGCGTGCAAGCCGACAAGTGACCCGCCTAAAATGTATGTATCTTAAGCAAGATGTAATAAAAATAATTTAGGTGTGGACACTCTCCGCCCGTCACGACGGAGAGCGCGTCCAGGCAATGCCTCCTTCCGAATAATTTCCGGCATTGGTACATGCACCAGCCGCAGTTTTTTGGGGGGCGCTGTGATATGGAGGCCTAGAAAACATGGGGGCCTAGAAAACAGCTTCAAGCCACACTAACAAACGCGGAGCCAGAAGCAGGCCAGAAATACGAAGATTAGACAAATCTGTGTACTACCCACCATTCCCATGCTTGCTGAAGCGCCGCGCCTTGAAGCTCCCATGGACACTAGCGCCTGAGTTCTCTCTAGTGTATATCTTTCTAGTGTATTCTCTCTAGTGTATATAGTCATGATCTCAGGTACAGAAACGCTGTCGGATGTTTCCATGAGCATGATTTTAAGAGACTGTTTATAGTGGCTAGAACGACGATTTAGTGATCTAGTATTCAATCCCGTCCTGTCGGCCTTCTATTCAAGTGCGTGTGATGCCATAGAGCAAGACAAAGCGAAAAATCCCGGGGGTTCTTTGACCTACAGAGCCACGTTTCTTCCCGCTATATCACTATAAGACACGTGAGCAAGCTCCCTTGAATACATATATTTTAAAGCAGTCTTTTCGAAGGTTTCCTATTGCTGCTGTCGTTGTTTTTTCCCTGTGCAAATGGCTCGTACCCAAAGGAGGGGATTGGCCGATTATAAGATAAATTTGCCCTATACTTTCAGCATTGCATCATTCCTACAAAACCTTTGTAACTTAATTTTGATTTGGAATGCCGATGTCAAGTTTGCAGAAAAAAAAGAAGAAAAATAGTGAGACCGTAATTTAGCAAGAAAATCGTTTAGTCGCAGTGATGTATGCCTGAACGGCGAATAAAACATGTCCTTTTCTGTTCTTTTAACGTCATCTCATATCCATGTTCATGTAAATTACGTCTGTTTTGTCATTATCGTTAGAGTATGTCTAAGAAGGAAATCTTCTGTTGAGTGTTATGGACGTTTGCGGCAATAATTTTTTTCTAAACAAAAAGGAGCTTACAGAAAATGAATGCAGAAAAACAAACAGAACTAAGATAAAATGGAAGGAAAGAAAGAAAAAAATTTTTACTTTAATTGCATCGCTCTCAAATTTTGGGTCACACATAAGACGATTATTCGCTTAAAACGGACGACGCCAACGCCGTAATTTCTCCGAAACGAGCTCTTTAATTTTGTCGCCTTAAAACTATATTATTTACGATAAATATGACCAGGATAGTCATCGAGTGAAGTCATACCAGCGACATCAGTGACCTGCATAGGGCACAAGACCTAAGCAACGCTCGCATTCGCTTTAAGACCTTGAGCGCGTCCTCGTTAGCGAGCAGCATTCCGAACATCTCACTGCTTTCATCGAAGGCTCCGAATATGCGAAGTTGAACATGAGTCTACACATGCGAGGACATTGTTTACCCTACGTAGCTTAGCACTGAACTTTACGCCATGATGGAATCCCTCACAAATAACACCGAAAACCAGCACCTGCCAATTCATAAGTTTATTAATCATACGCTAAAGAAACCCAATTGTAACGTCAATTATTCAAAAAAGAACATGTCGCTGTAACGAAACAGGGTAGCTGGAACACCTTTCTTGACATGCAGGGGGCTAGAACTGCTACTGCCATCTCGAAGCCTTTTTTATGACAGCTTCGTACACCTTGGTTTTGCGCGTACGCATTCCCTGAAGCGTGCAATCTCTAATTGCATGGTGTCCTCGTGAACTCGGTAGCTCAGTTCATACACGGTAGCTGACGTGAGCAGCCGCTATGAAACTGTCCAATGCATTTCAGATCTTTTGACTGTCTCAGGGAATTGCAGAATCCATGGTATATATTCGGCGCGTCATAGTCCTGGAAAGCGTCCGTCACCGCGTCCGACACTTCCATCCTGGACACAGGCGGGAACGCGTCGTTTGTGCCAGCCAAGGCGATGTCTCTCAAGCTCCCGCAGGCAGCACCGGGCGTTCCTAGGTATAACCTGTCCTCACTCCTTGCAGCCAACGGGTCCCTGGTGCACACAGTTAAGGAGAGGCGATCACATATCCTGCAGCCGTCAGCTAGCGAAGGATCCACGCTGAAGCCGTCACTCTCCCGGACAGAGTCCCCTTGGGTAACACCGAAGGACGCCGCAGTGTAATGCTGAGTTTGCTCGGGGCTTCGCTTCAGCATACTTTCATCGACGAAGTGGTACGCTAGCCCGGTGGTGCACCTCGTATTGGGGATGACCTGGGCCCCGACAATCCTGTAGAGATCTTCGTGGTTCATAAGCAACAACGCCTGGTCGACGCTTTGTGCACGACGATACGCGCCAGGAAAATGGTGGGGCCATTTCGAGTGCTGGGCGTAGCCATCTGGGATGCCATAAACAGCAGCAGGTTTGTCCATGGCACGCAGGTCCATGGCCGCATTGGCCTCGCCGTAAGACGCCGCAAGCTTTACGCACGTCTCCTCGCCATTTTGCTTCAGCAGGCTATCATTGGTGTAGAAACAGATGAGGACGCGGGTGCGAGCCCTACTGGAAACGACCAGAGCGACGACGATGGCGTGCAAGTCCTCACGGTTCATGAGCTCCAGCCATTGGTTGATCAGTACCCATAGCTCGGAATCCATGGCGCTTCAAATTCGTCTCAAAGGCAGGGAGGGCAAGGTTATCGATGCCATCCGATTCATCCGGGGAAATGCTTCGAACAAGACGAGCTGGAGTAGGACTTCGGGTCTCTCGGGTACTGCCAGATCACAGGAGTGTACGCTTCCAGAGTGCTACGTCCTTGTACAATCCTCGAACATTCGGCAGTGCACGTGCAGCTCGTGCTACCCGCCACGCAGATACCTGATGATGATCATGATTTAAATCACCGAATCACACCCATCCTGGAGGATTGGCAGAGAAGTTAGTAAATTTCCAAACAAAAAGGATGGAGTATGATATGAATTGTGCGGATAATATTTTTGAATCCTGAATTTAATTGAGTGACGCTAGTTTACATAATTTTGAGTCAAAACAGACCTCATTAAACTAACAGCTGAGTGGATACGCTTGTGACAAGACCCAATGAAAAGGGCTGAAAGTAAATATTTGATGTGAGATCCGATTCAGCTGGAGTAAATGACTCCTTGGGCATATTATTTTATTTAAACGCGAGCGACCGCAAGTTAAACGCGCGAACCCTGCGCATTCAGTACACAGGAGAAAAGTCGAACATTTTGTTTAAATTTCTGCGCCCCACCTTACCATTTCCTGGTCAAGATCAGCTGGTTTCTGGTAAAAGAATTTTCTCTGGTATTTGTGTGAGTGCGTCTTGGCCGAGAATTACGGCTTTGTGAACCAGTCATGCAACCGTTGGATCCAACCCATATCAAAGAAGTTTGGTGTAGTACTGCTGGAATGGAAAGCGAAATTAAGCCTCAGGAGTGAAGCCACGCCCACCCTAACATGAAGGCCACCGTGGCTATCCTATGAGGGGCCGGATAAGCAAAATTCGAGGAGTCTGTTCCACCCACGGCCAAGTTTCATATAGGAAGTTTTCCCTGAAAAGCACTGCTCAGTGTGCGTTCGGATTATCGTTTTACAGCGAAAGCTGTTATGAGATCAAAATTCGGGTCACACACTGCCGTAATTGTCTGCCACCGTCACCGCCGGTGTTCGTAACCACTATCGCACGAAATAAGAAAAAAATAGTACCAAGGACACAGTGAGGTTTTAAACCGTATCCGCTGCGTGCCAGCCCAGTATCTACCACTGAGCCACGCCGGTGCTTGGGACTCGTTGGCGAAATTGCCCTAGGCAGGCTTGATGTCGGAAAAGGAATCACGTTAGCATGAGTAACGAAGCGTTTTAGAACACCAAAAGAACAACAAGGCGTCACACAATGCGAATAGCGTAATAAGTAGGTCATTCAATGCGCCAACCCATTAAAAACGCTTGTTTCGGATAGGTATTAGGACTGTGGCGCACATCCACTTTAGGCATGAATTCCTAATCATCGTCAGCCACTGCATGAACAATTGGCGCAAAATTCCTTGCAAGTGTTTAGCGGGTACGACACTTCTTAGAAGAATGACGAAAAATAGCATATCAAATGCTGGCATTGCGTCTGATTTGCTTGACTGGTCCTTTTCAGTGAGACTGCCTGATTTTACTCCAGTTTTTGAAGCGGAGCTCTTGGCGATTATTTTAGCTCTTCGAAAACTTCCAATAAATCAAAACAACGCAGTAATAATGATGGATTCTCTTTCAGTTTGTGCAGCTCTGACGGCTTCAGAGAACTCTCGAATCCTAAGCACATTCAAAACATTATTACCCCCGCAGTTGAGACTCCTGAGATTACTATGGGTTCCGGGACACTGTGGATTAAGATTAAATGAATTGGCCGATTCCTTAGCACGAGCCGCACTTGATGGGCCAGTTTTGTCCATACTGCCTGATGTTGAATATATCACGGCAATAAGATATCGAAAATCAGCAATCTCCACTGATACGATAGAAAAAGTAATTACATGGACAGACTATAACCACCTCATGTTTCCATGGCAACACCACTGGAGTCAGTCCAGAAACCTCGAAGTCTTAATTACTAAATTTCGATGTCGTATCCCCCCTCTAAACCTGTATCTACACAGAGCTGGTCAGACAACATCACCCCTCTGCGCATTCTGCGGAGAAATGGAATCACTAGATCATTATTTTTTGTATTGTCGCCGCTACGAGATACTTAGAAAAAGATTACTAGTTATGCCATTTCGGAAAATAGGCCTTAGATTAACGGCGGAAACGGCGCTAAGCTTTGGCGCCTCAGCTTTGGGACATTGCAACAGGGATGCTTTCAATGCCGTTTGCAATTATATTCAGGCAACCAAGCGTATACCATTGTGATCTTCAATAAAAAAATATTTATTACTCCCCAGGGCAGAGTGAAGTAAACGCAGCTGAGTGCTAATCATAACACCTCAAATCTCAAAATTGCTCAACTTGATTTTTTTTCGTTTGCTCTTTTTATGTTGTTTTTATTTTTACATTAATCTCATTATAATACCAATTCATTAAACATTGTTAAAATGATTACAGAAAAACTGCACTACACTTTCTTGGCCAATCCCTCTGAGTGGGTATGAGCCAGCCTCCCAGGAAAACAAAACAAACAAAACAAATGCTGGTCTAGCCCAGCCGTGCCTCACTTAAAGTGTATCTTATGCCGTGGGAAAAAGATTGCCCGCAGCTTCCCTCGGGGGAACACTGAGGAGGATGCGGAGCATATAATTGGTTAATGGGGTGTTAAAGTGCGACTTACTTGGGTCGATGGCTAAATTGGTTAACGTGGTTGTGAAATGGGGTGTTAAATTGCGACTTACTTGGGTCGATGGCTAAATTGGTTAACGTGGTTGTAGGAGGGGGTGTTAAATGAGTGAACACGTACACACGTATGCGAAAGGGTGGCGCTGGTCGAAGGGACGTCGATCATTGTGTTTGTGGATTCGTTGGAATTCATTTCACCGCGACCTTGGACGTCGACGCGCCGTACAAACCAACGGACGAGCGGCAACTGAGCGAGCGAGCGCCGACCTTGAGTATATATACAGCGCGACGGCGCATGCGCTGTCAGCTGTTGAATGTTCTCGAAGCGCGACGGCGCGTCCACTGCGCGTCCACTGGAGAATCATGCGCGTCCACTGGAGAATCAGGAGAATTGTAGAATGTTCTCGAAGGGGAGAAGCGCGCGCGGCACAGATGGTGGGTGACGGTGCATGCGCGCGTCAGCTGTCGAATGTACGAGAAGGGGGAGAAGCGCAACGGCGCATGCGCGCGCGTCAGCTGCCGATGTTCTCGAAGCGCGACGGCGCATGCGCGCGCGTCAGCTGCCGATGTTCTCGAAGCGTGACGGCGCATGCGCGCTACATTATACAGCTAGCGAATGTTCGTGAAGAGGAGAAGCGCACGCGGTGTGTAGAGGAGGAAGGGTGCACAGATGGTGGAGGAGTGAAGCGCGCGCGGTGTGTAGAGGAGGAAGGGATGCACAGATGGTGGAAGAAGGAGGAGGAAGCTTGCGGACGGCGCCGCACTACAAGCCTCGAGTATTAGATGCTCCGCATCTAAAAGAACCTAAGCTACCATCGAATGCGCTTTAATAACTAGAGTGCGTCCACGTTGGTAAGAAGCGTTCGGTAAATACCCGGCTGCGTTCAGCGACCGTTTAAAGGCTAAGTTCGACACGAACCTATACACGTGCCAAGATCTTGCTTACCAAATGGAACTTAACCCTGCCCTCGTGCCCGTGATAGAACGCCCAGCAAGTGACGCCAAGGAACACCTGCCATTTTATAATTTTATTGATTTTTAAACTCACTGAAATATTATAAACTCACTGAAATATTAGAAAACGTTTCTAAAGGATCAGAAGAAAGATTCAGATCAAAAATGCCAAAACACATAGTAAAGCCAATTGCAGGGTAGGAGTTCAATGAGGTGACATTAGCGGAACTAGCGGATGTAGTGAAGCACTTACCTCCTATAGCACCTGGACCAGATGGAGTAACCTCAGCAATGATAAAAGTACTATACGACATTTCCCCACATGAACTCTGTAATGTGGTTAATTAATCTTCGAAAAAATCTTGGATACCTGCGGATTGGAAACTTTCCAAAATAATTTCGATACCTAAAAAACAGGGACTTGGGTATACACATGACAATGTGAGGCCAATTTCTCTTACATTTAATTTGGTTAAACTAACTGAAAGAGTTTTGAATGCACGTGTATTAAAATACATTGAGAAGAAATTAATACTGAACCCTAGTCAAATTAGCTTTAAATCGGGATGTTCCATATGGTGTGCGCACGTGTATTTAGAGAGTCGTATACAGTTGGCTAGGCGTAGAAGAGCGTATTGCGCATTTGTTACTCTGTATTTGGCCAAGGCTTATGAAAAGTGGAGCATAAAATACTAATAGAGCAGATGGAAATGTATCACTTACCAAACTACATGACAGCATGGGTAGCAGAGTTTTTAAGGGAGAGAGAGTGTTATTGATTTCAAAGGAGTTGTTTTTCTAACAGATATCGACAATACCGTGGCGTACCACAGGGTCAGTGCTCTCACCGGTGTTATTTAACATCTTCCTCAGTTCAATTCCAACACATAGTGATATTCATTTATAAGTGTATGCAGATGAGCTTACTTTCTTTGCGACAAACAGTGATCTACAATTACTTTATCAGACATTACAGATTAACCTAAACATGATAGAGGAATGGCTTGAACAAATTCGAATATCTCTAAACGTAAACAAAAGCGCGCTTCTAGCGTTCTCGTTCAGGGATCCTGTCAACATCTCCCTGATGTAAGGCACAGAGCAGATTTCCAAGGTGTATTCACTCAATATACTTAGGCATCATAAATAACAGCTCGTTAAACTGGAAAACTCACATTGATCACATTGGGTCCAAAGCAACACGAGCCATGGGGTGGTTACGCAAGCTCAGCAACAAAAAAACGGTGTTGTGAAGAAATACATGGGTAATGGTTTATAAATGTACATGCGTCCTATCATAGAATTCGGCTGTGTCTTATTTTCGGGCAGCACGACTTATAAATATGAGACCGCTAATACTATTAGAAAGGGAAGTTTTACGACTGTGCCTTGGACTGCCCAAGTTTGTTGCTAACAATGTGCTATACATGAAAGCGCGTCTACCATCATTGTTGAATATATTAAAAATGCTTATTATCTAAACATATTTAAAACTATACACTTTGCCCTAGAGAGAACTGTTTTATGCTTTTATTAAAGAGACAAGCTTATTATTTGAAACTTGGTGGCCATGATTTTAATGCCCACAGATCATGTCCTTTGAAGCGCTGCTAGAACCACTGAACGTCAAAATCAAACATATTTTCTGAAGAAGAAATTATAATTTAGGCCTTCAGATAGAATTTGAGAATATTTATCCCTCCAATACAAAGCAAATGCCATTTCAATATTTAAATGATCGGTTTCAAGATTACTTGGCACACGTGAACATGAACAACATAATTGCGACTGATGCACCCGTATCAAATGAAAAGGCTGGGGCAGGTATCTTCTCACGTTTCCTTGACTGGTCCTTTTCGGTTAGACTCCCAGATAACACACCAATATTCATAGCAGAATTATTTGCTATTGTACTGGCACTACGGAAACTTCTTTTGATGAATCGGAAGCAGTCGTATTTACATATTCTTTTTCAGTATGTGCTTCTCTGTCTTCAGGAGACAACTTAACACTTACGCACATGTTTCGACAACTGATACCGACTAACTTGCAAAAACTGCAGCTCTTATGGGTACCAGGCCATCGTGGCATATATCTCATTGAGATGGCGGATGCACTAGCCACAGTATCTCTTAGCGGTCCCCTTATCCCGATTTTGCCTGATACGGCTGAGGCGACAGCAATAAGGTTTAGAAACCTCTGTTTGCATGAATTCAAGTGCTACTGATTGGATAAATTTCGAGATTTCGCACATCAAAAATGCTGCTAGAATAGACAGTGGTGCGCAACGCGGCAATTCTAAGTTACTTATGCAAGATTGCGTTGCAGCATTCCGCAACTAAATTAGTATTTGCATAAAGTTGGTTTAAAGGCGTCACCTTTATATCAGATTTGCGAAGAAATGAAAACGATAGATCATTTATTTTGGTTCTGTCAACAATATTCTTATCAGCAGAAGAGATACCTGGTAGCTACACTTGAAAAAATAGGATTAGAATTAAACGTGGCAGTAATTTGATCGTTTGGCAGCATTAAATTTGGTTATAGCCACAGGTACGTCTGAAATCGCATCTGATAGACTGCATCGATCTCTGCTCACGTATACTATTTTTTCGATTTTTTGGCTTTTCTTTCTATGCATATTTTTTTCAGTCCAATATTACTTTGTTTTTGAAAAACCATAAGCATTTTACTTAAGATCCTGCCGCCCGGTCCTTTGCCAATTCCCCTTTGTGGGTGTGCGCCAGAGTAGCAAAGGTCATCATTTAAATCATCATCATCATAATCATCATCAAGTAATGACGCCGTTGACTGGCATCCGAACGCGCGACCCAGTGCCTATTTATACGGGGTCGCTAGTGGCCAGTTGTACAGCGCGAGCGACCTTTTTTTAGGGGCGAAGCTCCTTAAAGCAGCACCCGTTCGTCCCTCGTAGTAGTAGTAGTAGTGTGTAACCAGTTTTACATTTTTGACCTCCAAGGTGGTGCCGGGGGGAAATTTCTTCTATGCGTTGTTGAACAATAAAAAATTGGCAGCATATCCACGGAGTGAATGATGGAGAGTGGGGCGAAGCATTCGTCCATCCATTCGTTCTTGCTTCCGTCCGTGAATGCGTCTGTCTGTGGGACCGTCCATGCGTCCATCCACCCGTCCGTGCGTGCGTCTGTTCGTGCGTCTGTCCTTGCGTTCGTCCATGCATCCGCCCCTGCGTCCGTTCATGCGTCCATCCATGCATCTGTCTGTGTGTCACCGTAAGAAAGTAAACGCCGAATTCTCCTGTCTCTCATTCCCCCTTAGCAGCCATTGACATGTACATTGAGCACTATCTGACAAGAAAGGGTTGCTATGTTATACTCGCTGGGCGTAACCTCCTTGGTTTTAGAAAGGTTTAGCGATCGGTTAGGCCGCAGTGCCATGAATGCAGTGAACTAGTATATACCATGAACTCGAGGTGGTTAAAGGTGGGAAGTAGACACGAAGCGCAAGCCGTAAGAAAGTGTGCGTGTGCCTCCTCTCGTTCAGTCCTTGGAATATCCGCTGGAGGGCGGTGCTTCTATATGAGCATAATATGATGAAAAGATGCGAGATGGTGGTACTTGAAGTGTTGAATAGGCGGACGAACAGACACACAGACAGATGCATGGATGGACGCACGGATGGCTGCACGGACGGATGGACGCATGAACGGACGGGCGGATAGACGCACGGGCGGCTACACAGACGCACTCATGGACGGACGGAAGCAAGAATGAATGGACGGACGGATGCTTCGCCCCACTCTCCATCATTCACTCCGTGGATATGCTGCCTTTTTTTTTTTACTACAGACACTGTTTACATCGGCCTTTCGAGGCGATAGAGGGGGAGGGGAGCGACAATTTTGCGGGTGCCTTCTTCCGCCGGCGCTATAGACGCGAGTATGCGGCAGAAAACGCGATCGAAGCCATCGGCCCCGCCATCAGCGAGGACAGGTGGTCTGCACAGTCCCGAACTTAAGGATCAAACCCTGGCCGTCCGGAGTGCCCGTGAACGAGCCGCAAAGCTTGGCTTGACGGTCCCTACGTGAGATTGGCTGGGTGGCGCGGGGTCTCCTCTGCGCCTTCTCAGGACCAAAATAAAGTTTTAATCAATCAAGCAATCATTGCACAGGGTGTGGATGGTGCCGCCGCCGACGCTGAAGTGCAACATCGTGATACTACGAAATGCTCCGCATTCAAAACGCATGCCGCGTTTAACGTTCACGAAAAATGTGGCATGCACGGGACACCAGCCTTGCGTAGAACGCGCCTTGCATGCAAACCGAGAAGTGCTTAAGCCATTCAACGCGGCATTACTGAAAGGTCACCAAAGCACGCATAGGCAAAAAAAGGTTAATTATGAACACTGAGATCTCACGGGTACGATAGCTTTATTTATTACATAAGTGGTATCACTATTATACCAACACTGTAGATGACCTCAATACACCAGTGTAGAGATATTAAGCATCACGTTCACATATTTTCTATCGCAACATATCATTGACGACAATTTTTTTGAAAATATGCAATTCACAACGTCGCATATTGAGGTGAACCTGGTTTCCATCCCAATATATACACAACGAATCAAGCAGCTTATCTACGTGAAACAACATTATACGTCAAATTTAAAATGCGCTATAATATACCGTAACCATAATATACCGCAACAAAGCGTGAGACAACCGATCACCAGCAAAAACAAACGTCCGGCGAGCAGCTGTCCGACGCTTTACGAAGCCGACCCGAGATGTCGACTTCAGAGAAGTATTTCGAATTTGTGCGCCTGTGCAAGTTCTTCTTCATGTTGAAGTGAGCAGCCAACAAAAGGTAGTCAACGGTGCTGGCTTCAGCCGATTCAGCCGCTATATAGTCCACTTACGCATCACCTTCAAACGCATTCACCGCAGCGACGGATGGCCACCGCCAAGAAACCACCGGCAAGGTGTTAAAGCCACATCAACCCTGGGTGGAGACATCACACCTGCTTCATTGTGCCACTATACGGCCTTCGCAGGTCCGCGTTGACCTTGGTACCAGTATCTCAATGCTGGTGAGACTGCCCGCGGGTGCAAACATCGGCCTCCAGAAAGTGGCTTTGAGAAACAGGTGGCCCTCTGGTCAGCCGACACGGTAGTGCCAATGAAGTACGCTTAGGAATGCACTGGGGCATCTTTTCGGCATTTCGCTTCAGCCCGTTGAGTCGGCGAATGAGTACGTAAGCACACAGGCGCAATTCGGGGTGGAAATGCCCAGCATAGCGACGATTGGGTACCGGCCCTTGTGATTCATCAGCACCATCGGCACGTTTTCCTGCAGCCGTAGCTGGGTTACAATGATGTTGCAGTCACCTGGTGCTGGTGACCAAATAGCCGCAATATGGCGACGGCGAAGACGCCTCATACCCGACGTCACTGGTCATTAAGCTGCAGAAGCAGCTAGAGTGCTGCCCTTCGCAATGCCACCAGCAGCAGCAGGTTGTTCCACGACGCGCTACTTCGGCCGCCCTGACGTAGCCACGAAACGCCGTAGTGTATTGGCTCGTCTCCTCACCGTTCCACTTCAGCATGCTGTCGTCGGTGAACTAGTACCTAAAAATGCAGATGCCGCAACATTGGAGACGACAAGCGACACGACGATCACGTAAAGGTCTTCGCTAATCATCAGCACAACCATCTTGTTGGCCAGCGCCTGCGCTTCCAGAGGCCGTGTCAGTTCCTGCAGGTGATATGGTCGGTTAGACAGGCGCCCCGAAGCACGTCAAAGACGCCTAGAACATCATGGCCACCCCAAGAAGCTCGGCCGCTGGGAGCACCTCCAGTACTTTATATGCCACGTTGCTCCTGAACGGTGGTCTTGAACGCCATCATATATGCAGAACATTCGACGGTGCGCGTGCGGATCGCGCCCTGCATGCATGCTTCGGGACTTCATTGTCTTTAACCCCCGAAGTTGCTGGCGCACCTTTGCACGTGAACCATTGCGTTCCGAGCACATTACCTTTAATAGGTGTAAGCCACTGATTTCAGGCTCTTCCTTTCTTCCTTCATTTTTTTCGTGGCTCCGGGTGGTGCAGCGTGGCCTCCTTGGACGCCAGTGTTCCTTCGGTAGATTACGGAGGCTGCAGACGTATTTCGTTTAGCGAAGGGTTAGGTTGCCGCTTGAATTATTGTCTTCGATGGATTCTCATTGAAGCATTTTTATTCTACATTGAGCACTTGTTCGAAATGAATGTCGATGGTAGCGTCAATGAAAATCCCCACGAAAAACGCGAACCAGAAATTTTCATCTTTTATTTTACTTGCAGCTTTCTTGATCTTTTTTTTTTCACGGCCAGGATGATTTTTTTTTCGGAAACCAGTGTCGCCTACAAAAGCATTTCTGCAAAATGAGCTCTTTATAGCTATCGTGTTAATGTGCTATATTTTTGATATAACACTCACCAATGCCCGTGTGTGTACCGGGTGTTTCAAGAAGAGTGACCGAAATTCTCAGAAATAAAGAAAATTTGATAAGGCAGCTTGGCGTCAAGGCGTCAAGCCTGAAAGGATTGTGGAGCAGGGCAGCTTGCTCTTCTTTTTCGTCTCTACCAAGCTTTTTTTACTTTATTTCTATTTATTTATTTTCTTCATTCACTTCTTTCGCTTTATTGCCCTGATTTTCTTCCTATTTACCCCTTTTTCTCTATTTTTTTGCTGATTCTTCTTTATTTTTATGCGTGGCTTTGCTTGTGTTCCGCTAAGCGAAACAGACGCTTTTTACTGATCATCATGAAGGCGCTTGCAGAGCCAGAGGAAGATGACTTATCCTTCGAGCAAGCAAGCAAGCGCTCACTATGCTACACAAGAAAAGGTACGCCAAGCGACGACGACAGCGTACTACAGGACACGAGCGTACGGGCCCTAAAGTTGTCCACATATGAAAAAAGATAAATATGCAAATTCAAATGCCACCCATTCAAATGCCACCCACCAAACACATTAAACACGTCAGCGTTTAACAATTATTTTTGGTACCATTATCAAAAATGATTTAGAGCATCTCCAACAATCGAGAGGCGTAGAGAGGTCGCTCCCTTCCACAAATTTGGATCATCGAGTTCTGTCGCTTGTTTCCGGTGGAAAGAAATTGTTTGCAGTTCCTCTGCAAAGCATCCTTGCTGTTAAGTTTCAACATTTCCGATTGACGACACAAAACAGCGAGAACAACGCTTTTATATCGCAACAAGTTATACGCAGCAAATAAAAATATAGACATTTCACCACGCTCTGTATCAATTATAACATATTTCCATCTCAACAATTAGTATGAAACTAATATATATCATATCTACACAATACAATGTTATAGCAGACTTCCCTGATATTTATAATTGCGACAATTCCCTATGAAAAATCAATCTAATGAGTACATAAACGCTTTCGTGATACACTACAACGCAGGGCAACAGAGCACCAGCAAGGACACACGCCCGGAGGACATTGTTACAACGCTTTCGAAAGCCGACCCTATATGTCGACTTCAGTGACCAGTTCAAATTAGTGCGCCTGCGTAAGTTCTTCTCCGTGTTGGAGTGCGCATCCACGAGGTCCGCAAAGCTGACTTCAGCCGATGCAGCAGCCGTCTGGTCACTTTAACCTCCCTCTTCCAGACGTTTTAGCCGCCACGCCAGACGCCTACCACACGGAAACCACCGACAAGGTGTCGAAGTCCCGTCGACCCTCGTTGAAGACTTCAAATCTGCTTTCGCGTCCTACACTACTGCGTATTTCGCAGGTCAAAGCTGACCTTGGCCCAGTATTCACCAAACCAACGGAGCTCGATGCCGCCGATACTGTGCCGTCAGCTGTCGTGTATAACCGCAATGTGCAGAAGGTGGTCTGGAGAAACTAGCGTCCCTCTAGCACACAAAAAAGTATTAGCGTATCTTCTCAGCGTCCCGCTTCAGCTTGTTGTTTTAGCGCAGAAGTAAGGGAGCACGCAAGCACATCCCGTGCTGGAGACGCCCAGATCGGCGATGATCACGTACAGGCCCTTGCGGTTCATCGGCACCACCAGCACGTTGTCTTGCATCCACAGCATGGTATACCCACGACGTTGCAGGTGCCCCGGAGTACGGCCGACGAGTAAACAGCCACGTTGTAACGACGCCCAAGACGCCTCGTACACGACGACATGGGCCAGGAAGCCACAGGGGTCGCTTCGAAAGTCGGGCGTTGCCCTACGTGATGTGATGCCACGAGGAGCAGCAGGAGCAGCATGCTGGTCACAGGGCGCGTAGGTAGGCAGCCACCTCAGTGTAATATCATTGGCGAAGTAGCACCAAGGACGTGGTCTGAACCAGGTTGTTGTTGTTGTTGTTGTTTCCCTGTGCAAATGGCTCGTACCCAAAGAAGGGGATTGGCCGATTATAAGGTGAATTTGCCCTAAACTTTCAGCATTGCGTCATTCCTGCAATTTTTTTTTGTAACTTAATTTTGATTTGAAATACCGATATCAAGTTTGCAGAAAAAAAAAGAAAAATAGTGAGACAGCAATTTAGCAAGAAAATCGTTTAGTCGCAGTGATGTATTCTTGAACGGCGAGTAAAACATCCCTGTGGCTGAAACCCAGTGTAGAGGCTCCAAATGAAAGAAGATCAGGTTGTGATAGTTGCAAGCCCAGTCTTTGAAGAGGTGGTGCTAGTATGCTTTGCCTGAATAAATCGAAACGGCGACAATGTAATAAAAAATGACTGATCGTTTCCTCTTGATTACAGTAAATGCACATAGGGGAATTCAATATGCCTGATCTATGCAAGTAAAAATTGAGGGAGGTAACGCGGCAACGAAATTTCGTGATGACAACTTCCATCATCCTTGATTTAGTCAGTTCACTGCGCCAGGGAAATAACAAGTGTTTGTACTCTGGAGAAGCCGTCAGTGCAGGGTCAGATAAATTTTGCCTGATTTTAAGTGTGCGAAATCGCGCCACCGTAATGTATACTGTATGAGGGAAAATAGGAATAATTGGTGTCGAAAGGGATGCCTTCGCAAGAGAATCAGCTATTTCGTTTAACAACAAACCTTTGTGCCCTGGTGTCCAGATTAAATGAATACTTCGGATATGACAGGGGATCAACGATTTAAAAAGTTTCACTATAGGTGAGTGACCAGATGCGGACAGAGAAGAGCACACTGATAGTGAATCAGTTATGACTGCTACGACTGGAATGGAAATATTTACCTTTCGCAAAGCTAACATTATTGCCATGAATTCAGCCAGAAAGACAGGAAGAAAGTCCGGTAAGCGAAGTGAAAATGACCAATCAAGTACGGGGCAATATATTCCAACGCCTGATTTTTCATGTGATTGAGATGCGTCCGTTGCTATAATGACATTTGTTGGCAGAGTACTTAAATGGTCCTGCAATAAACCATTTAAAATGCCTGTAGGTAATAGCTTTGCGTGAGTTGGGAAGATATCATGGTAAACAATTTCTGGAGAATTTTGTTGCTCAGTTAAAGGAATCAGATCACGAACGTGTACATTTAGGGGCTCAAGTAACGATTGAACAAATACTATTTGTGGTTTGGTAAATCTGGGCCAATGCACGGAGAAGAAAAGGTCAGGATTGGAAATAAAAATAATTTGTTCAGGGTTAAACGGTGCTTCATATAGTCGTAAAAAGGTCTGCACAGTAAGAATGTTAAAGCGACATAATAAGGTTGGTATTCGTGCTTCAAGGTATAACACTGCATTTGCAGTATACTTTGGAAGTCCTAAGCAGAGCCGTAAAGCCTCTCTTTCCAACAGAACGAGCGGCCGGAGTTTGTAGGCTGGCGCACCAGAAAAAAGAATGCAGCCAAACTCCAAGACAGGTCGGACATACATTTTATATATAATCAAAAGTGCCTTTCTTCTCATACCTGATCTACAATTGCTCAACCTCCGCAATACGCCCATCGCGCGTACTGCTTTTGTCGCGATGTATTCAATGTGAGGGCGCCAATTTAGATGCTCATTATACATAACTCCAAGATATTTCAATGATTGTACTTGTGGGATATCTTGAAGCTTGTAATTAATAGATATGTGCACGGGATCTTTAATTGGAAAAACGAGTATAGCACATTTACCGGTATTCAGGTTCAACATCAATCCATCCAACCAATGTTCTATTTTATTAAGATATGTTTGCAAGATAGTGTAGAGACAGTGGAAGTCATGTGCCATAGCAAAAAAAGCAATGTCATCGGCATAAACATAGGTTTTCACTTCTGGATGAACGGGGATGGTACTAAGCAATATGTTGAATAAAACCGGGGAAAGTACTGACCCCTGAGGTACACCTCGGGTTTGCTTGTGCTTACAGGAAGAGAAACCGCCTTGATAACAATAGAATTCTCTTCTATTTAAAAATTCCGTCACCCATGCTACTATATAAGGTGGAAGTCCATGACTCCATAACTGATTAGTCAAGATAGAATACTCTACACTATCATATGCTTTACGTATGTCTAACGTTACTAAAGCCGCAAAGTGCTTTTTGTGACGGGCAATATGAATACGACTTTCCAGATCTACATGTGCATGCCATATGGAATATCCAGATCTAAAGCCAATTTGGGAAGAACTCAACAGTTGTTTCTCGTTAATAAACCTAATTATACGACCATGAAGTACCCTTTCAATAAGTTTTACTACATTAGATGTTAAGGCTATCGGTCTTATGTTGTCTAAATTATAGCCTGCCCCCTGTTTCTTAAGCAATGGTATAATTTTCGCAATCTTCCATTCAGAAGGGATCCATGCTCTTCTAAGGGAATAATTGACTAGACCTAACAGATCATTCGGATATTCCCTGTGAAGTATTTTTAGCATTGTATTTGTTATTCCATCGGGGCCTGGTGCTGCATTTGGCAATCTTTCCATAGCCTGATTTAATTCGGAAGCCGATATTTCTGTGTAGTCATAGATGGTTGTTGTGTAAGCCGAATTAGGGAGATGCGTTGAGAACCTGTTTTCTAATTCTTTAGCCAACTGATTCAATGATTCCTGTAGTTCCTGTGAGGTGTAAACTACTGAGTCAACGTTTCCTGGTATAGGGGTCTTCTTCCTACCACGAAGGAAGTTGAATAAAGCACGTTTGTTATTTGATTTAGACAGGTACTCGAAATGTTCTTGGTCATATTGCTCTTTCGCTCGCGATACAGTGCGTTTAAATGTTGCCGCAATGAACTGATAATCCTTCCAATTTTTTGGACTCTGATTACATATAAGTCTTTTCCATGCAGCTTTTCTTCTTCTATAATCTCGTGTGCACTCATCATTCCACCATCTACTAGGTTGGGCACTTTTGGATGACGACGAAGCAATTACAAATTCTGAAGTGTTCTTGGAGATTTTTAAAGCAGAACAGAGATTTCTGCCGAGGTCTTCATTTTGACCACTGGACACTGCCCTAATGTTGGAACGCAAGCAATCTTTAAATTTTTTGTAATTGATCAATGTTTTCTCTGTCCTTTCAATAGATTTCACAGCACATGAGATTTCAAAGTATACAGGAAGATGGTCACTGTTTGAAGAGAAATCAATTGTTTTCCAAGACTTTATTGAAACACTTGGGCTGCAAATCGTGAGATCTAATACCGATCGTGTCCGTCCGCGAATAAATGTAGGCTGTCTATCATTTAGGCAGGTAAGATTTTTATTAATCATCCAATCCCATAGAAGAGTACCAGAATGGTCTGTTCGAAATCCCCATGAAACATGATGTGAGTTGAAATCACCAGTCAGAATGAAATCATTCTTGCAATTAGCTAAGGCAGTATCTAATTGTTGAGTATTATGCAAACCCGTTGGAAAATATGCGTTTATAAGTGAAAAAGGGTGGTGCCCGGGCAGACAGAGGTCTATTGCCAAAATTTCACAGTCTGTGGACATAAGCTGAAAAGCTATGCTCGCTGTGCGGCAAAATTTATTCGAGACTAGTATAATTAGACCACCTCCTAGTGATGGACGGTCTAACCGAAATGCTTTAAAATTGTTTAAATGATAATTCTTAACAGGGTTAAGCCAGGTTTCCTGTAATAAGATTATATCCGGATATAACTGATTAATTAAGCAAAGTAAGTCAGTAGAAGCAGAAATCAAAGACCTACAATTCCACTGTAGTACTTTCAAGGTATCTATGTTGACGAGCGAAACACTTCAGCAACGGCAGCTTCTAAAATACCCTCCTTAAAAAGTGCACTGGCATTTTCGCTGACCTTTTTGGGTTTCGTGTTTGGGCAAGGAGATTTTAATGGAGATCCAGTGCGCTTCTGACGCCTGAAATCTTGGCATACGTCCATTTCATTCTGATCCTCCACGTGGGTCGACGTAGAAGGTACGGACAAAATTGGGGTTTTCTCCTCGCGGGATTGTCGCTGTGGGGCTAAATTCGGTATAACTTCCACTGCACAAGGTGCCGACTTGGCCATCGGTACTGCTATTGCAGAAGCCAGCTGTGTCATCTGTGAGCAAAACACTTGAGAGATGCACTCACTCACGCTCGTAACTATGTGTTCCAGCGCTTTCGACATCGCCTTTTCTACTGCAGCCTCAATAAGATTAAGAATCTTCGTCTCACTCAGTTGTTCGTACCTCGACGCGACTCCGGCATATCCAAAGGATCTATCCTTTACAACTGTTATTGCTTCTCGCCGCGAGCAACGACGTCTGTCCATGATTTCTAGAAGTTGCGTTTCATTAGACCTTGCGGTGCAGTTCAGATAATCGGCCGCGTGATTTCCTGCACAGAGGCAGCACTTTTCGGTTTCGGCGATGCACTCCTTCGATGGGTGGGTATCGCCACAGATGCGGCAACGTGAATTTGATTTACAACCCCCTGCACTGTGACCAAAACGCCAACAGTTTTGACATTGGAGAGGACGAGAAGCGAGACGTTCGACTCTGAAAATGAGCGGCCATATTTTCAACTCGGATGGACAGGAAGTGCCGGCAAAGGTAGCAATAACCGACTCAGTGGGGACTTTCTCACCGTTAACTAATCGGTTGCATCGGTACACAGCTATGACCCCAGCATCAGACAGCTTTTCCAGAGTCTCAGCGGGCGTTAATGTAGAGTCGACTCCTCGTACAATTCCCTTAGTGCACGCTAAATGAGGCGGGATAAATGCACTTACCGGGACCGAAGCAAATGTCTTGCATTTTAGGATGTCAGAAACGCACGAAGGATCTGACGATCTGCATACCAAACCACCTCTTCCGAACTGACGAACATCACTTATCATCTGAAAGTGCGGCGTCATGGCCTGCAACCCCACCTGGATCGCCTTCGGGTTGTTGAGCCTAATAAATCCACCACTCGAGGGCACCAGCGCAACAGGGATGCTTCCAACACCACTGCGGAAAAAATATTCCAATGGCAATTCATCATTAGGCAAGGAGGCTGACCAAGGGCTATGCCCTTGGCCAGGAGAAGAATTAGACATTAGCACTAATTCGATTGCTTAAAGAAGTAATATGCAACGTTAGCTAGTTTCAACAGGTCAAATTCACCCAAAACTCAGCCAAACCACCGTCCGAAAGAGTCCGAAGGGACGAGCCCGGTTCAGAACGAAGACGCTCGGGCTACGCTGTCCTGCAGTGGTCCCACCGTCTCGAGAGTCACGCGCCTTCACCTTGGCACGCGAATGAACCAGGTTGTCGAATGCCCGACGATGCGCGCGCTGCTCGTGGCTTGTGCTCTGCGGGCTACGCGACTTCATTTTTGTCGCCCCAGATTTAGACTCACGCGCCCTCTTGTGTGAAATATTACTTTGCGTGAATGGTGCATTTTATCCTCCGTGATCATTTCAAGCACCTCGAGGAATATTCACAGATGCAACGTGCGTACTTTAGCTCAAAACTGCAGGCCGGCATGCCGTTGGCATTACTGTCACAAGGCAATGAATTTTCGTTATCAACAGGAGATAAGATCTGATTTAATATTTTTACGTGAATCACTAACGTAACACACCTTCTCCTGCGGTTAATTAATGAAGGCCACCACAATCGGCAGCGTGTAGCCACAGTTTACTTGGGGTGGTTTTCACGATTTATACGACGTTGCTTTGTTCGACGGTGCTAAAAGCACTCAGTAGCAATGAGGCTTAAAAAATTTCGTCTTTAGCAAGATGCATATTGAAGGGACGCCGTCATCATTAACAACGTCCTATTCGCGTCATCTCACTAGCTTCTACAACACTCTAACACTCTGAACTCACTGCAGTCTTGACTGCTAGCGTGAGCTCACTGGGGAAGAAACGCTACAATCTCTCTTTTTTGCCTAGCGTACATAGTTTGTGTGGAGTGCTAACAATGCTGGCGAAGCTATAGAAGCAGCCCTGGTCAGAAGCAACCTTCCCCTTCCGCACTTCAGCCAAGTCTACCGAGCTCAGCCGAGGTTAAACTTCCTGGCTTTCTTCTATATTTACTGTCTCTCTCTGCTCGGCAAAATGAAAAACGTGAGACACATGAAAGAGAGAGGGAGAGAAAGAACTAGAAAGGAAGAAAAATAAAGCAATAAAGGAAAGATGGAAACAAGCATTACAAAATGGCAACAAGGCAGACCAAGTCAAAAAAGAAAGAGTGAGAAATAAACAATGCCAAGAAAATACCGACAAAGAGGAACGGCCATTTCATACATTTATTGATTATACGCTAAATAAGCGTGATAGTCTTGCAATTTACTCCGAAAAACATATCAACGCTTTAAACAACAGGTAGACCAGGGCGCCATTATTGCAGTAGATTAGGCCAGAAGTGCCACTGTCAGCCCGAAGCTCTTAGCTGAAATGCTTGCAGAAGTGCCATTTCGTCATTTGTGCCAACATAGGAGGCATCGCTGATGCTCCCTTATGCCGCGCACCGCATTCTCTGGTCGAACCTGATCTCATTCATTGCAGCCAGCGGAACCTTGGATCTGACAGTTACGGGTTTCGCATATCCTGCAGCTGTCCGTTGTCAAAGGATCCTCGCTGAAGCCGTCGCTCTCTCGGACAGAGACCCCTTGGGCGACGCCGGAAAACGCTGCAGTGTAATGGTGAGTTTCCTCGGAGTTCCACTTCAGCATACTTTCATCGATGAAGTGGTACGCTTGCATGGTGGTGCACCTCGTAATGGGGACGACCTGCAACACGACAATCTCGTAGAGATCTTCGTGGTTCGTCAGCAACCACGCCTGGTCGACGCCTCGTACACAACGATGCGGGCCAGGGAGATGCTGGGGCCATTTCGAGTGCTGGGCGTAGCCATCTGTGACGCCATCAGCAGCAGCAGGTTTGTTCATGGCACGCTGGTCCATGGCCGCCTTCGCCTTGCCGTGAGACTCCGCAATCTGTACGCACGTCTCCTCGGGGTTCCACTTCAGAGTGCTCATGTTGACGTAGCAGCAGATAAGGACGCAGGTGCGATTCCCACCGGAGACGATCAGAGCGACGACGATGGCGTGCAAGCCCTCACGCTTCATCAGCGTCAGCCGCTGGTGGACAAGTGCCCATAGCTCGTGATCCACGGCGCTGCAAGCTCTTGTCAATGGTGGGGCGGGAGAAGTGGTCGATGCCATCTGATGTATTCGGCGAAGAAGTCTCGAATAAGACGCCTGGGGATAGAACTTAAACGCACTCGAGTACTGCCGAAGCACAGGGGCGTCAGATTCCAGAGTGCCACGTCCTCACACTATCCTGGAACATTCGGCAGTGCGCGTGAGGCTAACGCTGCGCGCCATGCAGCTGTCTACCTCACGATGATGGCCTACGTCACTGGCTCGCACCACCATGGTGGATTGGCCGAGAAATGAATAAATTTATTTTATAAAGGGGTACATAAGAATTTTCAGATCTTATTTTCAACAAAACAAATAAATTTCAAGTAGTAATTTACGAGTGTCGAGTTGAAACAGACCTGATTCAATAACAATTGAATGGATAATCCTGTGAAAATGGTTTAATAGACTGGGCCCAAGACAAAAAATCTTTGAAGTAGTGCGACCCATTGAGTAAATGATGCACTAAGTGTACTTTTTCTGAGTAAACTAAAAGGACGGCAAATAGGCAAAGTGGCTTATTCATCTTCAGGTCACAGTCACACTCGAAAAGTCTAACACTTTGTTTTAATTATTGCGACCCAAACCGGCTTTTTCCTTGGCAAGATCAGCTGGTATTTGGCAACTGAATTCTCCCCGGTTTTTGTTGCAGTCGAATGATGTTTTTTAAACAATGCTCACTCATTCACACTGCCGCCAGTGAAAATGCGGACAATGTTCGAAAACACAACAGAGGAAGTTATTAGGCCACAGGATTATCGAGGCGTTTTATATCAGGAGCAAAGGGCAAGGTTGCATCAGCTACCCATCGAATACTTTGACTGGCAAAAGTATGCATATCTCAGCTTCACGTGCACGTAGGCGGTTGATTCAAGTGTGCACATTTGGTTTAATGTACATCGTGTTTATTTTTTGTTTCAGGGGCGTAGCTCCTCTTGGTCTAATCTTGTCATGCGTCACGCGTAACCTAGAAAAGAAGATACGAGAAAGATAAGAATTCAGTATCTGCCGAAAGTATTATCGACGGCACTGTCTCATACAAGTACATAAAACTGCAGTTGAGTCGGGATATGCTAAATGGCGCTGTACTACCGCTCTGTGATTGGCCGCTGCGCGGGCTGTGCCTGAGTACGCGGGGAACCAGTGCCTCTCTCAGTCTGCTAGATAGTCGCCGTACGTGGCGGACCGTTGGTGGGGCATGGACGAAGCAGAGCAGCGGGTGTGTTGAGGAGTCTTGCATTCCGCTTCCTTGGCTCGCGTCTCATCAGTGTTCACGCGCGCCATCTGCATTCTTGAACGTGATCGGATGCATGAACGCATGCGTGGATGGACGGACGGACGTACAGTGGATGGACGCTTCACGCCACTCATTATCATTCACTCTGCGGATATGCTGTGAATTTTTTCGTGTTTTTTAAGCATTTCGCGTGTCATTTAGGTAGCTTTTTAGCTGTTTCTTCGATAACTCTCTAACGTGACCATTTTCACGGCTTTTCATTGTTCTTGTTAGCTTGGGGGGGGGGGGGCAACTCCTAATGATTTAGAGAAGTAAAAAAGCTGATTGCAACCTGCAATAAGGCTGGTTGTTAGTCTGCGCTTGCGTCGACGAAGGCGAAAATGCTGTAGGCCTGTGTACTCAGATATTGGTTCAAGTTAAAGAACCCGAGGTGGTCGAAATTTCCGAATACCTCCACTACGGCGTCCCTTATAATCATATGGTGGTTTTGAAACGTTCAACCCCAAATATCAAATCAGTCTGCGCTTGTTTGTATAAGCTTCTTTTTTTTTGTATATCGTCTCACCATTCAGCTCCACTATAGTTACCTTTTCCCAACTTACCCAACTTTGCAGGCTGCATTCTCCCTCTCATACATGGTACGTGTAGAACACCTTGGAGGCTGGAGAGACTTGTAGTAGCTGCCTTGGAAGGAAAGGCCTTCCATTGCTTCTCTCAGCAAACATCTGGAATCGATACATTTAACTGCGCATTAATAAAACAAGGTATGCTCTATTGAAAAAGGAGAAATCCGTGCATTCCGACGAAGGGAATGATGACGAGTAGTTGAAGCTAGGTCATGAGGTGCATATTGTCTACGTTTATGCCCCCGACTAGTACAAAAGACGGATGGACACGTGGACGGACGGAGGGATGCATAGATTTACGGACAAACCGACGGGCGCACGAACGCGCGGACGGACAGGTTGCCGCACGGAGGGTAGATGGATTTACGGACAAGCCAACGGACGCAGAGGCACATGAAAGGACAGACGGACAGACGCGCAGGCGGTCGGGCGGGTGGACGGAACGACAGATGGGTGGACTTACAGATCAACGGACGGATGGACGAACGCACGGGTGCATTTACAGACGGATGGAGAGATCCACCGAAGGGTAGGACGCACGTCACAGCTGGCCATATTGTGTTCTGTGACCATATTGTGTTCTGTGTTATGACGTGCGCCTGAAGTCGGTTTCTCACACCGATGTTTTCGTTTTTCGTTGCACAGGGTTTTGTTTCGGTTTCGTTTTTCTGGAGCGTCACGGCTGCAAACAAGACTCGGCCTTAAAGAGCTTCGCCCTTAGGAGTTTTACAGTTGCCAGCCCTATGC
This sequence comes from Rhipicephalus annulatus, assembly GCA_013436015.1. Lineage (NCBI taxonomy): Eukaryota > Metazoa > Arthropoda > Arachnida > Ixodida > Ixodidae > Rhipicephalus > Rhipicephalus annulatus. The sequence continues at coordinate 786,573 of WOVY01011973.1, forward strand.
TTTCGAATGCACTTCGTCTCTGTTTTTTTTTTCTTTTATCTTAATAGCGAAGCTTTTTGAGCTTTCGGTAACATACGCTCCATGGTGCGAAACTCCACAGGTGTGTATGCGCTATAGGAATCGATCAAACCTCACTACTGGGTAAAGCACTGATCAACGAAGTGGAACACTGAATAGCATTAAGAGACAGAAAAATAAGAAGGAAAATGAGAAATAGGGAAAGAAAGCTATAGAAAGGAAGAGTAACATAACAGAGAAAGAAATAAAGGAATGAAAGCCTAGCTTATAGAGAGTCAGAAAAAAAGGACATAGAAAGAGAGAGACATGAAAAACAGGCCGACAAAAAAGAGAGCACTTCAGATAGAGAGAGAAAAACTTCAGATAAACAAAGAAAAAGAGAGCGAAAGGCAAGGAGAGAGAAAGAGAGAATGAAAGAAAGAAGGTCAAGCACATAGCGGGAAACAGACACAAAAAAGATGTAGAGAGAACACAGAACCAGACAAAGTGAGATAACGAAATAAATGTAAAGTAAGAAAAAGTAATGAAGTTACAAAAAGCTGAAAACAGTAAGAAATAAATGAACACTTAAACGTAAAAGAAGCTGCTTACAAAAAAGGAATGCAGAAAAACAAACAGAACTAAGATGAAAAGGAAGGAAAGAAAGAAAAAAATGTTTCTTTACTTGCATCGCTCTCAATTTTGCGGTCACACATAAGATGATTATTCGCGCAATACCGATGACGCCAACGCCACAATTTCTCCAAACGAGCTCTTTAATGTTGTCGCCTTAAAGCTATATTAATTACGATATCTGTGACCAGGATAGTAATCGGGTGGAGTCATACCAGCGACATCACTCACCTGCATAGGGCACAAGACCTAAGCAACGCTCGCATTCGCTTTAGTATACCATGAGAGCGTCCACGTTAGCGAGCAGCATTCCGAACATCTCACTGCTTTCATCGAAGGCTCCGAATATGCAAAGTTGAACACGAGTCTACACATGCGAGGAATTTGCTTACCCAATGGAGCTTAGCACTGCACGTTTCCCCATGTTAAAATCCCTCGCAAATAACACCGAAAACCAGCACCTGCCAATTCATAACTTAATTAATCATACGCTAAAGAAACCCAATTGTAACGTAACTTATTCAAAAAAGAACATGTCGCTGTAACGAAACACCATAGCTGGAACACCTTTCTTGACATGCAGGGGGCCAAACCTGCTACTGCCATCTCGAAGCCTTATTTATGACTGCTTCGTACACCTTGGTTTTGCGCGTACGCATTCCCTGAAGCGTGCAATCTCGAATTGCATGGTGTCCTCGCGCACTCGGCAGCTCAGTTGGTACACGGTCGCTGACGTGAGCAGCCGCTATGAAACTGCCCCATGCATTTCGGATCTTTTGGCTGTCTCAGGGAATTGCTGAATCCATGGTATATATTCGGCGCGTCATAGTCCTGGAGAGCGTCCGTCACCGCGTCAGACACTTCCATCCTGGACACAGGCGGGAACGCCTCGTTTGTGCCAACCGACACGATGTCTCTCAAGCTCCCGCAGGCAGCACCGGGCGTTCCTAGGTATAACCTGACCTTACTCCTTGCAGCCGACGGGTCCATGGTGCACACAGTTAAGGAGAGGCGTTCACATATCCTGCAGCCGTCAGCTAGCGAAGGATCCACGCTGAAGCCGTCACTCTCCCGGACAGAGTCCCCTTGGGTAACACCGAAGGACGCCGCAGTGTAATGGTGAGTTTCTTCGGGGCTTTGCTTCAGCATACTTTCATCGACGAAGTGGTACGCTAGCCCGGTGGTGAACCTCGTATTGGGGTTGACCTGCGCCCCGACAATCCTGTAGAGATTTTCGCGGTTCATCAGCAACAACGCCTGGTGGACGCTTTGTGCACGACGATACGCGCCAGGAAAATGCTGGGGCCATTTCGAGTGCTGGGCGTAGCCATCTGGGATGCCATCAACAGCAGCAGATTTGTCCATGGCACGCAGGTCCATGGCCGCATTGGCCTCGCCGTAAGACGCCGCAAGCTGTACGCACGTCTCCTCGCCATTCTGCTTCAGTAGGCTATCATTGGTGTAGAAACAGATGAGGACGCAGGTGCGAGCCGTACTGGAAACGACCAGAGCGACGACGATGGCGTGCAAGTTCTCGCGGTTCATGAGCTCCAGCCACTGGTTGATCAGTACCCCTAGCTCGGGATCCATGGCGCTGCAAATTCGTCTCAAGGGTGGGGAGGGCAAGGTTATCGATGCCATCCGATTCATCCTGGGAAATGCTTCGAACAAGACGAGCTGGAGTAGGACTTGAAGTCTCTCGGGTACTGCCAGATCACAGAGGTGTGCGCTTCCAGAGTGCCACGTCCTTGTACAATCCTCGAACATTCGGCAGTGCACGTGCAGCTCGTGCTATCCGCCACGCAGATACCTGACGATGATCATGATTTACGTCACCGAATCACACCCATCCTGGAGGATTGGCAGAAAAGTAGTAAATTTCTAAAAAAAGAATGAGCGGTAGATATGAATTGTGCGGATATGACTTTTGAATCCCGAATTTAATGGAGTGACGCTATTTTACAAAAATTTGAGTCAGAACAGACCTCATTAAATTAACAGCTGAGCGGATACGCTTGTGACAAGACCTAATGAAAAGGGCTTAAAGTGAATATTTGTCGTGAGATCCGATTCAGCTGGAGTAAATGACTCCTTGAGCATATTATTTTATTTAAACGCGAGCAACCGGAAGTTAAACGCGCGAACCCTGAGCATTTAGTACAAAGGAGAAAAGTCGAACATTTTGTTTAAATTTCTGCGCCCCACCTTACCATTTCCTGGTCAAGATCAGCTGGTTTCTGGTAAAAGAATTTTCTCTGGTATTTCTGTAAGTGCGTCTCAATTGGCCGAAAATTACGGCTTTGTGAACCGGTCATGCAACTCTTGGATGCAATTCATAGCAAAGGCATTTGATGTAGTACTGCTGGAGTGGAAAACGAAATAAGCCTCAGGAGTGAAGCCACACCCACCCTGACATGGAGGCCACCGTGGCTATCTTAGAAAGGCCCGTATAAGCAAAATTAGAGGAGTGCGTTCCACCCACGGCCAAGTTTCATATAGGAAGTTTCCCTTGAAAAGCACTGCTCAGTGTGTCTTGAGATTGCTGTTTTACATCTAAAGCTGTTATGAGATCAAAACTCCGGTCACGCGCTGCTATAGATAGCAGCGCGTGACCGGAGTTTTGATCTCATAACAGCTTTAGATGTAAAACAGCAATAACACTATCGCATGAAATATGAAAAAAATAGTACCAAGGACACAGTGAAACTGGGTCCACTGCGTGCCAGCCCAGTATCTATCACTGAGCCACGCCGGTGCCCGGGATTCATTCGCGATATTGCTTTAGGCAGGCTTGATGTCGGAAAAGGAATCACGTTAGTATGAGTAACGAAGCATCTTAGAACAGCAAAAGAACAACAAGATGTCGCACAATGCGAATAGCTTAATAAGTGGGTCATCCAATGCGCCAACCCCTTACAAAAAGCTTGTTTTTGATCAATATAAGGACTGTGGCGCATACCCACTTAAGGCATAAATTCCTAATCGTCGTCAGCCACTGCATGAACAATTCGCACAAAATTCCTTGCAAGCGTTTAGGGGATACGACGCTTCTCAGAAGAATGACGAAAATAGCATAGCGAATACCGGTCTAGCCCGCTCGTGCCTCACTTAAAGTGTGTCTTATGCCGTGGGAAAAAACCTAAGCTACTATCGGGTGCACTTTAGTCACTAGAGTGCGTCCACGTTGGCGAGAAGCTTTTTGTGAGTACCTGGCTTCGTTCAGCGAAAGTTTAAAGTACGCTAAGTTCGACACGAACCTATACACGTGCCAGGACCTTGCTTACCAAATGGAACTGAACCCTGCCCTCCTGCTCGTGATAGAACGCCCAGCAAGTGACGCCAAAAAACACCTGCCATTTCTTAAATTTATTGATTCTGCGTTGAATTAACCTTACAACCCCGCAACATATTCTAAGAAGAAAATGTGCCTACAACCCAACAACGAGGCTGGAACACTATTCCTCACATATAAGTGGGCAGAAGTGCCGCTGCTAGCCAGAAGCCTTTCTCTTGACAAGTTCGTCCGGTTTGGTTCTGCACGAGCTAGTTCAGTGAGACATGCTGTCTGCAACCACACGGTGTGCTCACGCGCTAGGTAGCTGGGTTGGTACGTGGTCACTGACACAAACAGTCACATTGGAACTGCCCCACACAATTTGCAAATTCTGGCTGCCGCCAGCACTTGCAGAATGCATGGGAGTGCTGCATCCACCACAGCGTCCGTCGCCGCGTCAGACGCCTCCACCCAGGACACAGCCGGGAACGCGCCATTCGATCGAAGTGACGAGTCGTCGCCAAAGCTCCCGTAGGCATCACAGGGCGTTCCTAGGTCGTCGTTCAGGAGGTGGCTGCACAGGGCGTTCTGTAGGCTGTCGTTCAGGGGGTGGTAGGTAAGCATGGCGGTGCGCCTAGTACTGAGGTTGACTTGCGCCAAGACGATCCCGTACAGGTATTTATGGTTCAACAGCAACACCACCTGGTTGACGCCTCGTACACAATGATGCGGGCCAGGAAGATGCTGACGCCATTTCGAGTACCAGAAATTGCCCTTCGTGATGCCACCAGCAGCAGCAGGTTGGTCCATGGCGCGCAGGTGAACGGTGACCTTGGCGCGGTCATGAGATGTCGCAAGCTGTTGGCACGTATACTCCCCGTTCCGCATCAGCATGCAGTCACTGGTGTAGCAGCAGGTAAGGCCGCATGTGCTACCATACTGGAGACGACCAGAGCGACGACAATGACGTACAGGTCCTCGTGGTTCATCAGCGTCAGCCGCTGGTTGATCAGTGCTCATAGCTTGGGATCTAAGGCGCTGAAAATTTGCCTCAAAGGTTCGGCGGGCAAGGTGGTTGGTGCCACGGGATATATTCGGCGAAGATGTTTCAAACAAGGCTGAAAAAAGGACTTTGGGCATCTTCGGGTACTGCCAAAGCCTAGATGCGCAAGCTTCCAGAGTGCCACGTCCTTGCACCATCCTAGAACGTTCGGCAGTGCTCGTGCAGCTCGTGCTGCCCGCTAGCAGCTGTCTAAATGACGACAATAAGTCACTGGCTCGCGCCCGATCTAATGGATTGGCAAGAAAACGGAACAATACTTAAAAGAAATGCATGCGAACTCTATGGGTATTATTTTTGAATAATGAATATAAATGAGTAACAGAATTTACAGATTTCGAGTCAAAACAGACTTTACTCAATCTAGATATTTTTAACAGTAAAGCGTATGGTTTAACTAGGAGAACCCAAATCAAGGTATTTAAAGTAGTGATATTCAATAAAACTTGAGTAATTGCTTCCTAAATATCGCCCTGCAACACAATTTGAACCATTCTTTTTATCGGTTTTTCTGGGGCGGTGGAATGCGCAAATATCTTTGCGCAAGCTAAAATGCAAAAATGCAAGGTCTTATAAGTTTAATTCACGGAACAAACTACCTTGATTTTGCACGATGGCTATTTTCGTTATGAGAAGTGACATCGTGTCACGTGACACTGACGAGACTGACGACGTACACATCTTTAGTTTTTGATTGGTTTGACGCGACAAGTAGCATGATTCATATGGTGGTAGCGAGGCCATGCTATTGAATGCTAAAACAACGTACTTCCTTTTTATATTTTCACAGAAAGAAATTATTTGTATTTTATAGATGATGTTTTTTTTAGAATGAACACAACATTTAATCGGCGAACGCAGCAATGGGACATCCGCAACTAAAGTTGGAAACACACGCAGCGTTCTTATCGAGCCAAAAAAGCGGGATGCTGGCGTTGCTGTAGAACGTGTTTTGCGTGCAAGCCGACAAGTGACCCGCCTAAAATGTATGTATCTTCACTAAGATGTAATAAAACTAATTTAGGTGTGGACACTCTCCGCCCGTCACGACGGAGAGCGCGTCCAGGCAATGCCTCCTTCCGAATAATTTCCGGCATTGGTACATGCACCAGCCGCAGTTTTTTGCGGGGCGCTGTGACTCGAAGGCCTAGAAAACATGGGGGCCTAGTAAACAGCTTCAAGCCACACGAACAAACGCGGAGCCAGAAGCAGGCCAGAAGTACGATGAATAGACAAATCTGTGTACTACCCATCATTCCCATGCTTGCTGAAGCGCCGCGCCTTGCAGCTCCCATGGACACCTGCGCCAGAGTTCTCTCTGGTGTACATCTCTCTAGTGTATTCTCTCTAGTGTATATAGTCATGATCTCAGGTGCAGAAACGCTGTCGGATGGTTCCATGAGTATTATTTTAGGAGACTGTTCATACTGTCTAGAACGACGATTTAGTGGTCTATAGTATTCAATCCCGTCCTGTCGGCCTTCTATTCAAGTGCGTGTGAGGCCATAGAGCAAGAAAAAGCGAAAAATCTCGGGGGTTCTTTGACCGACAGAGCCACGTTTCTGCACGCTATATCACTACAAGACACGTGAGCAAGCTCCCTTGAATATATATATTTTAAAGCAGTCTTTTAGAAGGTTTCCTACCACATCAGCTTCTCGCTTTTGTAAAGACGAAGTGAGCGCGCAGCTTGCGCCTCGAGCTGCATCTTTATTATTTTTTTATTTCATTACTCACAGCGCCAATTGGCATTACAGCGGAGGAAGGTTTACAAGTAGAATATAAAAAAGATACATTGTCAGCCAAACAAATATTCCATGTCACCTTAAACACGATCTGCAGCACAAATCAATGAAAAATGCGATACATTCAGAAACACGCCACACACTGATTATAACAGAAAATAAAACAAATCCTTCGACATGGTAGAGGCAATTCTAGGAGGCAGTAGGTTCCATTGTTTGACTGTTTTGTAAAAAAAAAGTTGTCTTGGAGTACGTTAGTCTTGCATGCGATTTCTTTTATCTTGAACATGTGGTCCATACGGTTTGAGACATAGTACGGTGCAAGCAAATATTTCGCTTTATCGATTCCGACATGACAATGATAAATACCATGAAAGAACTTCAATCGCAATCAGCGTCGACGGTTCTGTAAGCATTCCCAATTTAATCTTTCTTTCAGTCTTGCCGTGCCTTTATCTCTATACTGTAAGTCTCCGTGACAAACCGAGCAGCTGAATTCCGGATCCTTTCCAATTTATTATTGTCTCGCTTAACGAGAGGGTCCCAAACTGTGCAGGCATATTCAAGAATGGGTCTATCATTGGCCTTGAACAATAATTCTTTAGTAGGAGCAGGAAAATATTACACGTTTCGTCGCGAAAATCCCAGCACTTTCCCAGCGTTTGCTGCAACGTAATCAACTTGTCTCTGCCACTATAGCTGAGACGTTAAATAAGCGGCGAGGAATTTGTATTCAGATACCTGTTTTAAGCTTACATCATTCACATGATAACCACTCGCACGTGGACGTTTTTCCCTGGTAAATGTCATGTAAACTGTTATATTTAAATTTAACTTCATATGCCATTTTGCACAACATTCGCCAACTGTGTTCGGGTCTTGTTTGAGCACAACTTCATCGTCTTTGCTTTTCATTTCTCCATATAACGCTCAATTATCGGCGTATAAACGCAATTTGGATTGTATACCATCAGATATATCATTTATGTACAAAAAAAATAACAGTGGTCCCAACACAGACCATTGAAGTATATCGGATGTGACATTCGCGTTTCCAGATTGAGCTCCGTTAACCATGACGAACTGCTTTCGTGATGTTAGGTACGACCTTATCCAAGAAATAATCTGCAGGGGTACAATATTAACTGGAAGTTGTTGTTTTTTTTTTTACTAATGAAGCATGGGGCACTGTGTCGAACGCCTTCTGAAAATCCAGGAACGCGCAGTCTACAGAAAGCCGATGATCTAGAGCTTTTGCAATGTCATGTGTCAACTCTGCTGCATTACACAAGACAGACCTTTCCGAAACCCGTGCTGCGCTGGGTTGAACAAACAACGATCGTTAATATGTGCCACAACAGAGGTATACAAAATACTCTCTAAAATCTTGCAAGAAAGACGCGTCAGACACACTGGTCTATAGTTTGCTACACCACCACGGGTGCCTGACGTATAAATCAGAACAATAGCCCGAAGTTTCCAGTCATCTGGAAAGAGAAAAAAAAATACTCTTCCAGTGGTTTGTCATAAATTACCTTAACCTTTCTTTTTTTTGTATGATTCTTACTGCAGTCAACCACGGTGTATTTTTCTGCTCATGAGACGCACATGCAAAACATCCATCCTAATAGCTGCCGATAAGACACGACTAAGATTATCATCGGTGGCACGAGCTTGACTGAACTGTTTGCATGCATGCCCTGAACAACAAACAGCGTCGTCTGTTCCAAGCTTGGGAGGAGGAAAGGGTGCACGCCGTGCTGCACCTCGCTCGTTCCGTTCGCTCCAATCGCTCCATTCACAACCGCCGTTAAAGGCGGTTTCGTTTCGCATAAACCGCGAATGGTCTGTATTTGCCGCTATGCGACTGGAGCGGCGAGCTCTTGTCACCGTTCTTTGTGTTAGACACGAGTGTAATGTAATAAGCTGTGCATTATGATATCATGAAGTTTCCGCGAACGGTAACGAAGGACCCGCTTGTTTCGTCATTTAGGAACACTTTCCTACCTAAATTCATCTTAAAATGCGCAGCATCGGCCATTACCAAAACAAACACGTCGACCCTATTTCGACGGTTTCGCCAGCCCTATTTCGACGGGTCTCGACCAAAAATCGCTCCCATTGCTGTGATCGGAGCGAAAATCTTTCTACAAGTTGGAATCTCACCTCGGATCGCTGCTGCGGAAGCGCACTGCTCTTTTTTTCGCTGCGAGCGAATTCGCAGTCTGAAAATCGCTACTTTTTGCGTCGTGTGATACGGCCCTAAAGGAGCACGTTCAAGACGCGTTTGTGCTGCATCGAAGGCAGCGGCAACTCAATTCAAGATGTTTTGAATAAGGGGTGGTTAGACAGTGGGACCGTGGTCGCATCTGCTACCCGTTGTTCGTGGTTCACTGCAACCACAGTAAACGACGCCGTCGAAAAGAGCGGTGCGTCACTGAAACAAGTACAAGAGCATCGGGTGCGAACCCCTATGTGTCTCTACAAGTAAATTTCGGAATTGCCATCACATAAACAGAATGCTGCGAAAAGAAGACGCGGGCATTCTATTGTCATCAGTTATTCACGGCGTGGTTGGCGGAGTAACTGAACAAGACGGTGGAAGTCGCGTGCATTGCATTTTTCTCAGCAAGCACCGGTGAGCCCAAGGATCGTTTAGAAGAGGCGAAAGTTGACAGCGGAAATTACGAGTAATATTTCTGCAGCAGCGTGCGTAGGCGAGCGCTGCAGCCGAACAGGCGGCGAGCGTCCACCAACGCACGGAGCGAACCCGTACTCGCCGCCGACACCAGTGAGATACTTGTGAAAACGGAAATGCGCAAATAAACAAATAACAAATATGTAAACCAAGACGGGAGCCCAAGTGTGCCACCCACGTCGACGATCGTGGAAGTGGAAGAGGACCTAAATTAACGCGGGAGCTGTAAATCATACACCTTGACCTTTGTCGGGCGCGGACTAATGATCAGGTGGAATATGTGACTGGTTGAAGGAGCAGAAAGCATTGACATGCAGTTACAGTTTAAAAAGAGCTCATAAAATTTTGACAGCTTCGCGCTAGTCGTGTCAAGACTGAAGGAAGAGCGCAGCTGCGTAGCCTTCCTTTTTTTCTTTATTTTATTGTTTGCTCCTCTAGCTTTATTCTTCTCTGGGCTCCATGTGCGTCTTTTCTGCATACGATTTGCTATATTTCCTTCTGTCTCACTCAACGCTTCTTCCTCTCTTTATCTCTTTCTCTCTTTCTGCCTTGCTCTCCGTTTTTCCCGTCTGTTTCTTTCAGATAATTTATCTCACTTTGACCATCCTTCTTCCTACCTCGTTTTCACTTTTTTTTCTGTTTCGTTTTTGTGTCCATTTCTCTCAACCACTTGCAATGGTTTTATGTTTTTGCTGTCTAGCTACCATTTATGTCTTCCTTTCTCTTAAATATATATTTTTAGTTCTCTTTTTTATATCGCTTTGCTAATCTCTCTATCTATATCTCTTCTCGCTTTTCATATTTTTATATCTCTATTCCCTGTATTTCTCAAGCCGGCAGTGTCCAAGACCAGAGGCCGTCACTTAGGCTGGGGTGCTTGTAGCACCACCGGGCACAATACCACTAAACACTGTCAATAAAAATTTTACTCACTCGGCTGACTGATACGTTTTTCTCTTCTTTCTTTTTATCGCTTCGATTCTCTCTAGATACTTCCTTCTTTCTGCATGTTTTCTGTCTTTTCACCTTGTATATTTATTCCCTTTATTTCTCATAATTTTTCTATTCCTCTTTTTTTTTACCACTTTCTTTCTCTTTCTATCTGTTTCCTATCCCTTTCTTTCTCTCACATTTCTATACGCGTTCATTTTCATCTGACACTTGTACCTATTCTACATGGTATGGTGTGGTATGGTATGGAGACCTTTATTGAAGTTCTGAGGATCAGTTTAGGACTGATGCTGGCTGCTCCCGCGTAGGGACAGAGAGGCCAAGCCCCTCTGCTGCCACACGGGCCCTCTGGACAGCCCTGAATTGGTCCGCCAGCGCGTCACTCTGCAGCATTCGCGGCCGTGGCTTGCCCAATTCCTGTGGTGCATACCCACCTGAGGAGTTCTTGCACTTCACTGCAAATATAACGGAGAGAGTGCGTGCCGGTTTGAGATGATAACAGTTTTAGATGCGGAAGCATCTTATACTCGCGCCTTGTAGTGCGCCGTCCGCACCGTCCGCGCCGTCCGCACCACCTTAGTTGAGCTAATTCATTACGTCTGATACAATAATCACTCGTTCTCTGCTACTGCAATATTCACGCGTTCATCAAGTATAAGGTTATTTGTTGCACTTCAAAAGCATACATGTGTCCGAGTTAAAACGGTCAAAGTTTCACATTAAATGCACCAGGAAAGGTAAAGTATTGGTACGGAAACCAGTAACACAAACATGAGCTTGTACGGTAAAGTTAGCTATTGAAAAACCTACGCGAGCGTCGGTGCACACTGAACCATGCCTTTGTATTCAGGCATGTGTCTATCGGTGCACACTGAACCATGCCTGTGTATTCAGGCATGTGACACTGGACCATGCCTGTGTATTCAGGCATGTGTGCACTGAACCATGCCTGTGTATTCAGGCATGGGTCGGTGCACACTGAACCATGCCTGTGTATTCAGGCATGTGGGACGGCTTTAAGCTCTCCCCTAGTAGAGTACCCTGTGCTCTAAATCGTTACCCCCTTTTTCTAACCCCCCCCCCCCTGTGTCTAACTCTGTTACCAGCCACTAAACTGTTTTAGCGGGACGGCTCAGTGCTCTCCCATAGTTGAGTACGAAGTACTCAAAATCGTTCAACATATTAGATGCGGAAACATCTTATACTCGCGCCTTGTAGTGCGCCGTCCGCGCCGTCCGCACCGCTTCTCGAACATTCGACAGCTGACGCGCGCGCATGCGCCGTCGCGCCGTCGCCCACCATCTGTGCTGCGCGCGCTTCTCCTTCGAGAACATTCGACAGCTGACAGCGCATGCGCCGTCGCGCCGTCGCCATCTGTGCCGCGCGCGCGCTTCTCCTTCGAGAACATTCGACAGCTGACAGCGCATGCACCGTCGCGCTGTATATATACTCAAGGTCGGCGCTCGCTCGCTCAGTTGCCGCTCGTCCGTTGGTTCGTCGCAATAAATAAAACACCGCCCTTTCGCATACGTGCCGTACGTGTTCACTCATTTAACACCCCATTTCAGAACCACGTTAACCAATTTAGCCATCGACCCAAGTAAGTCGCAATTTAACACCCGTTAACCACTTACATGCTTCCGCATCCTCCTCAGTGTTCCCCCGAGGGAAGCTGCGGGCAATTTTTTTTTACGACAGAGTTTAAGTTACAGACAGCTTATCCAGTTTCGCTGTTAAGAAATGCGAAGAACAACAAAGCTTCATTTACGCAAGACTTCATTGCCGTTCAAACAGGACAACACCGCGTGGTCGGGCACCTATGTCAAGGCACTGATGGCTCTCGCCATCCTTTCAGCCCTCTCGACGAGCTTCAGTTGATCCTCGAGGGTAAGGCTGGACAGCATTGCCTGTTGTTATCTCTCTGCTGTTATCCCCTTTCTGATCTTCGGGGTGCGCCATGCATTCGCACGGGATGTGGCTCAGCGTCCGCGTGCTTCCCCACCAGGGGCATATGTCTGTATACTGTGAATCACTACGTATGTAATCTGTGGGTGTTTATATATGTATTCGTTTAGAGTTAGCGTAACGTCGCAGAATCCATGGCCTAAAGGTTGTTGTGTGGTGCTGAGCAGAGTAAATAAAGTATCAGAGAGTTCGACACCGGCTATGTGTCCAGATAATAACTTCGGCCGCGGGATACGAAGGTATTGGTGGGAACCTCTATGCAGATCAGGCAGCTCGAGGTTTTACTAATTATCGAGCTGCCGATCGCAACACCGCGGAAGAAATGCGACTTTTTTTTGTACTGACATTGTTCTATAATTCGTCGTCCTCTAGGTGCGAATATTGCACACATTACAAGTTAACTTCACAATTTGAATTATTTCCTAGACAGAAACAAATGACTGCTGCTACGCTTAAACCCGGCTTTGAGGACCTTTATGGGAGTCTTGACGACCTAACACAGATCTCAAACTCAAGTAACTTCTATCACATTAAGATGGTGCTTTGAAAGCGCTGAAGCCGTGCTAGAAATTTGGTGCAAAAACTGTTCTGAAGCTGTATTACGGTGAGGTATAGAAGTGGTGATTATGCCTATTTATTACCAATCTTGTCTTATCTCAAAAGGACTCAATGTTGGGTGAGTTAGAGCATGTGTTTTTGTAGGATATGTGCGCACAAATGGGACGAATATAGGAAAAACAATATTGATCAAAAGTGTGCAAACTATCAACTGGCTTACTGGTTCATGAAGTTTCTTATATCAGCTTCTTCAAATGTCACGGGTAAAAAAAGGGTCAAGGAGTAGTCATTACCAACGAAACCTGCTTATGTCTAGCGGTTATCGCTCTTTCACATGAATAATGAAGCTATACTGTCGAGCTCTGAAACAAACGCCTGAATAAACCTTTTGAAATGCGTTGGTGTTGTTGATCTTTATATTTCGCCCATGCACACTCACCCCCTGTCACGAGCAGACCTATTTGGTGAACATGGTATGTGGCTACACGGGATATTGCAACTCAAGAGAACGTGACAATCTACATACAACACGCTGCACGGCACCGCTCGGGCTTCAAAGCTTCGTTTGTCATGTTCGGTCATTAATCTTGAGGACAGCAGCAATTATCTCGGCGGCCAATGGCAGCAGTCTGGCTGCCTAACCACGGTACCCGTGCTGGAACCAATCGACGCTCGCGCAATATTTCATTGTGATGTATAGAACCTCGTAGAAGAAGCAAGCCTCATACAGCTCGCTTATGAGCGTCCTTAGCAATGAACGTTTGATTTGAGTGCCCCAGACTGTTACGAGTTGTTGCTAACTACCCTTGATGTCTCCCTCTACGAGCGTTTTGGCAGCAACAGCAAAACTAACGAATGAAGTCGGAACAAGAGAAGAAATAATCAGTAGCACCAACCTCGTGCAGTAATCTTGCGCACGTAACCAAACGCAGACAGTAAGGAGAAAAGGAAATGAACCTGTTGATTGTAGACAAACAGACAGACAAAAAAGAACAGGCGCAAACCAAACGCGTGTTTGGTATGTAAATGACTACGAAACTTGTTTCAGTTAGCGAGGCAGCAGCAATATTGCGGATAGCGTGCACGCAAAATCGTCGCTTCTTTACCTGTTGCCTCTTTAACGCCAGGAAAAGGACGGTGATGCATCATCGTCCTCCTCCTGCTTGTCATAGCAAAGCGATTAAGAAGAAAAAAAAACTTTAATGACCAGGCTTCCAGCTTAACCAGTGTTTAGCTGGGTTCTTTCCGAATTCCAGAAAACAATGATTGTCTCGGCTGTTCGTTTTGTCCGAGTAACCATTAGCCGGCGTCTGTATTTTGATAGCAGAAGACGTTGGCGTCTCAATTTGATAGCAGAAGCTCTCTCTAGTCTTCGGTAAGGAGGCAGGTTTTGAAGATTACGTTTGTTTCTAGCAATTACATACCACTCTACAGAAGTTGTCGACAGCGTCGGAGCTGTACTTGCCGCCTCTCTGATAGATGCCGAAATACATAGCCCAACAATGTGAAATGACGGGTTCTCTCTGGAAAGCTCTTGAACTGTGCCGGAGTAGTCTTAAAAGGGGTTGGAAGCCAGCTGTTTAAAAATCCATCACGAGGAGAAACAGTGCTGTTTTAAAACACGGACATGAAGGAAGACAGGCGCACAGGCGCCAACTACCAACAAAATAATCAATTGGACGTGAGCAAATATGCAGCAAGTAAAAGAAAGGAAGAAAGGTGAAGAAGGAGCTTGTGGCCAATGCGCGTGTGTCGGACGATAACATCAAATGCATTAATCAAGATTTCGCATTGAGAAAGTTATATGCTCTTTGTGAGATAAGATGAATGAAGGGGCGCTAGCCCATGTCGAACCTTTGCGCATCGTTGTGAAGGTTTCGAAGATTTATCGAGCTTGATCATTCCTATACGTCACACATCTTCGTTTCTTTCGTACATCTTGTCGCGAATAGTTGAATTTCGTGGAAAAACCCAGTTTTTTTACTGTTAGTATCTTCGTCCTTTTCATTCGTTCTTCTTTTGCACTACGTGTACTGCCTCCCTCTATCTCCGTAGCGATCTACAACACACGCGCATTTTCGTGGAGTTTCCACCTCCTCATCGTCTGAAAAGCTATATATGCTCAGGCGGCTATTCTTTGTGAACGTGTTGTCTTGCACTGATCGCGTGACCCGTCTTCTGCCTTATAAGTGGACGCCATAGTGTGGCCTCGTTTTGCTGCAATTTCAGGACTGTGTAGTTGATTTTCCCCCTATATTATCTTCCACAGCCAAATCGAGGATAAGAACGTTTCGTAAAGATGTAGCGTATTTAGACAGAATTATATGCAGTAGTGCCAAAACCGGTCTTTCGGTGTGGAGGGTCGTGGTTTTTCTGCTATAACGCAGTGGTTTATAATATACGTTCACCACACTGATCTCAGCGGTAAAAGTATCTGAAAGCTTCGTCGACTGGTGCGCTCTTAGATACCGGCGGCTTCTCCTGTAGTACTCGTTCCATTGCGGCTCGTCACTCGTGTAGGGAAACGTGCCTCGAAGTTGTATAAAGTAAGAAAGCTGTAACTCCACACGTGACGTTCCTGCAATGTACAATGACGAATAACGCCCAGACACAAGCAAAAAAAAACATGAATATAATAAGCGGGCCTAAAGGTGCTGCAGGAGATGAGATTCAAAGCGACTGACCCGGCATGCAATCATGAAGGTGCTCACTCGTTAGCGCGTTTAATTGCCACGCGCACACAAACCGCGCCTTGATGTGGCATAAAGAGACGCCTTCGGCTTGAGTGCTATACCTGTCGGGATCATTGCCCAGTAAGACGTGTGCCTTGCTTCACCACGAATGCGACGCGACGGAACATCGACATTCAGCGGCGGCCATATAGGCGCCAGGACAGATGACCATGACCATCGTCAATACCGCTATACGGGAAAGGCACGAACGAAGCGCTCCCCTAAGATGCAACGCCAGCAAGAACCCCTCTCGAAAGGTGCGGCGTGCAGTGGCGGTTGAGGTCGCGGACAATTTACGGCATCCCCACAGCCGTATATATCTCCCCACGTAACGATTCTTTTCCACGCGCGAGCAGAAACAGAGGCGCCTTGCGGTGCGAGATTAACGGCGACGACTGGTCACATAAACCGTGTTCCCAGCTCGAGCGAGCTTGCGAAACGCCTGACGTGCCTCAAGTGCAGTATATCACATTTACTTGGATAGTTCGTTCCGTTTTCTTCCTGTAATACTTATTTACCGATTAAGCGATTATTTCCCGTACGCCACGTCCTGGAAGGCCGCGGTGGTGTTAGTGCGAGAAGCCTCGTGGGACGTGAGTAAAGGATGATTGCGGCGGTCCCGTTTATGCTAGAAAGAAGCTGCACCAGGCTCGCTTTATGCGATAACACGGTTCTCAACTTGACAGTGGTTTATGTATGACCCCTCCCCCCCCGCCGAGTGCGCGTTGTGAGAGTGAATGTCGGTGATCGTGGGTACGTCGAAACCTTAGCAATACTACTATATGCTGCTCTTTCTTGGACGTGTCTCTTGCCTGCCATTCGAAACAAAAAATAAATAGTAAATCAAAAAGATAATAAATGAAACAGAACACTTTATCAACGCCGTCTCTGATATATGCCTTTTTAGGATCTGGAACCTTTTTATTAATGCGGTAATTCTTATGGGGCCAATCCGCTCTTTAAAAAAATGTAAGCCATAGCGCATACAGCGTACTCTGTGCTCATTTCTATAATATACTAAAATAATGTACTTTACATACTATGCTTTACTATTCTAACAGTAACAGAGAGCTGAGCTACTTGGGTAATCATGTTAAAAGACAAGGCATGCAAAAATGGACAAAAGAGAGATGTCATGAAACACAAAAAAGAAAAGATAAAAACACCTATTAACACCTGAAAAGGTGTATAACGGCGCAAAAAAACGTACGCACAAAAATTTTAAACAACTTCTTTTACGCCGCTATGCGCATTTTCACTTTTTAGTCAACGCTTGCCGTACCTCAACTTTTCTATTGTATCCATCTTTGCTCGCCAAGTTTTTCGAAATGTATACTATACTATATATAGCATAGTATACCATACTTCATGCAGTGTTGTAACTGATTTATGATTGATATGTAAGGTTTAACGTCCCAAAACCATCATGTGATCATGAGAGACGCCAGTAGTGGAGGGCTCCGGAAATTTTGACCACCTGGGGTTCTTTAACGTGCACCCAAATTTGAGCACACGGGCCTACAACATTTCCGCCTCCATCGGAAATGCAGCCGCCGTAGCCGAGTTTTGATCTCGCAACCTGCGGGTCAGCAGCCGAGTACGTTAGCCACTAGACCATCGCGGCGGGAAGTGCTGTAACTGAATTAACATTTAATTCACTCTGAGAGCAGCTGGGTCACGGCACACTTTTTTTTCGGTACTTATTCAATTATTCAATCGCGGCGCCGTCTTTCGGAGAGAAAATGAGTGAAGTACCAGTGACAACAACAAAAAAAAAATATATGGGAAGGTTCGTTCAATCGATTCTCTGAGCACGGGATGACTAATAACGACGGCCTCAATGAAGCACCTGCTTCGACTCCGTCATTTCTCAGTAAGCGTTCGGGAAGCGTCGCCCCAACACAAACCGACCATCACAACTTCATTCTTAAGAGCCACTCCAAGCTGCAACTCATCGTCGCGGACTCGTTTACCATGACGTGCATAGAGTAGCAGCCGCCACAGACCGCTCTTCATAGACAAAAGATCCGACGCCATTTCTCAGGCACGATTCATTAACAACAGGCTCCCTTTGATTATACTCCGGGAGCAGCTCCCTGTTTCTTATTACGAATGGTACTCGCCCGCAGAGTCAAATGCGCAGAGACCGGTGTAGAGCAGCAGCAGACCACCAGGCGAAAAGTAGCTCTTCTCCGTACTTCATCAGGCGGTCGAACGAACAATCACGGCTCTTCGCCGCGGTTTGGAAAGCGCCCGCCTCTTGACCGGTGGCGAACACGCGCACGAAGCGTTAACAAAAGCGATGACAAGCAGCTCGCTTGGTCTCCCGTTATTACCGTGCAGCGTTACGCAAGCTGCAAACCAGGTGTCCTAAAAACGTGGCCCGTGGGCTGCATGCGGCTCGGCCCGGACACGACTGCCTTTGCCCCCCATTTCTTTAATTTCTTAGCGCGTATACGTTCGTGAGCTACACAGATCTGACTGCTCTCAAGTACTCTTTTTTTCTTTTCGTGAGGTACACCATGCGGTTAAAATGCATTGAAACGCAATCGTGAAACTAAAGCTTCGTATTTCATAATTAGCTTTCTCAAATTAGCATTTTCATAATTCGCCATGTTTCACAATAGGTCAAGATATGTTGGAATACCGACGCCAGAGCCCCTCCTCAAGCGATCTATGAGTGATATATGGGAAACACTGCCTTTCGAGCGGCGACGTTAGCTGTCATCACGCACAAACTACGTTCCCTCCACCCCTCCCACTCTTCGTAACTTCTTCACTGCCCCGACCGCTAGCTGAGGTGAGTTTGAGACCCGTGCTACACAGGTTTACTTGTAAACGCTTGAACTGATGGTGAGCTCGTTTCGCGAAGCAATTCATCGCGTTATAGGGTTGCGTGTATGCAGCACACTAACGTGTGTTAGTTATGTCACGGCATCCGACGCTGCTACACACCGCTTATGCGCGTGCGACAGAAGTCGCGGATTCAACCGTTTGTAAGAAAGAATGAACGTGCTGTGCTTGTAGCAAATGTTCTATGTTTGAGGCTAGTACTCGAGGCAAATACTAAATTTAGTGCTACCCGGGGTTTCCGTGGCCCAAAACCACGACATAGTTATGAGGTACACCGAACGGGAACCTCTGAAAACTTCGACCACTTTGTGCCTTTTGACTCGCTCCGGCATCACACTGTACATTGGCCTCCTCTGGCATTTCGCCTCCGTCAGAATGGGACCAATGTGGGAGGAATCGAAGCTGTGACTTTTGGTTTGGCAGCCGAGCACAGTAACCACTGTGGCACAGGGGCGGGCACAAAGTAATTGAATGCTCGAAAACTGCACCCAATGTATATTTATTTATTTATTTATTTATTTATTTATTTATCCTCATACATTCAATCTAAATGTGCTATATTTTTTTTCGCTTTAAATGTGCTTACATGCACCAAAAGACGAGTAGGTATAGCCCACACTACAGACATAGTCCACACTGATTAGCTCTATAGCCATGCATTACAAGTAGGCTAGACCAGTGACTATGTGATTATGAGGGACGCCTTGTGGAGGGCTCCAGAAATTTCTACCATCTCACGTTCTTTGACACACACTGACATCGCACAGTACACGAGCCTCTGATTGATTGATAATCAATCAATCAGATTGATTGATTGATTGATTGATTGATTGATTGATTGATTGATTGATTGATTGATTGATTGATTGATTGATTGATTGATTGATTGATTGATTTGTGGGGTTTAACGTCCGAAAACCACCATATGATTATGAGAGACGCCAGTACACGAACCTCAAACATTTCACCTCCATCGAAATGTGACCGCCGTGGCCGGGATCGTATCAGCGACATTCGGGTTAGCAGCAGAGCACTATAACTTTCCGCCACCGCAGACATAGGCATGTCATCAACATCATCATCAGCAGCAGCAGCAGCATCATCGTGCCCGCCACCACTAAGGGATGACCTTTCCGTTGCTGCACGGTATTAGACGGGCACACAGCGTGTCTGCATCCTTGTCGAAGGGCACTTCGTTTCTCTTCCTCTTATCGTGAAAAGGAGGCCTCCCGCATAGGCGTAGCCGTCAATATCTGGCCCGGTGGGCGGGGCGACATTTGCTCACGCGCGCGCGCAGCCGACAACGCATGCCCGCCCCTGGAGACCAGGTAGAGCGGCGCAATTAGCGGCGAGCGCCGTAAACGAAGCTCTTATCCATTAGCGCGCCCCCGACCACGAACGTGGGACGTGCTCCAAAAGGAATAAAGGGGCCACCACGTGGCCAGGGAGCGTTCAAAACGACTGCGCGATGGTAGAAACGCACGAAAACAATAAGTTTGTTTCACCTCGCGGCTTTCGCCTCAGTTGACCGGTGGTCAAGCCCGAGCGCAAGTATCGCGATCGGGCGATATGTCATTCGACAGCACAGTCCTGTTTTCTATAATCCCACGTGTTCAGGTGGCTTCGTGGGCGGTGTGTTTGCAAGTGGCGGTGTTTTGGCATTCCAGGCGTCGCGAGAGGGGATCGTAAATTTTAGTTCGCAAAACAGTCGAGGATTTGTTTCCCAATGAGTTGGGGCATAAGTGCACTGCAGGAATTGTGAGCCCACTGGGCGATAGGTTGTAATTTTGTACTCAAACTTAAGCATGGACTCCGAAGAGGAAGCGGAAAAGTGAGGGGTACAGGAGGAACGGCTGAAGCTATGAGTTTCGCCATGCAGGTCGGTATAGGTGTAGCCCCGCTGTGGGGATAGTGTGAGATGAAAAAAGATGAGGCAAGGAACCGAGTTAGGTTTCTGTTGCCGCAAGGTTATGCATATTTCCTGAGAAGCGAAGAGTGAGGTGGAGAATACGATTGCTGGCTCTGTCCATAGTATTCGGCCTTTGCGGCGCGTACAGCGTAATGGATCTAGTAATGAATGAGACAATCCGTGCTTACGCTTACGCAGTCGGAAGCATATAACCAACCATCGTATTATCCACGATTTCTCGACATTCTCGTCGAGACATACGAGCATGGCGTTATTTGGCTTCATATGGTCCATATATCACTACCTTCTGCTACATGATAATCATTGCGCGTATACGCCAGGCCTCAAAATCTTTAGAGACCATTGTAAAGAGATACGCGTTCTTTTTTAAACAGCTCCGGGATCCGCCGCTGCAATGAAATACCTCTATAGTGGACCTGCCTCGACCAAAATGGGACCGGACGACAGTGACTGTGAACAGCCTTCGTCCTACGAAACCACCAGACTGTAACTACATGCGCCCATTAAGAACCGACATTACCAGCCACCCACACCGACCATCGAACTCGACTGATGTACAATACCAAACCCGGCCAGAATTTGTATTCTTTGGTCAGCACAATGCAACATTTCAGGAAGCTATGGAATGTAAAGAAGCGTGTTTAGGACCCTATATGACTGCAGT
Organism: Rhipicephalus annulatus; assembly: GCA_013436015.1. Classification (NCBI taxonomy): domain Eukaryota; kingdom Metazoa; phylum Arthropoda; class Arachnida; order Ixodida; family Ixodidae; genus Rhipicephalus; species Rhipicephalus annulatus. The sequence continues at coordinate 807,633 of WOVY01011973.1, forward strand.
CTCTCTTTGTAAAAGACCCTGCTGTTCTTAACCGCAACATTATTACGTGAATTCAGAAGCGAGCAAATTTGCCATGGGGACCTATACAACCGGTGCTTGACTACGCACCCGAACGTGGATGGCCCAACTCCCGGCCATGGCAGTCGCATTTCGGTATAAGTGAAATGCTGGAGGCCGGTGTATACTTAGATTTTGGTCCACGTTAAAGAACACCAGATGGTCAAAATTTACACAGCCCTCCACCGTGGCGTCCCTGGCAAATGTATTGGGGTTTCGGGACGTAAATTTGCATATATTCTAATATAATCGTGAAAGAGAACAAGGTAGACTTCTTGAAATGCAAGTCCAGAGAACTGCCATTGCTGCCACGTGAGATACAGTAAACGGTGGTGCATAAGAGTGCCACAACAAAACGAGGCACTGTGAATTGACAATCCATAGATCCGAAATGAAGAAAGCTTGGTCACAATGAAAACTCAACGCAGCCTATTGGCAGCAGGAAGCAAAAGGAGTGGCGTGATATAAACTGAAAAAAAAACGCCCGCCTTTGTCGTATACCATGCTGTCCTAGTGTTTTACTGCACCAGAACTGATATTCAAAACGCGATCACTTTCCTTTGTCAGACTGTATGAGGATGTCATTAACAGAGAGATCTGCTTCCTTTATTCTTTTTCTTTTCTTACTTTTCAAACCACCGTTCCGCAATTCTACTTATACCGCTAATCACCCTAATACAGCGCAGGGCAGCCGAACCGGAAACTTCACAAGATGGGCAGCCCTGCCTATAACTTAACCGTTATATGTTTTATCTTTTCCTCCTAATCTTTCTTTGCCTAAGAGTTACAGTAATAAGCACCCTGCCACCTTTGTAGAGGGTAGCGGATGCCCCAAGAAAGAGTGCTTTGCATCCGCGAAAAAAAAAGGCTAATTGCTGAAAGTGATTCCGGCGAACGCACTTAGTTGTCAGCAGCACTGCTACTTAGAAGCGTTTAGTTGTCTTAAGGGCACAGCCGGCAGGTAATTTCCACACCATAGCACTGTAAGCTTTCTCTATTTATCTATCTATCTATCTATCTATCTATCTATCTATCTATCTATCTATCTATCTATCTATCTATCTATCTATCTATCTATCTATCTGTTTTCCTCCATCTGTGCGTTTTTGGTTCTTTGAAAACGCTGCACTGCTTCTTGTCTCTAGCATTTCACAAGGACGGCCACAATGAGGGATCTACCCATCGCATGTGAACCTCGCGAGTTTTTATTAGGCGGTATATCTATCTATCTATCTATCTATCTATCTATCTATCTATCTATCTATCTATCTATCTATATATCTATCTATCTATCTATCTATCCATCTATCTATCCATCTATCTATCTTCCCTGCTAGTGCTACGAGCAGAAAAAAGGGCGAAGGATATGCATACCTCGAAGACCTTGATAGCCTCCCTTAAGGGCTATAGCTTCTGTAAGACATTTATTCGCAACAGGTTAATCGTCAACGTAAGCAAAGCGTATCTTCCAGACCAAAACCAACGCGTCATACGGAATAGTATTTTATAAACGACAGGAAGAAAAACAGCACCCGTTTCATGCCGTTATATACATCTATCAATAAAGAACAGTAACCGAGCCGGTTTAGCTTCGATCATGTAACGAGAACTGGAACACTTTGCGCACAACGAAATATTACTCGTTCCTGCTGCGACACCCGGCCTTTCGGGGACATGTGTGGTTAAGCGGCATCGTAGTAGCGTGGTAATGGTCACAAATTGCGTGGAGAAGCCGAGATGCGGGCGCGCTTCTGGGATCGCGAACAGAAATCTCCTCAACGCTTGCTTGATGACACAAGATTGCGAAAGCACGTGGATGGTTATATATACTCTGCAACATTTTTTCTTTCTTTTTTTTTGATAGCCAGCAGCCATCGTTGTCACGGAACCACTCATCGAGGCGCCGCTCTTCGACACATCGGCAGCGCCACCAGCGCCCGCTCGCTGAAATAATCAGAGGCAATTTGTTTCACGCCATCAGGACGATGGAGGACTCGCGGTGCAGCACGAATCGATTAAGTGACGAGGCGTAAATACTCGTTCTTATACAGATGCTCCGCTTCTGGTAACCTGAGATTAACGTAATGGCAGTGTCGCGTTAATTTTGTTTACTGCTTCGTGTTCCGCCTGACGCGTGTGCAGGTTTAGGGGGAATAGGCGGCCTAGAAAAAAGTAATAGTGACGCTACAATGACAAAAAGCTGTAGTAATGGAATAAAGTGATACAAATTGTAATGGAGACAGAAGAGGCCAGTCCTAACACTGACAGAGCTTTCAAACGTGGATGGTTGAACTTAAATGCGAGGGCATACGAAAGAAAGGAAGAAAAGAGTGCATACATTGTGATTTCTTTGGACTTGAACTGATTCACTGCGACAGTGCAGTGCAGAAAGTGAACATGGCCTTCATGCTTGCTCCTTTGCTCGCTTATTTTGTTTCGAATGATGGCGGTAACTTTTCAAACATCAATATACAATATTTTTTTTTTGTTGCGACTCCCACAACTACAATGGGAGCACTGCGAAGGAAAAGACTTAGAAAAACTGGGCGCTCCAGTTAACCTACACTTACCCAGCTAAATGTCTTTATTAACGATTTTCAGTAGCGTGTTCACGTGCGATCGTATAATTGAGTTGCATACGCAAGAAGAACCCGTTTCGCATAGAGCGATTACGCAAAACTTGTGCGCACGTACTGTACACAGTACGAGGAGTTGTTAGGTGTGCAACTACGTTACAGTCGATAGGTATACACAGCACTAAAGCTAGCTAACACTGGCACTAATCACGAGAGAGATGGAGGTTGTTTTGATTTCTTTTGTTTTCAGATTGGAGGAACGCCCTTTTAAAAAGTACCCCCTTGGGATTTGCCTTTAAATCGTCACATATCACAACTGCTTCAGAGTTACGTTTACTGCACTCAATTTTTTTTTCTCTCTTTTTTAACGTCGCTTTAGTAGGCCTGTGTTCAATACTCTTGGGCTTTGTGGGACTACTTAAATTGCAGCTGTAGATCAACCGTTTTCTGAGGAAGGTCAATAGAGTAATGTAATTACACGAGCTACGAACTTTTGTTCGTGTGTTCTCGTGAATAAGTTGTTTTTAAATGTCATGTTCAAACTGGCAAACTGTAATGATACATTGTTAATTGTATGCGCTTTGAACTTGTTACGGTTAGAGACTTACCTAACGTTCTCTATGTTGGAAACATCTGTAGCCGGAGCCCTATTTGTGCGACACATCACCTGACAACACGTTAACTAAGAATAAAAACCATGTTCGTCTTTTTTTGTTATTTTAACTTCAACGCATGTTTTATGTATTGTATAAACAAATATAAAAGCAATTTGGCTATCAAAAGAAGATGTGCGTCACCCTTTGTGATTTTTCTGGATTTCCGCCACTGTTTGCTAATATAATGTTATCATGTAACTAGCACCCATAATTTTTTCCAGCTTTGGAAAATGCGAACTGCATCGCCTACCACGACGCTGCGAGACTCGTGAAACGGTTTTCTTATTGCAATTCCCCTTACCTCCCGAGCACGTCGTAAGCGGAGCTAAGAATACATGTCGTCGCCAAACGAAATCAGCCGGTTTCCGAAGCCTGGCGCTTGGATGATTAATGGCGGCTGCTGTCAGCGCCACACTCAAGGCGGCGTGACAGGCATGACTCTCGAGACATGAAACGCACTCGATCCTAACGGAAGCAACGGCCCCAAAAAACTTCTCGAAGAAGGATAAGTGCAGAAGTAACAAAACAAGAAACTAACAAGTTGGATCGAAACCTAAAGTCGCGGATGCTGTCCGGATCCTGACAGGTTAGAACACAAACGCACACGCAAGCGCAATCAGTGTAACAAGACGGTGACAGTAAATGCCGGTGTTCGTGATACACCGTGCACAACCCCAAAATAACTGAAAGAAGAAAAAAACAAGAAAGAGTAATAGAAAAAAGTTGTTTGAATTTTCATGCTGTACTGCCACGTCGGTTATTTATCGGTACAACCATACGCACGTTCAGGCCGTAAGAATCGGATCAGTAAAATGGCCCGGGATTCGTCCGAGAAGAATAAATGGGCACAACGGCTGCACGTCATCGAAGACTCGTTAGATTTTCACAAAAAAAACTCTGAAAATGAAATTGACGCCCCTCCGTCGATAGCACGGGGCCACAACGAAAAACACGGATTTCTCATAAGTATTCCCAAAAGCGTTCCCACTTACCTACGTTTATATGCTAATTCGTGCTGATCAAAACACGCACTGAAGTAGATTATTGATGATTTGTGGAGTTTAACGACTGAAGTAGATGTTTATTTGCCATCGCATCCAGATTAACGATCGAAACTACCAATTAGCGAAGTCAATATCTTGTGAAACAGCTGAATAATGTACACTGTATAATATGTGGGGTTTTAGTGTCCTAAAACCACTATATGATTACGAGAGGCGCCGTGGTGCAGGACTGCGGAAGTTTTGACCATCTGGTTCTTTAACGTGCCCTCACGTCCCACAGTACACGATCCAGTAGCATCTCACCTCCCATCGAAGTGCGACCGCCGGAGCTGGGATCGAAACCGCGACCTTCTGGTCAGCAGCAAAGCACCATAAGCACTGCGCTACCACGGCGGACGATTAAGGTGCAGTACCCGCAGAGGGATACGAAAACGTTTTTTTATATATATACAACTGCTACTGTTCGTCATAAACACGCTGCAATTCTGACCGCTAAAGGAAATTATGGCTTTTATGCAAGTATTCGGGTCTAAAATTACGCCGACGACACCAACTTTTAGACGCTGGAGACGAAAATACGAGCATTACACAGTGGTGTTCCGTACTATATACGCCGAAGAATTCCCATTCGGACGCATTAAAATTCCCTATTTCGGGGATTTTTCTCTGCAAACATTGACGAAATTGCCACTACAATTCCCTGCACAACAGTACTAATTTCTGCCTTCATCCACGCACACATATGCTATAATTACACGTGTCTGTGCTGGCGACTTTTTAAATCATGACTAGCCCCTCCACTGCCGCACAACGTAAGCATGACTTCATTATTTCATGTACTCTTAGTACACTGCACATAAGGGGCTTCAAGTCTAACACCCCTAGTGAACTAGAAATCGCTCCGTGTAAATTTCAGAAACAAATCTCAAAGGATATGATTGCGTGGTGCATGCGCCAGAACCTATTGCAGCAAATGAAGGCGCACAATGACCGCTAATTATCGGTCGTCATAGGAGAATTGAACCATTCATGAAACTCCCTGCACTATCACTAAGATTCCCTTTTTCCCTTTGGCTCAAAATGACTGGCGAAAATTCCCCAAAAAACAGAGAATTCCCTGCGCGGAACATCACTGGCATTACATAGCCCCAAATTTTCACGTTGCATTCCGCGAGTCCGAGTCTCTAGCCCCGAAACGTGAATGCACGTTTAGGGGCCACAAACTCGGACATGTTTTGACGGTGAGGTAAATGCATAGTGTGAGAGCAAAAAAAAAAACACGAATTCAAGGTATGACTAAAAACCCACGCGCCAACCCTCCCAACGCGCAATATAAGTAAACGGTCGCCTGCATGCGTGAAGCAACTACGACAAAGCTAGTCGCAAGAATACGCTGAAAATTCAAGTCGTGTCCGTTTTTCCACGGGCCAAAAAGTTACGTTTCGCCATCTCTCAGTCTCAGGAGAGTCGCGCTCAAATGTCCCCGACACGGACGATAACTTAGTACGCGAGCAAAACCGGCGAACAGGGCTGCCTTTAAATCACTCGTACGAGCATCGCCCTCCTTTGTAGTGCAGTCTTCTCCATTGAAGCGAACTCGACGCATGTGTATGCGCGCAAACGTGACTTCGACGCTGTGCGTTAGAGTAAAAAAAAAACGTACCCTTTCACGATGGCAGAAAAGTCGTTTTTACTTCAAGAGTAACTGAAGCGAAGCGTAGCTGCATACTAGTGTCCTTGTAACTCGCTACCGTGAGATTAGAATCGATACGTACCCGAGTCTTTCGAATGGTTATACTTGTATCACGTCTTCTCTGTGAAAGACGCTGCGCAGACTTTCTTTAACAGGGCTATCTATAACTAGTATCTTATCGATCACTAACATAGCGATATAAGGGGTTAGGTGGGCGTACATAGTCATAAATTTTTGTCTGGGCAGGGGGGGGGGGGAGGAATTTAAACGCCACTTATAATCTTCGTGCGTGCGTTTGTATCTGCACCTGTTTTGTATACACAAGCAATATATAAAAAAATGTCTGGCTGCAATGGGGCGATAAGTAACCGAGCCCCTCCCTTCCCCCCCCTCCTACCCGCCCAGCTACACTAATTTCGGGGTTGGTGAAACCACCCCGCAGAGGTTACAATGTATGCGTGCAAATAAACTTACACATGCAGCCCCCCTCTCCAACCACCACCACTACACCCCCCCCCCCCAAAAAAAATGTGGCATCGTCCCTCCTGCCGACTCGAGCTTCGCGCCACAACAGGTAGGAGGCGTTGAAGCTTATTACTACGCCATATGTCTATACAAACAACTTCTTTCAGATCCTATTAAACAAGCTTATTGATTTGACGTGGCTATGGCAGCGCACTTAGAAATATAGACAACACTGAAGAACAGGCAGCGTCCGTGTTCGCACGGTCCGCAAGCAAACACGTCAAATTTTAGACGCGATATTGTTCAACACTGGCCTGCAAGAAGGCTTAATATTTATAAGAACCGACAGGCGTCAGAAAGTCGCAACACACTAGCCTTGATGGACATCCTCGGCAAGCCACATTTACGTTGACTGTACTCGTTATCTCAAGTTTAAAATCCTGTATATGGTTTCGTCTATTCAGGGACACGTATTATAACAGGCCATTTTAGACAACACAGTCTTTCTCGAAGTTTAGAAATAAAATTCAATAACCGAACATCGTCTTAAAACAAAACCAAAATCAGCGCATGCCTTTTGAACATTCTCAAAAAAAATACGCACCGAAGTGACCTCGTCTGTTTTTTTTTATTTGACTTTTTCCGTTCGGCGGCTGAAGAAATGAAGAGTTTGGTGAAACGGGTGGAATTTCAATTTCGGAATATGGAGCATTCGTAGTGCGGAGTAGGATTTCCTCTTTATTTCTTTTCATTTTTTTTTCGCTTTGTGCGAAGCGATCGGTGAAGGAAAAGAAAGGCCAGAGGGCATCCATAAAAAGCTTTTTTGCACTGGAAGTCGGCTAAAGAACCTGAGGCTTTTTCGGGAAGTGGCTTTAGTAAGGAGATCCTTTCTCGTCTGTTTGTTTGTTTTCTATTCCTATAGAAAACTTACTTGCAAATTTTGCTGACGTCACCAATATTTGTGGCCCTGACACCAAGCTGCAGCAAAGATGTAAACAAGTGACAAGCACAGATCTTTGTGTATCGTGTTTTTGTGTGCGTGAGTGCCTGTGTGAATGTGCTCGGTATGTGATTGCGTGTGTACGTGTTCTGTGCGTGTTTCATTGTTCAATAAAATTGGGACTGTGGCTTCCATAAACGCTTCAGGTAACAAGAACATCACTGTCCTCAAAATATGATCCCAAGAAGCACTTCTACCGGTCTAATGAGTTTTACCTGCGGGCAACTTCCCCGACTTTCTCACTGTTCCCGTTCTTACATTTGGTAGCCTGTCTTTCCAATGTCTACTTTTTATCTTGATGTATGCTACCACAGTGTCTATTGATGTCTGCTGTACATTATCTGCTCTGCTTTTTTCCTACCTAGCGCAATCGTACGTGGCATCCACGCCAGGTGTTGGTCTCTCCATCGCTGCCTTGACCAAGGAGTAATTACGCCTCGCGATCTATGGAGAGCCAGATCTTTCTCGACATGAAAGGCACCTCCAGACGGGGCCTTACCGAAGTACGTAATGAAGAAAGCATCGACTCGGAAGGCTTACTGGGAATTATTTGGCCTTTGTGCATTTAGTCTCTGGGGAGACGTCAGTGGTGTTCTTTTCTGAGTGGGCAAAGAGGTGCGCCACATAGCCACTGCGAGGACAGAAGTAATCGAACGATAGACGCAACGTCTTTGAGGTCAACGAACCCGGGGGCGGGAACGCAGTGAAACACACGTTGAACCACGCACGCCAAAGAAAGAGTGGGAGTGGTTTTAAAAAAGGAAATGAAGAGAGAAGTGGACCCCTCAACTGTCTGCATCAAAGTGCGACGCCTAAGCAGTGGTTCACAGGGGAAGGGACAAGGATGGAATAAAAGAGATAGGAAAAGAATTGAAGATTGGGAGATGGTTAGGGAATTCTATGGACGGGGCCTCGATCGGCAAGCGGTCGTCGAACAGAGGATATCGCAGACGGGACAACCGTCAGCCGCAAAATCCACCGAGCGTCTTAAGCCAAACAATAAAATTAAATACAAGCTGTACCTGTGCATTTCTAGCCACTGACTCTACATGCACGATTGGCGTAGCAGCCACTCCGAGTGATATAAAAGAGTGGTATATAAGCCTTTTCCTGACGTCTGTTCTGTTCGTTTTTCTCTCAAAGTTTCCGAGATGTCAGCTGAGCCACTCCAAGTTGTTTGCAATAAAAACATCCACGTTTAAAAGCGGCTCCTTCGTACCCGACCGTCGCGTTATTGCAGACTTGTTTCGAACGACGTTTCAATTCTGCGTTTCTATTGGCTGCTTTCCTCGTTCTCTTTAGACCATGCTCAAATTGGCGTACATGCTGTCTATGACATAGAGTTCTCGTGCTTTGCTCCAACGCTCATGTCTAAAAATTGTCGCTTTTCGTCAAAATGTATGCAATCGTGCATTGAGTGAAATATTCAGCGCATGCGGCATTTCTTTCTTCCTTCTTCAATACCTTCAGCGTTTCTTTCTTCCTCGTCTTAAACAACATTCTCGTGTTACAAGCAAGCTGGCTGCAGCTGAAGCAAGCGTACGGACCCATTAAAGGGCACTTGTAAGGCAGATCTAGAAATTTTGTGCTCCCATTTTCTGAAATAATTATTTTGTTATCAGTGTAACTTAAAGTAACTATAACGTGCTTATGCTGATGTAAATTTGTTGTGATTGACATCGAATGTGTTTGTATTTACAGCGCGAAGCAAGTGCATATGAACGGCGTGAAGCAACGGCGAAAAGGGTAGAAGCGATCAATAAAAAATATCGGCGTTTTTTCGATCGTGGCACAGTAGGTGCTTTTTATTACGGATTACTTAACAACCCAACGTTCTTTGAATTGCAAACATTTTGAGTGGTGTATCGAACATTTCAACACCATAAACCTCAAGTACGCACCCGATTCGTCGCAGCAAGCATGGCATGGACGTAGAAACCGTGTCTTCGATTGCACAACTGAGTCGTTTGCTCTTCGAAAGATCTGCGGATGCCTCAACAATACAGCGGCTCCACAAAACACCTTGTATCGCGGCATATTGATTCAACAGCAGCCTTTTGCGACACTGCACACCATACCCTGCATGAAAAAAGTGTCTCCCTGTAACCTGCGTTTCCGTTCCGGTGATTTCTCAACCTTTTCGTCTCGCTTCGAAGCGTTTCTACAACCACGATAAAGGAGGGCCACCAACCGCAATTTCATTCAAATAACCAGCGAACATCGGGTTCGCATAGATTCAATATAGGTTAAAACCTAGACTGCATTTTACGTTAGTTATATAGTGCTTCTTTTTAATTGAAATCATGAAATAAAGTAAGAGAGGCTGCTGTCATTGTAGTGGCACCGGCTCCTCCTTCTCGCTTAGCAGAAAAAAAATATGTAGTAAGAAAAACTGTATGGGCACAAAATGCCTTACGGTACAAACCGCAATGTGAAAATGTAGCACAGCCGAACATGACATAAGAGTTCAGATACATCTGGTAGGTTCACATGTACACAAGTGTGGTGTCATACCCCTGTCACTCGTGGCAACTTAAGTGCACTTTGAGCGAGTATACTCACGCTCACAAAGTGTCATTTTGGCGTTTCGCTGCCACACGAGAAAACGAAGTGTACTTTAGAAATCGTGGCCGTGGCAATTGGCGGATTTGTAGAGCGGCCTATATGTGTTGTTTTCGCGCCCATGTTTTATCATCGGAGCATGTTGTCTTCGTGGGAGTAGCACCGGTGGCCCGCACCATCCCAAGTGACTAGAGAACGACTCACCTATACGTGTGCAAGAAAGAAAACAACGCGAAGGAGAAAGCCATTCCACGTGAATGGATGGATGGATTGATGTGGCTGTACCCTTTAGATCAGGTAGCGGCTAACGAGCCGTAATACTTAGTGAACCAGCAACTATAGATTTATTTTGTTCCCTTTAAATAGTGAAGTATAGTACTGGTGCTTTGCAGTAAATTGTTTAATTTTCACTCGTGCCTTGACCTCAGCCACCAATCAGATGACCTCCTTCTAGTTAACTCTACCCGCTTAAGGTCTATTTTTGCACATCATGTGTTGCCGCATCCCCCTGGTGGACACGGACGCAAATTGCCCGAGGGCAAGAGTAGCAAGGCTTTTTATATTATTATGACTTTCTTTAATACACAGCGGTGTTCCTTACAACCAAAACAATAGTTTGAAAATAGAATGAGCGTCGCTTTAGGCAACATCGTATTTCTCTGCAAGCCACTGGTACTGAGGCTACATACACACTTCGTTGCAGCGAAGTGGCGTTGGGGAACACACTTGCCGACAAGCGTACTTTGCAGCGAGTGACACGAAACTTTCTCGCGTAACAGCGCTCAAATGACACTCGCGGCAAAGTGAACTTACCTTGACACGTGTGACAGGGGTATCAAAAGTTGAAATACGAGAAATCAGTTCACATGTATAGACGTTCCAGTTCAGATATTTTGTATTGCTTGAAACGTACACAGGAAAACTCATTGAGACAAATGATTACGCATAAAATCAAACTCAATTCTTGTGTCGCTAGTTATGGACCTACCTGAACACTTCCCAGGCTCTGTTTTATATAAATGCTTTTCATTACTATGATATTCACGTATCCCGTTACCGGTGAAAGGAGTAGTCCACGCTATGCAAAAGTGCTCAAATCTCCCAAACAACATAATAAATAAATCTAGATCAACCTTATAAGCGCATTCATTGTACACACGAACGTACACATTCTGTATGAGGTTTGAGATCTCAAAGTGACGACACGATTACGAAGCGCGCCGTAGTGGGGATGCCTGAATTTAAATTAGCTAAATAACTTAAAAAGCCGAGCTTAACGAAAGAAGTTACAGCCTGTACATTTCACGGCTGTTTGAATTATAAGCTGTTTGATCACACAATCCCTTCACCAAACAATATTGTGCGCATCAGTGGCTCGGCTAAGTTAATTACTAAATATTGGGAGAAGAAAAGGGTGATAACGCTAGCTGAGGCGCCCTAAGTACTGCATAACCTGTGGTGCACGAGCTGTACACCATAAAATACGGTAACAGTGGCGGCCTCAGCCATACGTATCCAAGGATGTCGCTGCATTGATATTGCTCTCTCCTTGGCTAACCATCCGTAAAGACTATCCACCTTCTTTCCTTCTCTGAAAGCCTCCGTCGACCATGTCATCGCTGTTCACACGAGTTTGTGACGCGTTCCAACTATCGATAATAAAATACAGAAAGAAAAGTGCTTCTTTGATACTGCGTTTTTAAATGTAAAGCATTTCGTGACGAATTTCGGCGACTTTGAGAGTATCTATCTATCTAGCCGCCTACGACTTTTAGCTCTCCTGGCCGTTTCAATGACGGTATCGATACCAAACTTGGTATGGCATAACATGACTGCATGAAGAACATATTTCATTAGTCATAACATAAAAATCATGACATCTATGTCATGAATGTCATGATTTACATTTCATGGTCCTGTCACTCTTGCGGTGGTTTCGTTCACATGGCATGTTCCAAAACTGGTATGTTATGACATGATTGCACGGCGAACACAAGCGACAGATCCTAACATAAAAATCATGACATGCGGGTCATGTAACAACATGATTACATGCCATGCTCATGATGCGCTCGCGGTCGTTTCGCTAGCGTCACGTATACCAAATTTGGTATTATGGTACGTGAATGGATGACGAAGGTATGTGAGTGGTGCAAACGTAATCATGAGATGCGTGTCATGTAACAACATGACTACATGCCACGCTCATGATGCGCTGACGACCATTTCGCTAGCTTCACTTATACCAAATTTTGTATTACGGGACGTGAATTGATGACGAAGGTATGATACTGGTGCAAACATGATAAACATGAGATGCGTGTCACGTAACAACATGACTACATGCTACGTTCATGACGCGCGCGCGGCCGTTTCGCTAGCTTCGCATGTACCAAACTCGGTATTACATGACGCGAACGGACACCATAGACACATTCAAACATGATAATCACGACATGCGTGTCATGTAACCACATGACTTCATGCCACACTCATGATGCTCTCACGGCCGTTTCGCTAGCTGCACATATGCCAAATTTGGCATTACGTGACGCCAATGGATGATGAAGGTATGTGACGGATGCAAACATAATAATCATAAGATGCGTGTCATGTGAGAACATGACAATACCACAGTCAAGGCGCCAATACATTTCGACATGACTCGGTGGGCGTGCTCGCCGGCGTTCATTTCATGGGTCACGCCGGCGTTGCCACGCCAGGTGCCGGTCCTGCCATATACTCACAGGCGCGCCGCGCTGCGTTGCTTTGACGCATGCGCGTTTCAGTGCTTCCGGCGTCCCTCTGTCACGAAAAGAGGGAGACGCAGTGTTGTATGGGTAACGCATCGGCATAAAGTTATGTTACTCTAAGGCATCGATGCGAAATGCAGCATGTCGCATATCGCGCCGGTTGCCGTCGGGCCGCGCCGACGGACGCTGGTGCGCCTGGCGTCAGACTGTGCTCGCGTTTTGCTAACGTAGCGTCGCTGTGCCCAGCGTGCGCGTTCGTCATTGCTACATTTGGGTATTTTGGGCCCTTCATTATGCGTTCGCGGCAGTTTTGCTAGCTCCACATATACCAAATTTGGTGTTACGTGACGTCGATGGATGGCGAAATATATTACTGGTGCAAACATGATAATATGGTTACGCGTGTCATGTAAGAACATGACAACATACCACGCTAATAGCGTTCTAGCAGCCGTTTCGCTAGCTCCATATGTACTAAATTCGGTATCACGTGACGTGAATAGATAAAGAAGGTAAACGACACATCCAAACATGATAATCATGACAAGGAAGTCATGTACGGCATCATTTACCTCCACCTCGTAACATTGGGCAGATTTTAAAGTGACATATCAAAATTTCCCATTCCTGCTTCGCATATCATCGATTCCCACTGTACCAGGGATCTGACAATTTTCTTTAACTGCATGTTATTTGGCTTTTGGACAGATATTCACTGCAACTGGACGAAACGGTGAAGTGTGGATTGCTCCTTGCGTCGTCTGCTGGCCACGTCGTGTTTCTATTCCTTTGTGCACGTACGCCATGCACGTTCTCAAAGTGTGGTTTGTCTGGTGATGTCATTGTGAGTGTAACTGTTTCTACGTATGTCTGAAACGACGTACGAAAGCATTTCGTCTTGCTCGGCTGCTAATTCGTTGTAATTAGATCGGCGAGCGCAACTTTACAGAATGATGTTTATTGTCGTCGTACCCTCCATTTACCAAAGCAATTTCAGGGTAGGAGCTGTTTTCTGTTTCAAGCACATTGCAAAATGCTCTTGGCATCCTCCCAAACATGACGGCTATTAAATGCTGTGTGAATGCAGCGTATCATGGCGACTCGGTTGTCTGGCACGTGTGGCTGGTACGTGTGGCTGTTTATTTGAAAGATGGCTGTTAAGACATTTGATTTTATCTGTATTCTAGGTAATCGATAGTTGGCTCACGCACGAGCAACCACTACTATCGACGTACCATGCCTATCTCATTCGACGCGTTTTTATTGCTATACCGGTATGAAACAGCGCATTGATCGAGCATTGACGTGCACTTCCACAATGCAACAACGTAATGAAAGATTAGAAGGTGAGTCTCTGGTTGGCGATCTCTTAGAATCCACGTTTTTCTAGTTATTGTAGCATCCCGTCTGTCCAACGTTGAAGTCAGCCGAATCTGAAAGGGACCTTACAAGGCATTCTTGTACGGCAGACAGTAAATAGTTGGTGTGTTTTGCGAAGCAAACACCAGTTCGTTTCTTCACTATTGCTCGCTCATTGTTTCTCTGACTGCGGCAGGAATCCTACCTAGCATACCTATAGCGCCTTTCTTGTATCCGTGTGTGCACGCGTGTCTGTTTACAATGAATACGTTTCAACTATCTCAGCTCTGTTATTCTGAGGGCAAGATTGTGTGACGAATACGACTCGCTCGTCACGGCAGAACCACATGACAATCACGGCACGTAGGACGTCATACCCTTTTTTCTGGACACGGAGGTGCGCACCCGTACGCGGGCCGCGGAATGCACGTACGCACCTCAGGTGATTGACACTTACAGCTACCTATGAGATTTACAGTAGCCCATGTACGACTCTTGATGGCGGAAGAGGCTGACAGAGAGCGTACGGCGAGCTGAGCGCAGCAGGAGCCAGCCCAGGCAGCGGACCAACCACTGGGCACAGTGGAACCCCGAAAATTCTACTGGGTTGAAAACGACAGGTTGAAGGTTACAAAAAAAAAAAACAATGCTGTTGAAGACGACAAAAAACTTACATTGACGTTGGCCCGGCGAATGCAAAAAAAAAAAGTGTCAGGGTCCCACTAGGAATAGAACTGAAGCATTCTGCGTGCAATCAAGTATTTCAGCAAACAGCTACGCTGGCTCCTCAAACTGCTTTTGAAAGACATCCTTGAGTTCCTAAAATTTCAGTACTGGGGGCAGTGATAGCTGTATAAATTTATAACCCTTACGTACCTATTTCTAATATATAGCTATCACATGGGGTTAACATAATCTGTAGTGGTATAGATCACTACGATTGATACATCACTATTAAGATCAGCTTACCATTATGGTGTGGCTAATAGCCCTGTATATGTTGACATAATGACGCAGCTGTAAACAACTGCTCATATAAGACAGATGCGACTGTTCGACACATATTTATCTTTCTTTCGTTAAAGTTTCGCTTGATAAGAAAAAACTGGCCGCGTATCTGCACGCTTCGCTGCAAATGTCCGCGAAAGACGACAGTCTTCACACGACTGCACTGCACGAGTGCTGGAAGAGTCTTGTAATGTGGATTGCATTCCATCAAGCGGCCGTTTTTGTTTCACCTTGCTTAATACTACATGGCCTTCTCCAGATTGGATATCGGCCACATCTAGCTGACATTGATAAAACATAAGAGACGGAAACATGGACGCCACAAACTACCACACAGTCGCCCTCCCTCCGCATTTTTATCATAGCATCAAATTCCATGGGATCTGCAGAATTTTTTCGGAATAACAAACTCTTTCGTGGCGTTTTTACATATACCACACACTTCACCATGTGAAGTGTGCGCGATAACGCTCTCGTTCCTCTCGGGCAAATAACACTTAGTTTGAAATTGCCGCTTCTTCGGCGCCGTGTAGAGATGTAACTTTTGACCGACGCGATTGCGATAGCGCAATGTTGGTTAAATATGGTCAGTGAAAGACCCTTTGAAACTTACAAATCCAGTAAATTACAATGTACTACACCCAGACTTGATTTCGAATCTACGACGTCACCAAATCAACAATCCGGAGCGTGTTTACACGCGCGAACTCGTTGAGGTCACATACCCTGCATCTTGTCAGTGAACATGCAGCATTCAGCTCCTCGTACACTCGCCAATCCACAACTCCGCGACGTACTCCAGCGGCTTACATGTGCTCCAATTCACACCGGTGCCAGTAATCATTTCGATGTGGATAATCATTTCGATTTATCTTATCGCATCATCATCGACGTCCATAACACGCATGACGCCTACACCTCGCATCACCATGCTATTCACTTTTCGTTGTATTCTAAATCTGCAGTCATGGTTCTGGTGCAAGTCATACAATGAAGTCAGCTATTCATATCACATGGCCACGTAACAAGACCATGGACGTTCACGTAAGAATACGTACGCTAGCGATGAAGCAGCCGCTTGGTAATCTGCATAGAGGTATCATACTAGTATAGTTTCGCCTCTTGTGAGCGAAGGAAGTGAGAACGATGAGTGAAAGTATAGAAAAATTTTTATCTACGACACACAGGATACCTCGAGATTAACAGCTATGGTGTAATGAAGGGCACATGGCTCAGAACTCAAGGCACTAGCTTTCGAAACAGGTCAACCCGGTGACAAAGCGAATCGCATTGGCAGGACACGATGCCGATGAAAATGAGAGGGAGACGCAGACGGACGCAGGACAAATCATCACCCGCAGGAGCCGTCAGCACTTCTCGTCATACTTTGCCTAAAGGGCTCATCCATAATTGTTCGTCGACATCCAACAAAGCTATAATACATTAGCGGAGTAGGTACTTTGCAAGCGTGCTTCTTTATAGTGGTGCCAAGAAAGTTTGCAACGATTTTTTCTGAGAAATGGTGGTGTTACAGCTTTTACAGTGACTATACACTGTAAACAAAAAATATACCCAGCTGGAAGGAATCGGGGAATGATGCGCCCGCTCTGCTCCGTTGGCCTCACTCAAAGCGGCTTGTGCCGGAGCAAATACATTCGTTTTCCCCCGTTTTCCTCCCGTGGGTGCCGGACGAAAAAAAAAACGGAGGGAATCGGGGCCAATTTCTTGATTAAGCTCCCGTGGTTGCTCCGGAAATGATCCGGCACATCGCTTTTGCCCCGGTGGATGCTCCCCGTTTGTTCCGGCTCATCGCTCAGCGGCATTCATTGGCTGTTCGAGGAGTGACGTAGGCAGCCTCACCACCGGGAGGCCGTTCGCCACAAACCAACGTGGCGCAGACCAAGCCGGTGCAGGGAGGATTGTGCGAAGCATTCGGCCGCGTTCAGGAAAAATAAATCGCTCTGTGCAGCTTCTGGATATCACAAGCGACTACAGGCAGCAACGAAGGTTATCATCGACAGAAGGGAGTTGTGCGAACGGTAATCGTGTGATGGTTCCTGGCAGCGAACGACACATTGTGATCGCGCAAGTGGCGAGAGACTCGGTGGTCGCTGGTGCTGTGAAAAACTGGCGAGTGGGCTCTTCTTGAATTATCTGTGTCATTTGCGTTATTTGTCACGTAGTGCTAAGACAGGTAATGTTGGGTTGATGAGGAAATAGGTTATAAATAATGAGCTCATTTTACAGGACGTCAGTAAACGTCAGCGGAAATTTTGATAATGCGTTGTTTGGCCTACGAGTCCTTTTCTTAACATGATTTCGGTAATTTTTATCACCCCACGCAGGTTTTCCGACCAAGCAGATAAAACTCAAAATGTTAGCTGTTCTGTCCATCTTCTCTCTGAAAAAGAAAACACTTGTTTCTATCTCTCTCTTACGAACAGGGTTCAAATACCAGAAGCAACAACCCTGGCCTGTGAACAGGACCGGGGAAAAGAGAAGGACAGGAGAAAAGAGATTAGTATATGGTCATCTTTACTTTTTTTAGTGTTTTAGGCACGAAGCCCCTCAGGAGCTCGGCTTGCCGGCGTCTACTGTAGTCAAGGTATGTCATATAGTCAGGTTCTAGTGAGAGATGCGTAGCGCAGCGCAAGGGACAGGATGGTCAGCCCCACAACGGCTCACTGCTGACGCCCGCTTTTTCCTCCTCTTCTTCGCTTCGACGGACTCCTGTCACGTCACAGCATAAACGGATATGCGCCACAATACGTGAATCTCGCTAATTGCCACCGGTCCACTAAAAATGAGAAAAAGCAACGGATAGCCCAACAAACATACGGCGAAGTTAGTGGAACAGAAACACCTTGCCTTACATGCCGCATATAGGGAAGTGAAACCGGGTATGTAGGGAAAAGGGAGAAGAACCTAAGGGTAAGCTGCATTCCGACGCAGCTTTCAGGTGACGTCAGGGGACCGGAAACGTCTTTTCCTTACATTCCCGGTTTCGAGCTTGGCTCGACAAAGAAATCTCTCTGAGGACAATCCATGCTTCTCGCCTCCACAAGATTCAGGTTAGTGCAGCTGAAAGCTGAAGCACGCATCGCTATATGCTTCATTCCTGTCCAGTTTTTAATTGATTTATTCATTATTATCGCATTTTGCTGCACTGCTGCTCCTCGAGTGACATCGTCCTATAGCTCACCTGCGTTTCAGCTCTGCTCAGTACATGCAGGTAAGTGTGAAAAGAGCCTTTAGTGGGGAGGTCAGAAGCAGCACATACTTTGAATACAGAAGTGTTGCTCTTACGTATTCATTACTTTTTTTCCCGCATAATTCCCAATCTTAGCGAGGGAGCCTGGCCTGACACAAATTGAACTCTCTCTCTCTCTTTCTCCAGCAATTAGATCCTTGTTTCAGAGATTCGATCAGTGTCTCCAACGTTCACACCTGAGAGAAAAAAAGAAAATAATTAAACGTCTTTTTCGAGACGATGAATTGCGTACTCCGTGTACAGGCAATTCATTTCCGTGAAATATTCTATGTAGGCACACCTGGCCGGCAATGCGGCTATATGACCCCCTCAAAAGAGCGCTTAGCTGTGTATCTAGTCAGCAGCTGGAACATGGGCCGCTCCTGCTTCCCACTGCTGCGTCAATTAATCTTCAACGATTTCAAATATCTGGCAAAGTCAACGCAAAGTTGTCTTAGCATGCGCTGGTCGTCGCACGTAGAGGTCACAATATTAATATCGAGGTTAAGCACACCATGGCCGCCTTCTGCTGCAAAGATAATGGAACGCAAAGAACACGGATGAATAAAGTAGTCTAGACGGGCTCTGTTACGCTTAGCCGCAATGATAGTCAACTTTTTTTTTCATTTTTGTCTCTACCGTCATCATGTCATCCATGCAATTCTACTCGCACACGGTTATGGGTACCAACGAGACCGAAAAGCTCTGCATCTTTTTTTTTCTTTGCGGCGGCTTTCGTTTTCCTTGAGACGAGGAGCTGCAACGGCTTCAACATACATCGTTTCACATGTTTCTCGCGCGAAAGTTTCCGAGTAGTATGCACGGACTACTGCTACGAAGCGACTCACTAATTGTATCATTTCTTTTTAAGTGAAGCTTTCATTGCCTCACAACTTGGCGTTGTGTGGTATGGTATGATATGGTACGGCATGGCAAGGTAAAACTTCGTTAGGACACAAGTCTTTTAGATAAAGGCTGGCGCGGGCCGCTCCCCGTCTGAGACAGGTAGACTTAAGCTATACTAGCACCTCGTGGGCCCTCTGGACGGCCCTGAGCTGATCTTGAAGTAAGTCACTGTGTGGTGGCGTCTGTTGCCACCTTTCTTCCTTGGTGATATAATCCCTATATCACTAAAGAAGAAAGACGATATAGTCCCCTATAGCGGATTATATCATCTCTTATGTGACATTTGATTTCTATGCCATAGTCTGGATTGATCTTATTGATTGAAACCGAGTTGGGGTATGGGCGTGTTAGTAATAGTCAGAGCTAGTAACTGACTGAACTGCGGCTGTTGAAATTATCTCCGTCTTAGGTGAATGTTGATCTGATCATGAGTGCACAAAATTTAACGTACAGAGTTAATTAGTGGAAATAATAAAGTGCCAACAAATAATGCCTCGAAGCTGTGCCGGTCACATGCGCATATGCGCTTCTTTCCAATAAAAGATGCTCTCTTGAATCATGGGCTTGTGGTCATCAGCCTTTTCCGATACGACAATCTGTTTCTTTTTTTTTATCTAGGTGGCTTGTCATTTAACATATTCACAGTTCACTGTTGTCTGGAAATGAAGCCATGTTCATCACAGTTGCCTGTAGCAACGGAGGTGTGGCGCTGCTAAACGCCTGGATGGCGGTTCAATTTCGGGTATGAACTAATTAGGATGGAGTATTGCGCAACAAGAAGGAAAGAAAAAAAAAAGAAGCGAAAAAGTAAGAGAAAGAAAGGAAGGCAAAAAGGAAGATAAAAGAAAAAGAGACAGAAAAGAGAAAGAAAGAAAAGGAGAAAGAAAGAAAGAAAGAAAGAAAGAAAGAAAGAAAGAAAGAAAGAAAGAAAGAAAGAAAGAAAGAAAGAAAGAAAGAAAGAAAGAAAGATAGAAAGAAAGAAAGAAAGAAAGATGAACATCAAATCATACACGCTTATGCCAACCTTCGTTTTCTAAATAGGGCAACGGTCCCCAAATTCTCTTCTACGATTAATGTTGCCTGTTATATATTTTCAAAAATTTGCCTCTTCTATTTTTTTACATGCGAGCTAGACGACTCAACAACTGAGTTCTTGCCTTCTAATGATTGTCGAACACGTCAAGTCATGTATACATATACGAAAAAGCCAGCAACGCTTATGCCTTGTCGGATTAGATCAAACCTATTCTAAAGATCTCAGTACCTGGAACAGCTTAGAACGTCATTCCAGATCTCTCCCGGTATCAGCAAGATTATATCGAGGGCCTGCGCTGACAACGAAAGCTATAATCGTCGTCGCTAACAGGAGTTTGACGAGGCCTTGTCGCCAAGCACCGCATAACGACCGAAAAATGTGCCCGTCCGCTAAGTCGAAGACGTACCGAGTTTCGGCGCTCTGGATTCTCATGATTTTTAGTGGTGTTTTCCGTCTGCAACCACTCGAAAACGTTACTATCAGCTTCAAGAAGTTCCGAGGAACGCCTGGGCACCACTCAAGAGGATTTCTTGCCACTTGGAGGTGCCAAAGGACTTCAGAAAGCTCGTCACCCATAGGACGCTCACCAAACGCTGACCTGGGGAGCCGCCGGCAGCTGCACCGACGCTGGGGACGCCCGCGTCGGAGCTTCATCCTGCTATGGCTCTCAACGCGGCGACCGACCAACAATACCACCTCCTAGACCAGGATGGTACAGCAGACGACCAAATGGATCAACTCCAGGGCAACCACGATACGGTGAGCCGAGACGCTATCGGCGCTCAATCGAATGCAGAAGAGGACGCTAGCTGGCAGGCAGCGAAATCCACCAAAAAACGCAAGCAAGAGGCACTGGAGCGGAGACGCGGCAGCGCAGGGCTCCAGGACCAAGTTAAGACAGGCACGCCAACATTCAAGAAATTGCCAAAGCTACCGCCGTTGCCGAAGGACGATTACAAGATCGTCATTCGTCCAAACCAGGGCCTCCCGCTGAGAAACATTCTGACTCCTACGCTTGCGCAAGCAATCATCGAGGCATGCCAAGCTGGCATCAGAGATGACCATTTCATTCTTAGAATCAACCCAGGGTCAAACATAGCGATTCTGTCGACCAAATATGAGGAAGTGGCGGACAAAGTGCGTCTGATACGCGCCCTTGTGCTTAACGGCAGGGCTCACGCTGTCCGTGCATACGCCGCAAATGGAGACGATACTCTGAGAGGGGTGATTCACGGCGTACCGATGAACACCTCAACCGAAACTCTCATGGCGCACCTACGTGTCAGAACGCACGGTGTGGAGATCATCACTGCCAGAATGATAGGCACAACGAAAAGCGCAGCCATTACATTTTTCGGTCCAACGCTACCTCGTACCGTCTACTATTACGGGGGTGAACTCCGCTGCTACCCCTTCCGACCAACGATTCAAGTCTGCAAGGTCTGCCGAGAAAAAGGACACCGCGCGGACGTTTGCCCGCATCCGGATCGCCCCATTTGCCGGCTGTGCGGACTGACTAATCCAACGGATGGACATCCGTGTTCTATTAGTTGCGCCTCGTGCGGGGAGGCTCACCCCACAGGAGATCCAACTTGCAAAAAAAGACTTAAGCCGCCGAAGCCTAAACAGCCGCAAGTACAAGCAGGCCACAGTGATAAGCTTCAACAGGGCACTAGAAACGACCCACCGAGGACCAAGAATCTCCGCTGGTTCTCCTCCGAAGAGGAAGAAAACGCCTACAAGTCAGCCGATGACAAGCACAGTTCCCGGTCGCATTCACGGTCCCCAGGCAGAAAGCCGCACGCGCCATCCAAGAAGAGCGCGCCAGCACCGACTCAGCAGAACCTCCACCGCGGTACTCCAGGAGGGGGAGCCAAAGGCAACGGCGGGGATCAAGGATGCACCCAACAGGCATCATCACTTCCGGTAAGCTGGGCGGAAGCCATGGCTCCCAAGTCTGCATGTACTCCCCCCCTCACACAAAACGTACACTATCAAGCAGTAATCGCTGAAAACAAACAGCTTAAGCAACGCCTTGACAAATACGAGAACAAAATAATGTGGCTCGAAAAACAGCTGGCCCAATTAATGGGAGCCACCCCGAAAACTACAGTCCAGGCCTCTCAAAATCTAACTAGCCACCCAAGCGAAAAGATACGAGACAATGGGCACATCCAACCGCAATCGACACCACCACGAGATCCTGTAGCCAATATAGGAACAGAACAAACAGCGACAAACCTCACTTTACAACAACAACTGCAGCTAATGCAACAGCACATACTGCAGCAAACAGAAGCCCAAATGAAACAGTTCTTTGTCGAATTTCATGACCTGAAGCGATACCTTCATGAAAGCCTCGACAAAGAAACGAAGCGTCGACGTAAGCAGAGCCAACCGCGGTCCCAGGAGTCCGACGCCAAAAGCATGCTTACCTCGAACGCTGAAAGCACACCCACCTCCTCGCATTATGGCAATTAACCGACGCATAGCAAACGAGAATCTCACTATATGGTCCTGGAACTGTCGTTCCCTGCACAACAAGCACGCTACACTCACTCTATACATAAAGGCGGCGCTGGTTCCTCCTGACGTAATCTGCTTGCAAGAGATGAGAACCAGGCCTAAAACAGTTTCTGGCTACAAACTGTACATGGATCCAAATACACCTAAGATTGCGACACTCGTCCGGAAAGAATTGGCAGCTACATGCATAACGGCACCGAACGAAGAGACGCAACACCTTATCGTAACGCTCTGGCCAGCGAAGAAAGGACGCCCGAGGCAGGTTATATGTAACATATACAGTCCCCCACAAGACAGAAAAGCAGAATTCAGCAATATCTTCCACTATTTGAACAACAAGCTTCAACCACGCGACCGCTTGATCATCACTGGGGACTTCAACGCTTGGCACACCACATGGGGTTATAGCGCAGACAGACCCAAAGGTACGCGACTTTTAGAAGCGATACAGCGCTACGACTACACACTCCTCACGACACCGGGCATACCGACTCGTATAGGAAACAGTGTCAACAGGGACACCACTCCCGACCTTACCGTAACCAACAATGCCGCGACCATGCGATAGAGTGTGCTGGACGACAATCTGGGCAGCGATCACAATATTGTGCAAATAACATATGAAACAGCTCGACTGCGACGCCCACTCGGAAAAGCCAGACTGACTAACTGGACTAAATATAGAGAGCAACAGGAAGTAGACGGGCCCAAGCCAACAACTATAGCCCAATGGACACCGTACATTAAGGGTCTCTATGACAAGAACACCAAGATATATCAAACAACTACCGACGCACCTGCCATTGACACCCACTTGACACATCTTTGGGAAGCTCGTCGAGGCCTCACGAAACGGTGGCGCCGACAAAAGCTATATAAAAAACTCAGACTCCGTATAGCGAAAATCACAGAGGAAGTAAACGCATACTCAAAGGAACTTTACAACAACAACTGGCGCACCTTCTGCGATTCCTTAAAAGGCACATTAAGCACGAAAAAGACGTGGAACATCCTACGGAGTCTTTTGGATCCCTCTGCAACAAGAACCGAAACAAACGCTACCCTTCAACGGCTAGCTGCGGAATTTCAAGGTGATCCGGATCAGTTAATAGAAGAGCTGAAACAACGCTACACAGGAGAACGCAAGCGAAACGTTAGCCCAACACCCTGTCAAGAAAACAATGGAGAACCCAACACTGAGCTCGACGCCCCCATAACCTTTGCTGAGGTTTATGCAGCGGCTCAAAGCTTCAAAAGAAATACAGCGCCCGGATTGGATGGCATTACAAATGCCATGGTACGGAACCTCAGTGATGAAGCATTACAAGCCATCACAGACCACTTTAATCAGGAAGTCTGGGCACCGAGTGGAAAGATACCTGCAGAATGGACACTGGCACAGGTTGTACTCATACCTAAACCAGGCAAACGGCGAAGCCTTGATCAGCTACGACCAATTTCTTTAACGTCATGCATTGGCAAGCTCTTCGAAAAAGTTATACTCACTCGCCTTGAGCAATACACAGAAGAACGGGGGCTTCTACCAACATCTATGTACGGATTTAGGCGAGGAGTGTCTACCCAGGATATCTTCTTACTGCTCAAAGAGGAAGTGCTTAACCCAGCGCCAGGTAGTCTCAACAATCTACTCGTTGCACTCGACATCGAAAAAGCATTTGATAATATTGCGCACTCTACCATACTAGACGGTCTTGCAGCCATAGGATGCGGACAACGCATATTCAACTATGCCTCTGATTTTCTTGGAAATCGCAAGGCGCAGATTGGCATAGCTGGTACCAAATCATCACCATACGACCTCCCACTGAAAGGCATACCTCAGGGCTCCATCTTGTCTCCATTTTTATTCAATATCGGCCTCCGGAAACTAGTCCTCCAGCTGGAGACTGTACCAAACCTGGGCTGTGCCTTTTACGCGGACGATATTACGCTATGGGCAACAAAGGGCTCCTATGGAGAACGACAAGATGTACTGCAAACCGCTATAGACATGATTCAAGGCTACCTCACTGCTGCAGGCATGTCGTGCGCACCTAGCAAATCGGAATATTTGCAAATAAGACCCCCACGCACTCGGTCCAACCGTGCACCAGCGCTGCAGCTAGAAATTGCCGGACAGATCATCAACAGGACCCTAGTAGCTCGAATATTAGGCATGCACGTGCAAGAAAACAACAGCGTAAAGACTGCAATAGGCAAACTCAAACACACCGTAAAGAGTATTGCATCCCTTATAGCTAGAATTGCGCGAAGTAATGATGGGATGACAGAGGCCGACACGGTACGCCTTGTACAGGCCTTCGTTCTCAGCCGAGTCACTTTCGCTCTTCCCTTTCAATCAACACGCAAGCCCGAAATAGAGCAGATTGACAGACTCATCAGAATTGCGTACAAAGCAGCATTGCGACTTCCGAACAGCACAAGCACAGAAAAACTCATGGGACTCGGAATGCATAATACGTATGAAGAATTGGCCGCCGCCACGCTAATCGCACAGCGAGAACGACTCACCACTACGCTCCAGGGAAGAACACTGCTACAGAGGCTGGGATACCCTCTCACCCCTCAATATTGTGGCGATGAGACAGTCATTGTACCCAAGCAAATACGTGATCAAATAATCGTGGAACCAGTTCCAAAAAACATGCACCCGCTCTACAACAAAAAGCGCCGTCAAGCGCGAGCACGAAAACTCCTGCAGAGAAGTAGCGATCCAGACGCTTACTTTACCGACGTCAGTCTTTATCCCGCGCCACCACAAGGCTGCAGAAAACAAGCATATGCATTGGCAGTGACTAACCAAAGCAAAGTCGTGGCCTGCGCGTCCCTACGCACCAGATCAAGTGCCACCGCAGAGGCAGCAGCCATAGCCTTGGCAATCAGAGAAGCCGAAAGAAGGGGGCGCTCAGCGTATATTTTGACAGACTCACAAGCTGCATGTCGCTTATACCTTAGAGGCACACTTCCAAGGTGCGTCACTGATATTTTGGGGTCCATGTTGATGGAGGCACATGGCGTCACTTGGTGCCCGGGGCATGACGGCCTGGGGGGGAACGAGGAGGCAAACTGCGTAGCTCGCGGACTTACTGGCCGAGACGCAGGACTCTCCTCAGGACACCTCACAGGGCATCATGAAGAGCAAAGTGTAACAAGCAGGCAGATATTGGAAAACCAACGCCTTACAAGACGCACGTACGCCCTCCACATCCGAACTTAAGCAGCCAACAAGCCCGGGATTGGCGCCGCCTCCAAACGAACACATACCCCACATATCAAAACTACACGCAATTTTTCCACAGATATACACAACAGGGGTATGTATGCCCATGGTGTAGTAACCACACAGCCACACTTACACACATAACCTACCAATGTACCGAGCGGCCAGCCAATGCAGTATCTAGGTTGGTGCGCTCACTACAAACACTCACAACGTGGTCTTGGGAGGCACGGCTTTCCGAGCTGGCAATGGAGAGCCAACTGGTGACCCTAGACCAGGCCCGGCGAGCCGATGTGGCCAGTGGGGCTCTACAAGAGGGCTCCACCCGGGATTAGTCACGTAATTTTAATTCTTCAATAAAGTTTATTCTCTCTCTCTCTACCGAGTTTCCGCGCGTGAACACGAGGCCACAAAGCTACAAGTCCATGTAATGTAGGGTGATGAAAAGCGGCACTTTTCTCCTCCTTATTCAAAGCCACTTCGGAATCATACAACTGTCGCGTGCTGAAGTGCCGGGTCTGCCGACAATAACATTAGGGGCAGCTACGACAAAAGGTCAGCGGAGGCGCGAATAGTGCGAGCGCTTGGACTTCCAAAATAAATGAGTTGCTTTTAACGCGATAGCGTCAAAGAGCTATTTTCGCGGAAACACTGGTGTCAGCGTTGGCGTCGTTAATTATGAGCAAAAAATCATCATCTTGCGCGTGACCGAAAAAACGAGAACTGTGCAAATAAAGGAAATAAAAAATGGCAGATCCCACGTACAGTGGTAATCGATGATATGCGAAGCATGAATGAGAAATGTTGATATGTCACTTTAAAATCATCACAGCGTTACGAGGTGGAGGTAAATGATGCCGTACATGTCTTCCGTGTCATGATTGTCATGTTCGGATGTGTCGTTTACCTTTATCGTCTATTCACCTCACGTGATACCAAATTTAGTATATGTGGAGCTAGCGAAACGGCCGCGAGCACGCTATGAGCGTGGTATGTTGTCATGTTCTTACATGACACGCGTGTCAGGATTATCATGTTTGCACCAGTCATATATTTCATCATCCATTGACGTCACGTAACACCAAATTTGGTATATGTGGAGCTAGCGAAACGGCCGGCGAGTGCATCATAAAGGACCCAATATACTCCAATGTAGTGTTGACGCGTGCGCACGCTGGGCACAACGACATTAGAAAAAAATTGCCCGCAGCTTCCCTCGGGGGAACACTGAGGAGGATGCGGAGCATATAATTGGTTAACGGGGTGTTAAAGTGCGACTTACTTGGGTCGATGGCTAAATTGGTTAACGTGGTTGTGAAATGGGGTGTTAAATTGCGACTTACTTGGGTCCATGGCTAAATTGGTTAACGTGGTTGTAGGAGGGGGTGTTAAATAAGTGAACACGTACACACGTATGCGAAAGGGCGGCGCTGGTCGAAGGGACGTCGATCATTGTGTTTGTGGATTCGTTGGAATTCATTTCACCGCGACCTTGGACGTCGACGCGCCGTACGAACCAACCGACGAGCGGCAACTGAGCGAGTGAGCGCTGACCTTGAGTATATATACAGCGCGACGGCGCATGCACTGTCAGCTGTTGAATGTTCTCGAAGCGCGACGGCGCATGCGCGTCCACTGGAGAATCAGGAGAATTGTAGAATGTTCTCGAAGGGGAGAAGCGCGCGCGGCACAGATGGTGGGTGAGGGTGCATGCGCGCGTCAGCTGTCGAATGTTCGAGAAGGGGGAGAAGCGCAACGGCGCATGCGCGCGCGTCAGCTGCCGATGTTCTCGAAGCGCGACGGCGCATGCGCGCTACATTATACAGCTAGCGAATGTTCGTGAAGAGGAGAAGCGCACGCGGTGTGTAGAGGAGGAAGGGTGCACAGATGGTGGAGGAGTGAAGCGCGCGCGGTGTGTAGAGGAGGAAGGGATGCACAGATGGTGGAAGAAGGAGGAGGAAGCTTGCGGACGGCGCCGCACTACAAGCCACGAGTATTAGATGCTCCGCATCTAAAAGGTGACCATTGTATAGAGAGAGAGAGAGAGAGAAAACTTTATTTGCGCATAACGCGGAGCATTCCAAATGGTCGGGCCCCTATTCCAGGGCTCCGCTGGCCCTAGCCATCATCTCTACCCGTTGGACCAGCCAGCGCTGATCAACAATGGCCGAGCTGGACAGCAGCGCCTCCCATTGTTCCTCTGTGTTGTTCATGTTGTGGTGTTCTTCATTGTGATGCGTACACTCCCACGTGATGTGAAACAGAGTTGGTGTAGCCCCACACCACGGACATATATCTTTGTATGCTGTGGGGTAGAATACATGCAGCCTGTGTAAGTTCGTGTATGTGTTTGTTTGGATTCTGCGTAATGCCACCGATTCCATTGCTGTAAGTTTCTTATGCGGTGCTGGATACACTTTTCTATTGTCCCTGTAATACTGAAGAATTGCACCAAAGTTAGGGTCTAGGGGCGTTGGATCCTCTATTGCAGTGTGCAAGGAAGCTCGGTAATCTGTGAAGCCTCGAGCCGCCTCATCCGCAAACTGGTTCCCGGTGACGCCCTCGTGCCCTGGCGCCCAGATAATAGTTTGGGTGTATTCAATTGGGAAGTCCTTGTGAGCTTTGGTTAGAATTTGGAAGGCCTTCATACATATTCTACCTTTTTCGTAATTTCTACATGCAGCCTTCGAGTCTGTGATTATTGTCATTGGGGTTTTTCGCTCCCTGCCCTCCTTGATTGCCAGCGCGATCGCTATCTCCTCCGCTTCTGTGATAGAGGCTTGGGCTATGGAGGCACAACTTGTGACGTTTCCTTTTCGGTCTGTGACCACGGCCACCATGTTCTTTGCATTTACCTGATATGGTGCAGCGTCAGTAAATCTCGCCGTATTCAGATATTTTGTCTGTTTATCTATGTAAGCGGCTCTTGCTTTACGTCTTCCAGCATGTAAAACTGGGTCCATGTTCTTCGGTAGGGGGCATATTTTGTACCAGGCTCTGACTGAGCACGACAGTTCCTTAGCTCTTCCATGTGCCTGTACTTGTTCGCCGAGGCCGATCCTCTGAAGAAGTTTTCTGCCGGTTGTCGTCTGTAGCAGGCGGTTAATCTGGGTGGTTACTTGTGCCTCAGCCAACTCATCAAATGTATTGTGAAGTCCGAGCGCTAATAGCTTCGCAGTTGAAGTGCTTTGTGGTAGTCGCAGAGCTGCTTTATACGCCATCCTTATTATTTTGTCTGCTTTTTCTTTCTCCTCTCTATTCATGTTGTGGTAGGGTAGCGAGTATGTTAGTCTGCTGATGACTAAGCTCTTTACCAAACGAAGCACGTCTTGTTCTTTCAGTCCAGCACGATTGTTCGTTATTCGAACTATCATACGAACAATTTGTTGAACTGTTCGTTTAAGCATATTCAGTGTGTGAAGACATCGCTGATTGGACTGTAACCACATCCCTAAGATCCGAACAGTTGTTTTCTCTGGTATAATATTGCCGTCTAGCTTGACCTCAAGGCGGAGGCTCGCGTCTGTCCTTTGTTTTTTACTCTTGGAGAACCGGATGAGTTCCGATTTGTCTGCTGAGCACTGAAGCCCCCTTTCTTTAGTGTAATCTTCGATAGTTTTAGCTGCCAGTTGAAGCCGCTCTTCTTTTTCCGCCAAGCTACCCTTGGTTGTCCATACAGTGATGTCATCCGCATAGAAGGAGTGTCGGATGTCGGGAATACCTTCCAGTTTTTTGGCTAGACCAATCATGGCTATGTTGAAAAGCGTAGGCGAGATCACAGCGCCTTGTGGTGTGCCTTTGCTCGGTGGGTGGAAGACATTGGATTCGTGTTCTCCTAATCTGATAACAGCGGTTCTTTTAGTAAGGAAGTTCTGTACATATTTGTACGTTCTTTGACCGCAGTTTGTCGCTGCTAGCCCATCTAATATGGCCTTATGGCTTACGTTGTCAAAAGCGCCTTTTATGTCGATGGCCATGACAATGTTTTCTCCTGCTTTTGGAACATTTGTTAGTACTTCCTCCTTTAAAAGCAGAAGGATGTCCTGTGTCGAAAGGTTCGAGCGGAAACCATACATGGTGTTCGGCAACAAGTTATTTTGTTCAAGGTGCCGTTGAAGTCTGGCATTTATTAATCTCTCAAACACTTTGCCTAAGCACGAGGTAAGAGAGATTGGCCTGAGGTTTTCTATTGCCAATTTCTTTCCTGGTTTGGGTATCATAATGATTACAGCATGCTTCCATTGCTGTGGTATAGTGCCATTCACCCAGTGTTTGTTTATGAAGTTTAGAAGCGCTGTTATGGCTTCGTCATTCATATTGCGAATCATGGCATTGGTGATTTGGTCCGCCCCAGGCGCTGTGTTGCGTTTCATGCTGACGATTGCCGCTCTGATCTCGGCATGCGTGAAAGGTGCATCCAGTTCTGAGTTTGGGAGCCCAGTGTATTTAGCCTGGTAAGGGGCTGTGATGGCTCGGGCGCCGAAACACTTAATATAGATGTCTTGAAGCAGGTCATCTCTTGTCCCTGGATATGCGTGCAATAATCTTTCTAGAGATTTTTGTCCTTCGCGTTTAGTTTTCAGAGGGTCAATCATGGCTCTTAGGATATTCCATGTCTTTGCTGTTCCTAGGGTTCCATTTAGTGAATCGCAAAATTGTTCCCAGTTGGCTGTCGCGAGTTGATTAGCGTACTGTTCGGCTTGCTGCGTTATTTCTTCAATTTTCGCTTTGAGTTTCTTATTTCGCTTTTGCCTTTTCCATCTTTTAGTGAGGTTTCTTCTTGCTTCCCACAGGTGGAGAAGGTGAGCGTCTACTTCGGGGGTATCATCTGTTCTGGCGACAGTTTTGGTGTACATTTGCTTTTCATTTCAAATTACTTTGCACCACTCGTCCAAGTCGTCTATGGCGGTCACGTGCGCTTTTAGCGCTTTTCTATATGCGTGCCAGTCTGTAATTTTGGCTGTGCCGATGTGTTTGCGGATTCGGCCGGTGCGGATTGTGGTGCTTAGTATGTAATGATCACTGCCCAGGTTTTCAAGGGTGTTGTACCAGTCCACGCTGTGGCAGTTTTGTACTATCGTCAAGTCCGGACTTGTGTCCATGGATACGCTGTTGCCTATCCTCGTTGGTATTGCAGGGTCAGTTAACAGAGTCATTTCCAGTTTCTCTATTTGTCTTGCGATATTCTTGCCTTTGGTGTCTTGCATCTTATATCCCCAGCTTGCATGCCTGGCATTAAAATCCCCAACTATGATTAATGGATTCCCTTTCGCCAGTTTTGCTGTCTCTTGAAAGAGCTTGTCGAACGTTGCTCTCTTTTGTCTTGGGGGACTATAGATATTAAGTATGAAGGCGCTCTTTCCATGGCTTCCTTTGTAGGTTATTTCTGTTATGATATGCGGGATATCCGCCTCTTCAATGGGCTGATGACATATTGCTGTAATTGAGTTATCGACTAATGTAGCAACTTTCCATTCTGCGTCCCCGGTACTATAAGTTTCGTATCCCCGTAATTTTGGTTGTGTTCCGGCTTCCTGGACTGCTATGACAGCAGGTGGCTTTTGTTGCGACGCCACCAGCTGCAACAGTTGCCCTCTTTTCCGCCGGAAACCACGGCAGTTCCACTGCCATATTTCGCACTTTTCTGACCGCTGCGTTTGATGATTAGCCATTATGCGTCTCCTGGTTCATGGCCGACAATCCGGGCCTGTTGTAAATTTTCTCAG
The DNA here is from genome assembly GCA_013436015.1 of Rhipicephalus annulatus. NCBI lineage: Eukaryota > Metazoa > Arthropoda > Arachnida > Ixodida > Ixodidae > Rhipicephalus > Rhipicephalus annulatus. The sequence goes on from WOVY01011973.1 coordinate 839,451, forward strand.
CTTTTTCTCTGATGTTGATGCCTGTGGCATGCTTTCGCAAGGCTTTCGTGAATTCGACGTGTTGTGCCTGGATTTTCTTGTCCAGAATCTCGAGCTTTCTATCTACATTTATCATTACTTGCTCTATAACTGTCGGTATAACTTCCTTTAATGTTTCTTTCAGCATCGACGACGTAATCATTGAGTCACCTCCTGCATTCGGTTGCGTCTGCGATTTCTGGCCACTCTGGGTGGGTATAGAGTTTTGTTGCGGGTGCTGCGTTTGTTGCTTTTTTAGTTCCCTATTTTCGCGTTCTAGGTCACCTATTCTCACCCGCATTATCTCTAACTCACGTTCTAAGCGCGTGAGTTGTGGTGTTTGGTGTGAGTGTTGGGAGGATTTTGCTGCCCAGCTCACCTGGTTCTTCTCTTCCTTTTTCTGCGCCTTCTTGCCCTTGTGCTGTTGTTGCTTTGCTTGGGCCTGCTTGTGGCCACCATTCCTGGAGTTGGAGCAGTCTCGAGAGCCGGACCTGGATCGGGATGTAGATCGAGATCTGGATCGGGAACTGGAACGGGCCCTGCTTGGCGGTGCAGAGTCCTCGCGGTCCGTGCTGAACCAGCGTCTCTTGAGTATGCCAGTGGTTTTTGGTGTGCTGTGTTGGTGCGACAGCAGCGACCGGCCCTTTTGAGGGACGCGTTTGAGTTTCTTGGTGCACTCCGATGCCGCCGTGGGATGGCGTCCGCCGCACAGGGCACATTCCGGATCGCAAGTGTGGTCCTCAGGTGGGTCTCTTAGGCGACAGTTACTGCACGCCTTTGTCATTGGTGTGGGACAAACATCCGTCCTATGTCCCTGGCTCTTGCAGAGTTTACAGTACTGCCGTGTGGGTTGATAAGGCACACACGGCATTTCGCCACCGTAATAATACACGAAGCGCGGCAGTATTGGTCCATCGAACGTGATCACTGCAGTTTGTGACTGTCCGAGCATGCGGGCTTGAACAATTGTCACTCCTTGAGTGCGCACTCGGAGATGGTTCAGGAGTTCAGCTTCTGGCGTTTCGCGTTCTAATCCGTGTACCACTCCTTTCAGGTATCCAGCAGGAGTAGATATGTAGGTGTTCACGGGATAGTTGGTGCCATTGAGCTCCAGTGTCTTTATCTTCAAGATCCTTTCTGCTACATCTTCGTACGGAGTGCTTGCAATAATTATGTTTGATCCGTTCCGAAGGCGAAGCAGAAATTTGTGGCTGTTACAGGCCTCCGGGTCACCGCTCGCAAGTTCTATCGCTCGCGCAACCTGGTATGCTTTCAGTTCCTTCACAACTAACCCTGGTCTGGGCCGCATGATAATCTTCATATCGTTTTTGGGCAGCGGCGCCGCGCGCGTTCGTCGCCGGCCCCTTTCAGATGCTCTTCCGCGTTGCTCTTCTGCAAGCGTTCTAGCGCCGGAGCTGTTGCTCTCAGTTTTGCCTCGAGCAACGCTGTCATCTCTCGCGGCGCGTTCTTGTTTTCTGATGCGTTTTCGCTGTCGCAATGACATAGCCACCTGCCACTGACCATTCTTGGCTTCGTCGTCGCGTTCCTCCGCAGAGTCTTTTTCCTTGTTCGCGGCGTCGCTAGTAGATTCCCCTTGTAGCACCTCGTCAGGTGAAAGGAAATCTTCGTTGGCGTCCACCGCAGAGCTCACTTGGGTTTCGATGTCTTGGTCATCCATGTCCATAAGTGCCTGGGCTAGTTCCGGGTCGTTGTCCGTTGGGGTTCGGGCAGGTGCAGCGCAACGCGTCGGCCGAGAGCTGACTGCCAGGACTCCGCGTTCCGCTTCGCCGCGAGGCTTAGCGTGGCGGGTTGGCATGCTCTGCCGAAGGTCTTCACTTCCCAGAGGAAACCGGGATCGCTTGTTCAAAAAGGTGGTGTCAGCGTGTACCTGACGTCTTCCTGCACAATTCCCGTAGTTTCACTGGTAGTCACATGATTTTAACCGCTGCTAGGTACGATGATTGACGGAGCCGATGTGAATGCGTGTGCACTCCTCGGCGCCACCTGGCGGTCCTCCTCTGACCATTGTATAGTCTGATGCCAGGCGCGACCAGCGTCCATCGGCGCGGCCCGACGGCAACCGGTGCGAAATGCGACATCCTGCATTTCGCGCAGACGCGTTACCCAGACAACACTGCGTCTCCCTCTTTTCGTGATGGAGGGATGCCAGACGCACTGAAACGCGCATGCGTCAAAGCAACGCAGCGCGGCGCTTGTCTACGAATATATGGCAGGACCGGCGCCTGGCGTAGCAACGCCGGCATGACGCGACTACATGAATGCCAGCGAGCACGCGCACCGCGTCACGTCGAAATGTATTGGCGCCTTGGCTGTGGCATGTAGTCATGTTCTCACATGACACGCATCTCATGATTATCATGTTTGCACTAGTCACATACCTTCGTCCTCCATTGTTGTCACGTAAGACAGTGTGAAGCTAGCGAAATGGCCGCGAACGCATCATAAGCGTAGCATGTAGTCATGCTGTTACATGACAGGCAATGTTTATCGTGTTTGCACCAGTGTCATACTTTCGTCATCCATTCATGTCACGTAACACCGAAATTAGTATAAGTGAAGCTAGCGAAACGGCCGCCAGCGCATCGTAAGTGTGACATGTAGTCATGTTGTTACAAGACACGCATCTCATGATTATCGCGTTTGCACTAGTCGCATACCTTCGTCATCCAATCACGTACTGTAATACCGAATTTGGTATATGTGACGCTATAGCGAAACGGCCACGAGTGCATCATGAGCTTGGCATGTAGTCATGCTGTTACATGACACGCATTTGATGATTTTCATGTTAGGGTCTGTCGCTTGTGTTCGTCATGCAATCATGCCATACCATATCAGTCTCGCAACATGCCATGTGAACGAAATCACCGCAAGAGCTGCAGGACCATGAAATGTAAATCATGACATTCATGACATACATGTCATGATTTCCATGTTTTGACTAGTCAAATATGTCTTTCATACAGTCATGTTATGCCGTACCAAGTTTGGTATCGAAACCATTATCGAAACGGCCAGGAGAGCTAAAATTCCTGATAGATAGATAGATAGATAGATAGATAGATAGATAGATAGATAGATAGATAGATAGATAGATAGATAGATAGATAGATAGATAGATAGATAGATAGATAGATAGATAGATAGATAGATAGATAGATAGATAGATAGATAGATAGATAGATAGATAGATAGATAGATAGATAGATAGATAGATAGATAGATAGATAGATAGATAGATAGATAGATAGATAGATAGATAGATAGATAGATAGATAGATAGATAGATAGATAGATAGATAGATAGATAGATAGATAGATAGATAGATAGATAGATAGATAGATTAATAGATTGATTGATACGCTCAAAGTCGCCGAAGCTCGCTAAGAAATGCTTCGCACTTAATATTGTAGGTCACAGTGAGAATCTAACCCGGGTCGTTTGGGCGTTGACCGGGGGTACGTTCTACCACACAGCCGCGCGTCTGCTTGCAAATACAGTGAGAATAACTTTATCTGCTTGGAAACGCAGTGAAAGTAACCAACTTGCCTGCTTTACAAACACACGAGCAAGCTCTAAATATATTATGCGCACAATAGCCCGTCGTTTGAAGCGTGCCACCCATTACACAGAATGCAGCCGTATGGAAAAGCTCACTGGTATGTACAAGCCATTTTGAACTCAGTAAGCACTATAGAGACAGGATAAGGCCCCAATTTCTGTAATGCAACGTAGCGGGATCCTTAATTGATCGATATGTGGGGTTTATTGTCCCCAAACCACCATTTGATTATGAGAGACACCGTAGTGGAGGGCTTCGGCAATTTTTTACCACTTGGGGTTCCTTAACGTGCACGCAAATCTGAGCACTCGGGCCTTTTTTCACCTCTGCGCTACACAACCATCCAAGAGTCCCTGGCAGTCCCCAGTGGTATTAATATAGGAAGACTTATTTCTACTTTGATGTATTGTTGATAATCGTTTGAACAAATCACGAAGACGTGTACTCCCCACCACAGGTAGACACCACGTTGGGCTGGCTGTGGAACGAAAGGTATTTCTCGTCGATTTACTTGAAAACGGGCTTGAAGACGGGAAGAGGGTTCAATAGAAAACCACCATCATGAAACCAGGTGGCCTGTTCGAGCTTAAGAACACGCCGCTCGCACTTTGAGCGGCACCAGCTGCGTTTTGACGCGCTCAATGTTTCAAGGCCTGAAGTGGATCAAATATATCGTGTATTTGAAGGACCACCGCCATGTTTGCCGCGAAGTTAGGTGAAAATCACTGACGGCTCGACGTATAGTATACTTACAGGAATCAAGTAATCAGGACTCACCATTTAGCAATCACTTCCGGCAACTTGAGATAGTGTAGAATACCATTAAGTCATGCAGCCTTGCCCTGAAACCGAAGAGCGCCAATGCGCGTAGGACAGCCCGCTCTTCTTGAGACACGTGATCAGCCTGTCTGCAGGGTTATCAGCGGCTTCTCCAGATTTCACGTGGTTGTGACGATCCATCCGGTAAAGATCTAACTCTCGTTTAGGCGAGCCCGTGTCCAGAAAAAGAAGAAGCTCAGTGATACGATATCAGTGAGCACAATCGTCGGTAATCTGATCCTAGCTAAAGTATACGCCCGTCTTTCATAGATGATTGGTCGAAAAAATTTCTAGCGTTTTCGATGGTGCGTGCGTCAGTGCGAGAACAAACCAAATGGCTCGCGTGGGGAGCGCAATACCTTTAACACGTTTGGAGGCGGAAATGTTGTAGGCCCGTGTGCTCAGATTTGGGTGCACGTTAAAGAACCCCAGGTGATCTAAATTTCCGGAGCCCTCCACTACGGCGTCTCTCATAATCATATAGTGGTTTTGGGACGTTAAACCCCACATATCAATCAATCAATCAACCTTTAACACGTTAGAGAATAATGGTGAAGCTTCCCATACTTAGCCGCATGGCCTAAGAATGGCAATGGTAACGAATGCAACGATGTTAAATGCGAAAGAAACATTGCCATTTCCGAAAGAGTGTTCTGTGCGACTGAGTTCCGGTCTAGGTCACTCTGTTCCCCCTCTGGCCACTATCTATCTCCGGGCTTGGTGACGAGCCTTCGCTGGCCGTCTTGGTGCCGACTAGATATTTAGGCCTCCCACATCTCAGCGACAACATTTACGTTCGCACAATAAAATAAAGAAACGAGCGCGCATGGAAGCATTATTCACGAAATCATCAAGAGATCTTGCAGTCACAAAAATTAAACTATACCCAATTTTATTGCGCTAGCAATTACATAGACACTCTCGGCTGTTTTTTTTTTTACTGTCTGCTTAAATAACGTCAGGGCAGCATAATAATGCAGTGGTTAGCCTGTTTCAGCGTGGCAACGTCGCTGCTGAAATGAAAGAACCGGCACGTGATTTACTGAAAGCACTAACGTGACAACACAAAGTTCGCGTGCCACTATGTTGGTGCTCCAACGAGCTGTTTCAATAAAGTCAATGCAAGCCATTCATTGGGCGAAGCTGCGCCGGGAAAAATAAGCGACACAGTGAAACATTATCGTCGAGTACAATCATCGGTCGTCGATAATCTGGTCCTCCATAAAGAACTTTGTCTTCAACGGATACTTAATGCAAAATGGCAGCGTTATCGATGGTGTTTGTGTCAGAGTTCTTTAATCATACAAGGTGCGAAACTAAGTTCCAAAACCCAATCATGTACATGACCGATTCTGCGCGGGCCTGCAGATTGTCGCGCCTTCTGGGAGCAGCAAAGGAACACTAATTAGCTGTGAAACCACTGATCTCCACCTAGTGAAGATAGATGCGTGACACCACTCTGCATTGGTTTCTCGAAAGCTGCTCTAAACGTCGCACGCAGCGCTGGCGTCGTTACAAGCGTGTGATTGCGAGAGCAATTCTATGGACATTCTCGGCTGGATTTTATCGCTGGCGTCCGTCGCTATATATATATATATATATATATATATATATATATATATATATATATATATATATATATATATATATATATATATATATATATATATATATATATGTGTGTGTGTGTGTGTGTGAAAACGCTAGATGGAAAAAAATTCAGAAAAAAACTCCGGCGCGCGGAATCGAAGTTGGGACCTCTGAAACGCGAGTGCGAGGTGTGAACCACTGAGCCACGGAGAGGCATGTCCTTCAACGTTCAAACGGCAAGCTATTTATATCTGCTACTTACCGCTGTTGACGGGCACCTCGAGGGGGGGGGGGGGGACTATCGTGTTTTCAGCATTACCAGCGAGATGGCTTGATGAGCGCGCGTCACCGCATCGTCCCGACGCGGCAGCACGGGCTCTCATCTCCCAAGCGTACTTTGCCTCGTGGAGAGGAGGGGTGTAGACGCCCACTCGCGAGTCATTATCTCACGGTGCGGAGGATCGTACGTTTTGGCTGGCCGTGGGATTTCACCGGAACGATTATGTTGTAGTTACCAGGCGCACAAAAGTCACTGCAATCATTGCAGTCACCGTTTTCTGCCTATGGCAAGTCCCGACGTTTATTATACATGGGGAGTCTATGGGGAGTAGCCTATGGGGAGTCTCGCAACATGTATGAGTGAAGAACTGCGGTTTGCACCGGTTGGAGAATACACTAAATGGCTCGCTTGGTGCGCGCCAGTATACAAGTACCACATTCTGGAACAATCGTGGCAATGGCGTAGCCTCAGAGGTGCGAGGGGGGGGGGTAGTCAAGCTTGGCTATGCACGCACACGAATATTAACGTACGCACGAACATACATAAAGCACGAATAACGCCATTCTTCCCTAAAAGAATTGGCTACGCTACTGACGCGCGAAGCTTTCCATACATTCCGGTAGACCTGCGCCGGATGTTGGTAATAACATGCAGTGTTAACATATAAAAATAAAGAAATGATCTTTTGAGCAACAAAAGAAAGGAGCATGCGTGGCAGTATTAATCATGATATCAGCAAGGTCTGTCAAAAATTTCACTTTTTTTTCAGTCAGTTGTTAGAGATTTTCAATCACTCTAACGATGCACCTTGAAAAAATAGGCGTTTTCTAAGGACGATGAACTGGCGGCCACGCGTCCTGACACTCAGTGAAGTATTTTCGGAGAAAAATGGCATGTAAAACTGTCGGACGCGATGACCGTACTAGTTGCTGAAACACACACTTAGATATGCCCTTACTTAACAGCTGGAGCTACACGTCGGCCGCCCGTGTTTCCCACTACTGCATTAACTTATCTTTCGAATTTCCAACATAGTGGCAATGTCAACGCAAACGTTTGCTCATAACGTATGTAGGCCGTCGCAGTGGTCACCCTATTAATAATCTGTTCAAGCATAGCTGGGTTACCCGTATACTGCAAAAATATAAGGGAGCACGAACATGAATGAATAAACAGGACGGCACACGTGCTTTTACCCTTTCTCCGCGTTGGTTGTTTGAATTTTCATATGCTATACGTCTCTACCGTCACTATACTGCCTGCCTTTGCCCGGCCTTGCGCACAGAGATGGGGATCACAGTGACCAAAAGGCTCTGCGTTCTCCTCTTCCTTGCGGCGGCGTTCACCTTCCGTGAAGCACGGAGCTGCAATGGCTTCCACATACGTGAGACATCGCTTATTGACATACCGCTCAACTTTCCGGCGTAACAGTTTCCGAATCGTAGTAGAACACTTGTTCGACGACTAAGAGTACGATGTACTGTGTATACAGTAAAAGCACAGAACACCTACCAGGTAAAAGTTATTATCGGCTTAGAGTACTTGGTACTCGACTACGGGAGATCTTAAAGCCGTCCAGTGGGCCCCACGCTGAGCGACCTTCGAAATGATCTGGTTGGTGTGTATAGAGAAAGGGGTTAACGATTACGAGTACTTCGTACACAACTATGGGAGCGCATTAAGCCGTCCCTAATTTGGCTATGCGGCACAGTCCCGCGATCTCTCACAGATGTTTATCGAATCACATTTTTCTGTTTTTGCAGCTGATCGTGATGATGTTGTTGAGTGTAAAGAGATGCGACCTTCAAAGGTGCTGTGGTCACGTGCTCATTTCTATGCGCTGTTTTCTAATAATCACTAATCTTTTGATTGTGGGATTGTCGGCGATCAGCTTCTCTTGACACGGCAGTGTGATCTTTTATCAGGAATGCTTGTCATTTTGCGTCATCTCATTTCATTTTGGCTTACACATGGTACAGGAAACGTACTGCATGGTGCACGTACACGCCAAGCTTCGCTTGCCCCCCCTCCCCCCCCCCACTTTTTTTCGCCATTAGGGCAATACATATGGGGCAATAGTTCCTGAACTTTTGGCTACTATCAACTTGACACGTCACAGTTAATTTAATGTGGACTAAAACACGATGCACAAAGACAGCGAACGACGCAAATTCAGCAGGATAGCACTTTTTTTTATCCCATTAGCGTACTAGAGCATTTCGCTTTTGCGTGATACCAACACAATTCTTCGAGGCATATTTCGGCAAGAATGTTGCCATGTGGCCGTGACGTTGTCGAAGACAGCAGTCGGCGTATCAAAGATTAAACTGTATTTGGCTTAACTTGCAGCTAGGAAACTGAAAGTCTAATTACAGCAAGGATTGCACACTATACACTAATATCGGCAAATAGAGCATCGGCCATCGATAAATTGAACTGTGGCAAGGAGCGTCAGTATTTATATACATTTGGCATCGAACATTCGAGTATTATTACTAATGGCCGTGTTCGTTCGAGAATTAACTCAGCTGTTCGCGTGTTCAAGCCTGACAGATGATCCTAAAATAATATCGAATGCTAAGTAGGAGAAAGAAAACAACCACCCCTTTGTCGCACGAAGCCACAACGAAATCCGTACGGATTTCTCAGAAACAAAAGCCTCTAAGTTGCTGCAAATTTCGTCCTAGCCCGGGGGACCAACGTTTAAATATGGAATGCTCTCAGACATTCTGGCACGGACGGCGACGAAAAATACAAAAATAAACGGGCATGTGCGGCAATATTGCAGCCGCATGTGTAGAACCATATATATATATATATATATATATATATATATATATATATATATATATATATATATATATATATATATATATATAATGCCGCGAAAGGTTAGCCACGTCCAAGTAGCCGCCGCAATCATCATGGCAAGAGCAGCAGCAAGACCCGGCTGGCATGCGTCACGCGTTCGGGCGCTCCAACAACGAGGAAGAGGAAGTTAGTTGAATCTGTGCCTCTCGTCTACTCGGACTCCACGACCATAGTCACTAGGCTTGTGGGCACAAGTCTAGTGACTATGGTCGTGGAGTCGAGGCAATATATATATATATATATATATATATATATATATATATATATATATATATATATATATATATATATATATATATATATATATATTGATGGTACGATAAAAACTTTCGTCACTGTATTCTCGTGGTGGTGACAAGCAAGATAGCTAACTTACTTCGTTCTATTAGCGTTGATAGGTCTTGAACATCCCCTGATAAACAAAAGTCCATCCGCAGCGTAATACTACTGCCTCAATGACAGGGCGTCGTTCACACGGGTGTTAAACGCGGTCAAAATGAGAGCCTTGCATGAACACCATGCATGACACTGCATGACATGGCGCGGTGTGAAGCAAGTGTCCTTGTTTAGAAGTGGATTAGCGTTGATTGATATGTGGGGTTTAACGTCCCAAAACCACTATATGATTATGAGAGACGCCGTAGTGGAGGGCTCCGGAAATTTAGACCACCTGGGGTTCTTTAACGTGCACCCAAATCTGAGCACACGGGCCTACAACATTTCCGCCTCCATCGGAAATGCAGCCGCCGCAGCCGGGATTTGAACCCGCGCCCTGCGGGTCAGCAGCCGAGTACCTTAGCCACTAGACCACCGCGGCGGGGCTGGATTAGCGTTGTGTTCCAGTCACATCTACACCAAACGTGGCGAGGTTTACTGGTAAGAGGCATTGATGCGACGATGTCGTGTATTGGTGAAGAGTGAGTGATCGCGCGGTAAAGCACAGCAAGGCCTGCAAGAAGCGAAGGCTCCCCAGCATCAGTCCTTGATTGATATGCGGGGTTTAACGTCCGAAAACCACCATATGATTATGAGAGACGCCGTAGTGGAGGGCTCCGGAAATTTCGACTGCCTGGGGTTCTTTAACGTGCACCCAAATGCGAGCACACGGGCCTACAAAATTTCCGCCTCCATCGGAAATGCAGCCGCCGCAGCCAGGATTCAGCGTCGGTCCTCGTCATCTTCTTCACGGGTGCGCTCGTCGGGGCACCTGCTCTATTACACTACAAATGATTTCAAGATTGTGTCAAGATAGTATGCAGTTTCAGTTTCACGTACGTCGGTACTTCCCGTCCGCAGACGTGGAAAGTCCACGCGCACGCCACCTGAAACGCCTTTAGCTACACGTACGCGACGCGCAGTGAATACTGTAGCTCCTACTGCTATCTTTTAATGATCATCGATGTGCTTCAGCTGCTCGGGCCCAACGATGCCTTTTTGAAGATTCTTATTTTATAGCCGTTCTCTTTCACAATTGTCGAAATTTCTTCGAGCAATTGGTCGTGTTCCGAGTACGTACTCCTCCTCAGTCCCGGACCTTGGAGGTGCCACCAAGCAGGAGAACACTCAGTACAGGCCAGTCTAGTCCGCATTGTGCCTTGTACACTAAATAGAAACCACGAAGTGACTTACCTGTGAAGGTAAGTATCTCAGCGTGTCGCGCGCGCAGCAGGTCCGCCCGGTCGCGAAGAGCGCGAGCGGACCATTTCGTTGATTGATTGATTGATTGATATGTGGGGTTTAACGTCCCAAAACCACTATATAATTATGAGAGACGCCGTAGTGGAGGGCTCCGGAAATTTAGACCACCTGGGGTTCTTTAACGTGCACCCAAATCTGAGCACACGGGCCTACAACATTTCCGCCTCCACGGACCATTTCGTTGCTCTTCAAAAAGCGAAGGTGCGGAGCCGCTTCCAGTTGCCCTGTCACCGCGTTTCGACGAAAGCCGTCTGCACGGGCTCGAAACGCTAACTTGTTATAAGCGCCCGCGCGAGGCTGTCTATACGTGTGCGAGAAACGCCGGAAAAGAATCGAATCTCACGTACGTCCTTGAGACCAGCGTGCGGTCCACTAGGCTCTGAGCATGCGCACTGCTTACACGTAGAAGCTCTATACGTACGCAAAGCGTCTACGTACGTGAAACTAAAGCTGTCTAGTTCATCATCAGCCTGACTACGTCCACTGCAGGACAAAGGCCTCTCCCATGTACAAAGGCCTTTCACATGTCTACGTACGTGAAACTAAAGCTGTCTAGTTAACGCTATTCAATCTTTTTCTCGCCGCTTGTACAGCGAACACAAAAAGGATGATGGAGACCAAGGCAGTCTTCGGAACGCTCATACGCCGGTGCCGCAAGCACCTCGACGACATGGCCAAGCATTTCAACCCGAAGGAGTTTTCAAAGGTAAGCATTTCTTGGCAGCCCTGCAACTGACGTTTACTGAGGGAATACAACAGTGCACACGAACGCCAAGGTACGAGTGACGCTACCAGACACTTCAAGTCAAGGATATGAGTTATTGCCTCCAAATTAAAAAAAAACAATAACAAAGTGTTTTTATTTGCCCGGCGTGGACGGACGAGAACCAATAATATCCAAAAATTAGTTAATGCTAGCCAACAATAATTAGAGTTTTAATTATGCGAATGCATATATACGTTACATATGATTCCCACATACTATTCTTTTTTTTCTGAAAATTATTCAATGCTCTATAACGCGCGTTGAGTTTATTATAGTAGCCTGTTTACGATACACGTATTTTGTACGACCTACATTAAATAACTCAATTTTCGCCCTTAATTTGTGGTATCAGGATTGTTTTTGTTTAATCTAAAATTCTTTATCTGAAGCGCCAGTTTTTATCCCATATAAAATTCTTCGCATTACGCCCCGCCGCGGTGGTCTAGTGGCTAAGGTACTCGGCTGCTGACCCGCAGGGCGCGGGTTCGAATCCCGGCTGCGGCGGCTGCATTTCCGATGGAGGCGGAAATGTTGTAGGCCCGTGTGCTCAGATTTGGGTGCACGTTAAAGAACCTCAGGTGGTCTAAATTTCCGGAGCCCTCCACTACGGCGTCTCTCTTAATCATGTAGTGGTTTTGGGACGTTGAACACCACATATCAATCAATTCTTCGCATTACAATATATTGTGGTTATGATGCTCGGCTGCTAGATCCGAAGGTTACGGGTTCGATAACTGGCATGGCTGTCGCTTTTCAGCGTAGGCGAAAAGGTAGAGCTCTATGTACTGTGCGATGTCAGTGGTGCGATAAGGAACGCTGGATGATCGAAATTCTCCGAGCCTTCCACTGAGACGTCTTTGATAATTATATCGTAGTACTGCAAATATCATGCCACATATATATCATGGTGTTTTAGGCTAAAATTGCAACGTATAAATTGTGTAAGCATAGTATTTGTTAGATTGGGAGTTTAACACGTGACAAAAGTGGACGCAATGGTACGGCAATGCCGTTTAGCAAAATATGCATACCTTTTGATTACCTGTTTCGCATATGCCGACATAATGTATACGTTGGACCTACGTGTTGTTCTTATTTAGGCTGTGGCCCTCGCCTGCCTTTCCTACAACGTTTGTCGAGATTCCATAATAGAGAAGACAACGCGACAGGTACGACCAATCAACAACGTATGGCTGTTTGTATAGAACTAAGATCATACATTTAATCAACCCGTTTTTTAAACGTTTCCGCTAACGTTAACCGCCGGCTTCATGGCAATCCACCTTAATTTAATGTGAGCTACAGTTGCAAAAGCAAGTAACAACAACAGCAACCTCGTTTTTGTTTATAATTGCGACACTGACTTGCACGTAAGCATAATGCTCTGCATGTACATGTACATTAGATTTGGGTCACAATATCAGTGTTGTGCATGAAATGAAGCAATGATTGCGAAATTAGCCATCATGCACACAGCGGTCATAGCATGGACGCGTCACTATAGAGTGAAGGCCGACATAAAGTACGAGACGGGAACGTTCCCATTGTAACCCAACTTTCGGAGTTACTTCCCTGCATCCCAGTGACGATTTGTCGATAACTGCCACAAAAAATTTCTTCTTTTGTTATTCCTATTTTTTCGTTTTTTTTTGTGTGGGTATTGTATGCTACTAACATGATGTTGGGATATCCGGCTCTCACGTAGCCTACCTTCTCATATTTTTTCCTAAACATAAATGAGCGGTATTGTAAGCAAGGGCTCTTTAGAAGTACTATTATTTCGACAATTCGGCACTGAATCAGTATTGTATGGAACTCAACATTTAACGGAAACGCGGATATAATGTTTCAATACATGTGGGATGTATCTACAACTTCTTTAGACTACCAGGATCAAGGAAATGTACAATTTGCAGTAGAATTTGGACGCAAATTAGTACTGTGGAAAACTTGTACTTAACAGAAAAAAAATGGTAAGCGAATGAGAACACAAGTGTTTTCTAGCCCCGAATAATCTATACAATAAGCATCGACATTGCGTTCCTATATCATGGCCGTTTAATACGAAGTTAAAATACAAGAAGTATACCATTTCGAAGGCAATCTTGCCTTGAAGTGCACGGTAATAACTTGCGCAAACTAGATGCACTTCCTTATGAATAAACGGCTTGTATATCCGGAACTTTTCACACAGACTAATTATTTGTATATGCACCGATGACCTTGTGTGTATTTTACGCTGTTTATAACGTTTTTATTTACCGTTATTGATTATTCGTTAGTTGTGTGCTGCGTTCACGACTTTCGAATAGCCAGCTGTAACGTAATCTAAATTCCTATCTTTTCACACGTAATTTTTTTTGAGGGGGGGGGGGGAGTTCAGAAAGGTCCGACATGCAACTTATGCTTTTCTTCGTCTTTCACAGCTCTTCCTGTGTCTGTACAATGCAGCCTCAAATAAGGTACGTGGAGAAGTTGATTCTGAAGCTGGTTCAAAGCAATGCAGAGTTTCATTGAAAAAAAAGAGTTGAGATGACGAGTACTGCATCGCCGCGGTGGTCTAATGGCTAAGGTACTCGGCTGCTGACCTGCAGGTCGCGGGATCGAATTGCAGCTGCAGCAGCTGCATTTTCGATGGAGGTAAAAATGCTGTGGGCCCGTGTGCTCAGATTTGGGTGTACGTTAAAGAACCCCAGGTAGTCGAAATTTCCAAAGCCCTCCACTACGGCTTCTCTCATAACCATATGGTGGTTTTGGGACGTTAAACACTACATATCAATCGAGATGACGAGTACTAATACTGTTACTCTTACATAAACTCTCTCATGTTTATACTTTGTTCGAACAATAATTTTCCAAGACGGCACGTTTGTATTTGAAGCGAGCGAAACGTCGGCAGAAATCATGCATTATGAAGGGAGAAAAAAATAACGTACATTTCAAATGACGAAATCTAGTATGACTTAAGCCCGTCTAACTGGGCTGAAACATGTTAAAAATAATGAATTCAGACGCCAACAAAAGCTATTACGAAAAAGATATGCTTTAACGTTTTGATAGGCTGTGGACATGGCCCCCGTGCGAGAGCAGGAACGTTGGCACATTTGTGGCGTTTTTTGCCCCCCCCCCCTCACCTAAAGAGTCAAGTCCACTTTAGATTAAACTGAGAAGAATGCGGTTTGTTGGCATTGAAAATATGATCGAGCCAGCTCCCACTTTTTTTTTGCCAGTGTGGTCCTGCCATCAGTATACTTCGAACATTTATTGCAGCTCACTATCGTGGGTATCAAGGAATGAAATAGAATGTAAAATATGTATTTTTGTACTGCAGGACGCGCTTAGCACGTAGCGGGCGTCTCCAACTTAGGAACAGACAGGGCCTGCTGGACGGCCCATTGCTGGTCGGCGGGAGGTGAATAAAATTTAAATGGGGCTTTTATGGATCGAAGCATTGCATTTGGGCTTGAAGTGGCTGCGCAAAAGTAATCTAAATGGCAGCGAAAAAAACGGTGTTGCGATGAGTTTCCGCAACTTTATCGCCATCTTGTGATTTCGTCGTTGCCGACTGCGTTCTTTTTTTTTTTAAGTGACGTAGCAGTGAAGGCTATAGACTTGAAGAGCGTGTGGTCCCTCCTGGAAACTGGTGCGCTTTCCTGAACTGTAGGCAGCGTTTACTTGTCCTTGGCGCTTATTGAAGGCATTCGAAAAAGCAAAAAAATGCGTCAGCAATCATCTTCTTTCTAGCTTCCTAGCTGGTTTTATAACCGTATGTCACCTTCTCATAGACTGTCCACGTCATGGCACACCGAGACGCCGTCTTATATCGGAACTGTTGGCATAAGACCACGGACCGTTTAGCTTGAAGAAACTTCTGGGTCCGTGGCCAACGGGAGTTTTACAGTCGCACGCTTTAAAAACATTGACACGATTCTTTGAAGAGAGCGGAATTGCTGACAAGTACTAAGAAATAACGAATTTGGCCCCGCTACGGTGGTCTAGTGGCTAAGGTACTCGGCTGCTGACCCGCAGGTCGCGGGATCAAATCCCGGCTGTGGCGGCTGCATTTCCGGTGGAGGCGGAAATGTTGTAGGTCCGTGTACTCAGATTTGGGTGCACGTTAAAGAACCCCACGTGGTCAAAATTTCCGGAGCCCTCCACTACGGCGTCTCTCATAATCAAATGGTGGTTTTGGGACGTTAAATCCCACAAATCAATCAAATAACGAATTTGTATAACACATGTACTTATGTGTTATCATGTGACATCCATCCACAGTATCATGTGACATCCATCATATGTGTGTACTGAAGTGAATGGCGTGTCGACTATTATGTACACACGAGCGAATACATCTTCATAAGGACCAGACGTGTGCTCTGCTGCTTTGTGCTGGTTGGACTCGATATTAACGAGGGACATTATCAGAGACTTCATTCGTTGACTTTCGAACATTTCTTTATCATTTTGTTGTGATATGTGCATATAAGTGTGTATTTGCATATCTGTAGCCGATTGTTCTATTTTTCATACGCTACTTTGTATGTTTTACGTTAGGATACGTGTTTAAGTTTCACTCAAAGGCTAAGGAGTAGCCGGTGCCATAATTGTGCGCCAACATCTCCTTATATATCATATCAATAAAAAAATCAATATGACGCACCATTTAAAAACACTTTTTGTTCAAGGTGCCCGAAAACTTCATTTTCATTCCCTCTCATTTCAAACATATTGTCCTGCAGCAAAATAAAAGACATGATACTATAGCACAAAGCTGGACAACAAACACATGATACACATGGGGAAGTAGTAAATTTGGTATTTTACTCTTTATATTCAAGTTTCACCATCACGTCCTTCAGTGAACTTCAACTCGGAAAAAAATAGCAGTTTCCAAGCAAAAGCACGATTGGAAAGCAACTTGACGAAAACTGTAACATATTGGATTGGTTGTTTTGATCGCAATTGTTGGTGTAGCGCAAATTTAACGAATCTAGCTTAGTTTATTTCAAACAGGTACAGGATTCCAATACTTTTCCATTGTAAAGTGATTTTTTTAGTCCACGTTACAATCAGGAATGGCTTTATTTTGATTACAAACAGTTCAAACGTTAAAGACACTATACGGCGTGCTTTACGTTCTGATATTTTTTTAGCCCAATATCAGTCTCTGGATTTCAGTCTTATGGGGGAAGGGAATACCACATTTGTGATTTCAAATTATTTTGGCAGGTGCCTTGGTCTATTCTCTCGATTTGTACTGACCGTATAAATAAAAAGGAAAGTGAACTGAGTCTCAAAACAACCAGTCGTGCAGTTTTATTAACGTGCTGCAGTTATAAATCAACTGAATTGATTTTCGTATTTTTTTTTCGTATTTCGTATTTATTTCAGACAAAGACAAGTAATATGTACATTTGCCCTGTCTAGGAGGAGTGACAAAAAGGCACGAGTGCCTGACTGGGTGTCACACCCCTTTTTAGACACATACAACTCAAACATCAGTGGCAGTTATCTAAGCAAAATACACAAGGTTACATATAGTATACATATTTTGGCCAAACATATACAGGATTTTCTACATATATACATTGTTCTATATACATATGACACAGAAAGATTTTCTATATACATATACAGTATAAACTGCAGCAAGGTAAAAAAAAGAGAAAAAATTATTCTTGTATTGATAGGAGATATGCAGTTAACTTTCTTTTGAAGCATTTCATGTGCATCGTTTCTTGTACCAAGTTTACACGGTAGGATGATGATTTAAAAAGTCTGCTATAACGTAAGATTGTTTTGCATACCATAGTTAGTTCGTGTAAAACCTTTATCATACCTAGTTTTTCTGGTTTCGTAAGCGTGTCCTTTTCCCAGAAATTGTCGAAAAAAAACTATCGTGGCATAACTTTATTTTCTGAAATATTGTAATGCCTAGCTTCTTTTTCAGTATGTGTTGCATTGTTAATATAGTGTTCGCTTTAAAAAGTGGAGCGGAGTGAGTTAAATATGGCACATTTTCAATAACTCGCACAATACGTTTTTGTAGGATATACAGCTTTTTAAGATTTGTTTTTGTTGTTGTTCCCCACACAAGGAGGCCAGGTATTGTAAATGGGAATGAATTAGTGCGTAATATAGCTGGAGTTTTAAACCAACGTGGCAAAAGTTGCTTTGCTCTGCTGATAATACCTATTGAACGTGAGATGCGTCTTGTGAGGTTATCGACATGAGGAGACCAGCTGAGATTTTCTTCGAAAAGAACACCGAGAAATTTATGTATTCTTACACGCTCGATGATCTCGCCACGGAATTTCAAATGTACGTCATTCCTGATTGACTTATTTCGGCAGCGAAAAATTATATATTTAGTTTTTTTGGTATTTAGTTCTAGTTTATTTACAATAGCCACTCAGATAAATTATTGAGCCATTTGCTAGCTTGCAACTGAAGAATATGTAGGTTTCTCTCCTGAAAAAAATACATTCGTGTCATCGGCGTAAAGAATTATATCTGGCGTGAACGGAATATTACCTATATCATTTATATATAATAAAAAAGAAGTGGTCCAAGGATGGAACCCTGAGGAACAACCGTATTTAATTTCACCTAAAACTGATTTTGAATGATTAGTGTCTGTGTATTGGTAGCGGTTTGTCAAATAACTGCGTATAAGGTCAAGAGCAAGTCCCCTAACGCCATATTCGCTTAACTTTTTTAATAAGATATCATGCTTAATAGAGTCAAATGCCTTTTTAAAATCAAGGAAATATCCCTAGAGGTATACTTTTGTCTTCAAAAATTCGAATTATTTTTTCTTTGATACTTGAAAGAGCCATTCACTTGACTTCTTTTTTTGAAAGCCGTATTGATTGCCTGTAAGTACATCATTTTTAGTGCAGAAATTCATAATTCTTACATTAATCATTTGTTCGAAAACTTTTGAAAACAGTGGTAGTACCGAGATTGGTCTGTAGTTGTTCATGTCATTTCTATCGCCTCCCTTAAATAAACTGTTTACTCTAGCGATTTTTAGTTTATCAGGGAACACGCCTGTAGCCAAAATGAGGTTGCATATGTGCGATAAGGATTGCTGATACTGTTGACAACTGCTTTTATCGGCTCGGCTTTTATCTCGTCCTGGCCACATGCGGATGCATTCTTTAACTTAGTATTTGGGATTTAATTTCATGTTCTGTTGTTGGCTCATGAAAAGAGACTTCAAGGAGTTATGCATAATGTATGACCTGTAATTATGGCTGTCACAGTTATCACTTACCGATGCTCCACATTTTAAAAAGTGTTCATTAAACTTATTAGCCAAAGATATACCGGTATAAGTTATATCGCTGTCCTACAATTTCAGAGACGCCTGAGTGGCTCTTTTTTGCGGCAGTAGGCCTTTTAATGTTTGCCACACACGTTTGGGGTCATTTAGAATGGTTTCGAACTTTCTTTCGTAATAACAATTTCTTGCTTCTGTGATATCACGCCCTAGTTTGTTTCTAATTTTCTTATAAACAGTTAGGAGATTAGGTTGTCTAGTTTAATGAATTGACTAAAAAAGTCTGTCTCGTTCCTTCATTCTCCTTAGAAGCACCGTGGTATCCAAGGTTTCCTACATTTCTTGTTTTGTTTGATAGTAGTTACAGGAAATGCTTCATCATAAAGTTTTTAAGGTGATTGATAAAATAATTGTAAGCATTGACAGGATCCGTTAACTGATACAGATAAGACCATGAGGTTTCACTAACAGCCGTTTGAAAAGCAGCAACATTGCATTTGTTAATCTTTCTAAGTTTAAAAGCTTTATTGGCACGCATTCTATGTGTTTTTGAATGAGGGTTGAAAGAAAACAAAAATTGGCATGTGATCACTGACATCAGATATCAAGACACCTGCTTCTATGACATTCGTTTGTGGGATAAAGCATAGATCAATTAGAGTTTCGGAGACATCTGTTACTCTTGTCGGTACATCAATTACATTTTCTAGGCCGTAAGAGAGAAATAGATCAAGAAGAACTTGTTTGTTGCGTTCTAGAGACAGCATATTGATGTTGAAGTCACCCGTCGTAACAATAGTCAGACCGAGTTCGGAACAAAAATTCAACATACGTTCTAAAAAGTTAAAAAAGGCATCTATGGCACCAGAGGGCGGCCTATAAATTACCACAATTGCAGTATGGTAGCACTTCATCATGAGGGATTCGTAGTGTGGGTTTACGACTGAAAACTCTGTCACAGTTTCGAAATGCAAATCGTTTTTGATATAAAATGCTACCCCGCCTCCTCGCTTTTCTTTTCTGGATACGGTTGTACATCTGTAACCTGGGAATTGTACCTCATATTCATCGGTGAACCATGTTTTAGAAAAGGCTAAAATGTCAAAGTTGTATTTAAAATCATCAAGAAGCATGCAAACGCGTTCTTCCTTACTTTTCAAGCTTTGCGCATTTAAATGCAGAATAGACAAATCGTTTCTAGAGCATGATGCGGCGGAAGCCTTAAAAGCGTCCTTATCATAATATTTATTGAACCTTGCCATTTTTATACGTCACGTGCCATGACAAGCAGCATGCATGAGAGCCCTATTTTATCTTTTCGAGGTCATCCATCGTGATAATCCGAATTACACGATCGCGTGGGCTACGGCGAACAAACAATTTACCACTCTTATGCCACACAAACTGATATTCTCGTTCAACTGCTCTTGTTTTCATCTTCCAGAAAAGCTGTTTGTTTTGCGCTGTTAGGTTTTCATTCAGAAATATTTTTGATTTAGTTTTCCTCAGTTCACTTTTCTTCGCTAGCCAGCTGTCCCTAATCTTTCGCGAAAAAAACCGAACCAAAATGGGCGGAACCGTCTCTGTTTTGCTTGCATTATCAGTTTTTCTCTTGGGTGGCAGTCGATGAACGGCTTCCACATCCTGGTCAGAAAGATGTGGGACGTCAAGGTCATCTGCTAGCCTATTAAGTTTGTCAAGCAAATTCTCTCCTGCATGATAGGGCATACCGTGTATTTCTAAATTTAGTCGTCGGCTGTACTGATCCAAGTCATTAAGCTCTTGTTTCAGCTTTCCGATTTCGAAATAGTTCACTTTGACCTCAAGTTTTTCCACGCGTTTTTTTAGTCCTGTAATATCGGCATTCTGCTGTTTCATCTGCGAAATGACCTCATCGTATTTCTTAGCCATCTCCTGCACTGCTTGTTCGACGCTGTCAACAGTTGCCTTAATTTCATCTAGTGCATCTACTTTCACTTTCATTTCAATAAGCACAGCAAGTTTGCGGTGTATTTCGTTGATTTCACGAGAAAGGTCCACTTCAGTTTCGTCGTTGAAATTTGTTGTGTTATGACTTCCTCGAGGCTTTGTGGTTTTGCACGTAGCGCATTTCCAGGTTTTTATTGTGGCGTCTGTCTTTTTTTCGATACGCGGATAGTGATACCCCTGAACAATTTCCAACATGGTAATGATAGTTGCATTCGCAGCATAACAAGTACTGCTCTTCGCCATGAAATGATTTATGGCAGGCAAGACAAGTTTCTGGCATTGTGCGTGCTAACACAAGCTCACGACACAAGAGACACTCAAGAGGCGAGTTACTCAGCAGCAGCGGCAACCACGGGCTTAATGAGCACAGGTATACAAAGAATAAACTAACCTGTAAACACGAAGAAATCATTCAGCACCGGGCCATAACAGCACGTCGCCACTGCTGCCGAGTAAGTGTGGTCTGTTCCATCGATGTCAGGCTCCTTTTGTAGCGTTTCGTGGTGACGTAGGGGTCACGTTGATTGGTGTAATCTTCTCGGTAGTTTCCAGAAGTGTGGTTCCGGTCTCTTGATATGTTGCGTTGCGCGTCAGTAGTGATGTAGGTAATCCTGTAAACACGAAGAAATCATTCAGCACCGGGCCATAACAGCACGTCGCCACTTGCTGCCGAGTAAGTGTGGTCTGTTCCACCATCGATGTCAGGCTCCTTTGTAGGCGTTTCGTGGTGACGTAGGGGTCACGTTGATTGGTGTAATCTTCTCGGTAGTTTCCAGAAGTGTGGTTCCGGTCTCTTGATATTTTGCGTTGCGCGCGCGTCAGTAGTGATGTAGGTAACCTTGCGCGTCAGTAGTGATGTAGTCATCCTGTAAACACGAAGAAATCATTCAG
>WOVY01011974.1:0-52847 GCA_013436015.1 Rhipicephalus annulatus
TGCTTGTATGGGGCAGTTCCTTAAAGCGCCCCTAAATCTCCTCCAATATTTTTTCAAACACTGAAATAAACAGGTTGTCACACCCGGTCCCGTTAATTAGGGAGGCGATCGCCGGGCTAATTCCAAGAGCCGAAGTATCGGCCCCCCGAACCGCACCACGAAAGCGTGGACAATTTAGAAGTGGTCCTTTTTGGCGTGCCAGCGGACGCCGGCTGTGGCCAAAGAACAAGTCAGAGCCGAGAGTTGATAAACAAACAAATTATATTCTCAATAATGGCAGATCGAAAACAATACACAAAAATGCCCACTCCACAATAGTTGCATACAATATGTCACCAATCAAACCAATCAATCAACGTACTACACAATACAATCAGCCATACTTGAAACAACGGACACGGACAATACGCACTACAATGCAGTCGCATGCATTGAACAACCAAGACACTTAAAGACTAAAGAGATAGAAACCTATTCAGTCCAAAGTTCTTGGAACCAAAGTCTAGATGATACTCTTCCGAGAATCACTCACTCAAAGTCCAGCGTTGTTGTCGTTCTGCAGCCCTCGAAGTTTCTCTTCCAGGAAACCTCGCGTCTTCAATTGGCCACTCTTCCAACTTCAACTTCTTCCGCCGGACACGTCGGCTTCACACACGCAGCTGTTGCCACGCGTCTTCGCTCGATAGCGGTAAACACACGCTCTTGCCTGTAGTTCGAGCCTTCACCCCTCAGGTGGAAATCCTCTTCATCTCCGGCTTCGTCCCTACGGACCAAACCTTCGCCGACTACACGGCGGAATCCCTACGCGCTCTGGCGTTCACTTCCGTCTCCTCCTGCTCTCTCATCTCGGCTGCTCGGTTAAATACCTTGCGCGCGACATTCCAGACGCTTCTCGTCATTTCGTCGGCGCGATACGCAGCGAAGGCTGGGAAGTGGGCGAGACGGTTGGAAGCCCTCCGCGGCGGCCGATGAGTCAACTCGGTATGACCACGCCCTTTCGTTCTGGAAATTTCTAGCGCTGCCGCCCGGCCGCCGCTGTGGGGTGAGGAGGTTCATCGCGACGCCACGCTTTCGAGAGGAGAGGCGTCGCGCGCCCCGGGAGCCTTGGATGCTTGTTTTCTCTTCTTTTTTTTTTGTAACCTCGCCGCGTCTTTCGGCCGCGTTATCGCAAGAATTTGGCGGCGCGCCCGTTTTTAGCGCTCGTTCTGTGACACTGCCCCCCACTTTAAGAATATTATCTCATAATATTCAAAACCCACAGACGAGCGCGAACAGTCACCACACACTCTCACAGACTGTAACACCATCAGTCGCTCATGACACTTCACATTCACAATAGATCACTTAATACAATTGTACATTGTAATTCAATTACACAACACGTGAAACACAACCACAAGCACATGAGTACAACACTCCACCACACATTCCCAATAATACAAATGTACAAAGATCTCTCATTACAACAATGGTACAATACTATACATCACATCACAGCACAACACTTCGACACTTGTGACACAGGATAACACAACATTAACACACATATGTCACTCAGCACTGCCCAACACATTCTGATTCGACTTAACACTTATCCTGTGTACTTTGAGCGGCGCTTGCGCCCTTTCTTGCGGTGCTCGCTCGATTTCTTCTGTTTTTTTCCTTGTACTTTTTCGGCGAGCCTTTTCCAACGACAATATCTGAGGTGTCGTCTCAGGCCATCGTTGTCCTCTTTCGACACCGTTAACGCCTCATTACATTCGACGGGTCCCTGTCTGTTTATTTACCCGCTTGATCATGCCTCTACATTTTGCCCGGCTGGCCAACTCCGTCTCCTTTACACTGTTGGTCGGTTGAGGTCGTGCCGACGTAAGTCCGGTTGCTCGGCCCGTGAACTTATTCGACACGATTGTCTTCTCCTTCGCTGTCTCTTGCGCCGCAGCTTCACCTTGGGCTCTAGTGAGATCCGTCACGGAATGCTCCTCACTGTATCTCGCAGTCGCTGGGTTGGCGAGGGCTCTATCTTCGGGTCTTCTCCCAAACATTCCGGATCATTCGGTCCTCGCGCCCCGTCGATGTTTCCGATGACAAGGTCGTACAGGGGGGTCGTCATGCATAAAGCAGTAACTTTCCCGCTGAAGTACAGGGTTTCAAACCTCAATCTCTGCTTCGGGAAGCATCCGAACCGCACGGTCAATTAGGCAAACCGGTTTCTTTTTGCCTGTTAACTCACTTTCCCGTACCGAATTTTCTCCGCACGATAACAGTGGAGCTACCGTATCTCTTAACACCGTAACCTTTTTGTCCGCAACTTTTCCAGGCAGCGTTGGCATTCCTTTCGCAACACCGGGTGGCTGTTTTGACATTACAGCACCCACAATAGGAATTTTCTCCCCATTCTTCAACTCTACGAATCCATCGGTGACGGCATTATTATCAGATTTCGGTGCCGCTTGCACACAGGAGACCTGGTGAGTTTGACTCAATCCGTTCCGACAAGCGTCTGCTTTGTGCCCAGTCTGACCATACTTGAAACATTTCACTACCGTAGGGCTCGTAAAGATCGTTCGACAGTTTTTCGCGCGATGACCCACTCGGTTACACAGAAAACATCGCTGAATGCTCTCTGGTGCACGCTTCTTTTCTTCGGGAGCCAATTTCTTCGAATCATCGGGACAATCCTTCTTGACCTTGGCCAAATTAGTGCCAGCTTGCGCTTCCAAGAATTGATCAGCCAATTCAAGCATGTCTTCAAGTGAGTCAGCCTTCCTCTCTTTTAAGTACAGTGACAGGCTTGGGTGGCAACTAGTAAGAAATTGTTCTCTAATTAGCAGCTCTCTAAGCTCATCGTACTCCTGCGCTGTCCCTGAAAGTTCAATCCATCTGTCGAAATAATGGCAAAGTCGGGCGGCATACTGCGTAGCCGTCTCCCCCGTCAGCTGGCTTTCCTGTCCGAAATCTGTCCCGGAATCCTTCCACCGTAAATCTAAATCGCTTCAGCAAAGCAGCTTTCACCTTTGCATAGTTGGCTGCATCGGTCGGCGTCAGCCTGCCGTACACACTGAGCGCTTCACCACTCAAGCAAGTACTCAAAGCAGTTGCCCATTGCTGTTCCGGCCAATTCTGGCTCCTCGCAATCGTCTCAAATCTGTGGAGGTACGCGTCTAGGTCGTCCTTCCTTTCATCAAACGCTACGAGCAGCTTGCTTGGGTTCAAGCGGAAGCCGTGATCTTCCCGTTCGCTGCTTTCAACTCTAGCTTGGACGGGAGTTTCACTTCGCTGTTGCAACGGAGCCGCTCGAGTTCCATCTCGTGCTGCCGCTGCCGCTCCCTTTCCTCTCTTTCTTCTTCTTTCAGCTGTCGCTCCTTTGCCTCTCTTTTCTTCCTTCAGCTGTCGCTCCCTCGCTTCTCTTTCTTCTCTCGCCCTTTTCGGCTGCCAACTTCTCTCTCTCTCCAGCTCAACTTCAATTGTTGCTCTCTTTCTTCCTTCGCTCTCTCAGCTGCCAACCTCTCTCGTTCCAACTCAGCTGCTTTTTCTTCCTTGACCCTCTCAGCTGCCAACCTCTCTCTCTCCAACTCAGCTTCTTTTTCCGCTTTGGCTCTTTCGACCGCCAACCTCTCTTTTTCCAGCTCGGCTGCTTTTTCTTCTTTGGCTCTCTCTTTTCTTCTTTTTCCTTCTGGGTGACCCACTTCCGTAGTTCGGCGCCAGAAAGACCCATCTTTTCACCAAGAGCAACTAACTTTTCGAGATCCATGGTGTCTCGCAAATAAAACCTTGCCGCGTGCAAAAAGTATCTGCCTAGATCAGTCTATCGGAGCACTCCCCTGCACTCGTTAACGAGAACACTGAACAACACACAAATCGTTCCGATAGCACTATCAACAACTCGAGGCTCTTTCTCACTACTTTGGACACACTGTGCACCAAAAGGTCCTATGTCGCGGACGCCAGATTAATTGTCACACCGGTCCCGTTAATTAGGGAGGCGATCGCCGGGCTAATTCCAAGAGTCGAAGTATCGGCCCCCCGAACCGCACCACGAAAGCGTGGACAATTTAGAAGTGGTCCTTTTTGGCGCGCCAGCGGACGCCGGCTGTGGCCCAAAGAACAAGTCAGAGCCGAGAGTTGATAAACAAACAAATTATATTCTCAATAATGGCAGATCGAAAACAATACACAAAAATGCCCACTCCACAATAGTTGCATACAATATGTCACCAATCAAACCAATCAATCAACGTACTACACAATACAATCAGCCATACTTGAAACAACGGACACGGACAATACGCACTACAATGCAGTCGCATGCATTGAACAACCAAGACACTTAAAGACTAAAGAGATAGAAAACCTATTCAGTCCAAAGTTCTTGGAACCAAAGTCTAGATGATACTCTTCCGAGAATCACTCACTAAAAGTCCAGCGTTGTTGTCGTTCCGCAGCCCTCGAAGTTTCTCTTCCAGGAAACCTCGCGTCTTCAATTGGCCACTCTTCCAACTTCAACTTCTTCGCCGGAACACGTCGGCTTCACACACGCAGCTGTTGCCACGCGTCTCGCTCGATAGCGGTAAACACACGCTCTTGCCTGTAGTTCGAGCCTTCACCCCTCAGGTGGAAATCCTCTTCATCTCCGGCTTCGTCCCTACGGACCAAAACCTTCGCCGACTACACGGCGGAATCCCTACGCGCTCTGGCGTTCACTTCCGTCTCCTCCTGCTCTCTCATCTCGGCTGCTCGGTTAAATACCTTGCGCGCGACATTCCAGACGCTTCTCGTCATTTCGTCGGCGCGATACGCAGCGAAGGCTGGGAAGTGGGCGAGACGGTTGGAAAGCCCTCCGCGGCTGATGAGTCAACTCGGTATGACCACGCCCCTTTCGTTCTGGAAATTTCTAGCGCTTGCCCGGCCGCCGCTGTGGGGTGAGGAGGTTCATCGGCGACGCCACGCTTTCGAGAGGAGAGGCGTCGCGCGCCCGGGGAGCCTTGGATGCTTGTTTTCTCTTCTTTTTTTTTGTTAACCTCGCCGCGTCTTTCGGCCGCGTTATCGCAAGAATTTGGCGGCGCGCCCGTTTTTAGCGCTCGTTCTGTGACACAGGTGCAACATATGCAGAATGCCATCACGATCAACGATGCCACACTAGATGGCACTATGAGCCGTCAGTGTGCCACAAATTAAAAAAAAAATACGCTCCTTTCCGGCCTTCTTGTGACACACAGCTCATTCTGATGCACATCGCATTCATGGCCTCGCTATTTGTTGTGTTTCCTGCGTGTGCCACCTCCCCGCGGCAAACATCTAGATACGCAGAGACCGCAAGTAGATCTGCATGCCATGTGGGAGTGGAGAGGGGGGGTGAATCTTTTCGAAAAGACGGAAAGGTAAGAAAATGGGGTAAGAAAACCGCAACAAGCATCGCCTTATGGTCGGTGAAATGGCAACTGTAGTACTTCACTTCTTTAACGGTGTCATGAGAAATCTATGCAAGTTTTATGGTTTGATGAAATGACATTTTCTTGCAGGGGCATAAAGTCTCACACTGCCTCACAGATGGCAGCACATGATCTAGCGTTTGCTGTTTGCTTGATCAACTCTGAAAAGGCATGATATGTTTTCCACTAGATGGATGTAGTTGTTCATATTTAGAGCTGTCTGAAAGTTCCTGTGTGTTTTTAGCGGCGATGGCTGCACTATCCCGGCCTTTTTTGACATAGTTTGATGGCCTTCAAAATGTGCCTACAAATCGCCGAATGGGCTCGTTTTCGTCACGACAACTGTCGAACAAAATGCGTTAAGGAGACTCCTTATACTACAAGGCATTTAGGTAGTGTATTTCCCGAAGCAGCTGCAAGTAACATCATGGTTTTGTGGTAGGACACCTGCTTGCCACACGAACAGATTCGATCCTCAATGGGACCAAAAATTTTATTTTTTATTTTATTTGCTCCTTTCTCAATTTTTTTCGCTCACAACCAACGATGCCGACGGCGTAAATTGCGACACGAGCTCTCTAACCCCATTGCGTTAATACAAGGTAAAAAATAGTGGGTGTGTGTGAAGGGAGGGGTGGTTAAATCAAGGAGGCCTAAAAAAACAATGTGACGAGCGGAAAAGCCCCCAGAGGGGTGCTCAGCGAAAGGGCAAAGTGGCTTTGAGAGGATACGAGTGAAGGGAAGAGCGAAAGCAGTGTTTTGATAATCAAAATACCTGTTGACACAATCGTGAGATAGTGGCTTTATGAGACAGTGTTTTCCCACTTTTCGAAACACCCTCCTGAGTCAGTGGGACATACATGTCTCACCTTTTTCTGTGATCTGGCCTGAATTTGACAAAATTTAAGATCAGTGCCGTTCTGAAAGGCAGAGCGAACCGGTCTCGGGCAGGAAAGATGGCAATAATTTTGTTGTAGTTTATGTCAATATATCACAGCCGGTTTTTATATGTGTCAGAACTATAGGAGAACCTATGTAAAGTTAAACTAACAAGATGTAAGATAGGCTTGGTTGGTAATAAATCCCAAAAATGTATGGCACACAAAAACATCAGGAAATGCGACGGGACAAGCTGTCTTTCTTAGTCCACGTCTTCGTCATGTGACACACATTTCTCACAATGAAAGAGTCAAAAGCTTGTTTTTTTTATTTGAAAGTGGCAAATTGCTTTTTACCTGGTTGTTCATCACTTCTAGGAACAAAATCTTCCCCAATCGCTTTATTTCTGTGGTCTTGAATTTCAAATGTACTGTTATTGGGAGTGAGAGTGATGCCTCAATATTTGTAAGGTGGCACCGCCCTTTTGGGTATTCATCCCCTTTCCCCCTTTTTTTGCAGGCTATATATAAATATGATGAGGAAGCAATATGCTGAGTCAGCATCCACAATGCTTATGTTACATGAGGCCTCCAAGGGATCTGGCCATGATGATGATGATAATTGATGTTTTGTGGCGCAAGGGCCAATTCACGGCCAAAGAGCGCCAGTTCATCTTACTAAAAATATGGACAATGATTGTGATAAGCGGCTGTATAAGGGCCATAAAATTCCTCGCGGTAAGGCGGGTAAGAACATACAAGTAATAAAATCATGACCATGCCGTGAAAGGTGTGTGTGGTGTGAATAGATGACAAAAGTTGGTGATAATAAAAAACGATGGCGGATATGTATAGCATTAGCACAAGTGCCTCACTCGTTCATACCCTTGCGTCCAAGGGCCGTGAGGCAAGTGCTTTCTTGTGTAGCCACCGCAGCAAAAACCTCACTGGAGAGGTCGTGCTACGGAATGCCCGGGTATATGATATGAAAACCATGAATTTGTTTTAAAAACGCTAACAATGATTTATGACTAAAAAGCGGTTCCCTACCGACGAACATTGCAGGGTGTAAAGGTATATGTTGTTGGTAGGGTAATGGAAAATGTTGTTTTCCTAGAGTTTCTAAGTGTTTGCACCGGATCAACATGTGAAGGACTGTTAATGCTTCACCACATCTGTCACACAATGGTGGATCGCCACCGGACAAAAGACATGTGTGTGTCGTGTATGTGTGTCCTATCCTGAGTCTCGTTAGTATTACCTCTGTATGATGCAATTTCGATACGGGCAGCCAATGACCAAGGTGTGGCTTAATAATGTGTAGTTTGTTTTGTGTGTGTGTATCCCACTTGCTCTGCCAGTAGTCCCTGAGGTTTCGTTTGAGAGACGGCTTAAGATCAAGGGCCGGGATTGATATGGGTGTAGGGGCAGTGCTTTTGTGGACGGATGCAGCGAGCTGATCCGCCCTCACGTTGCCTTGAATCTCACGGTGCCCTGGTACCCAGCACACTACAACATGTTGTTTGAGTGTGTAGAGTGTGCACAAAATGGAGTAAAGTGAGACAAGGACTGGGTTTTTGTGTTTTTTAAGAGTGTGCAGAGCCGTTACCACACTGAGGGAGTTCGTATAGATTACTGCTTTTTGTATTTGTAATTGCTTAATGTGTTTAGCCGCCACAAGTATCGCATAAGCTTCTGCTGTGAAGATACTTGTGCCTGGATGTAGAGGGCCAGCCTCCGAAAAGGATGGGCCGACAGCAACGCAGGACACAGAAGAGTTAGACTTAGAAGCATCTGTGAAGAACTCAGGACGTGTGTATTTGTGTTGAAGTTCCAGGAAGTATGTTCGGATATGGGCAATAGGCGCATGTTTTGTAACTTCTAGAAAGGACATATCGCAGTCTATAGTCTGCCATTGCCACGGTGGCGGATATCCTACAGGAGCCATTAAACTGTGTTCAAGTGAGACTCCAGTTTCCTCAGCTAGACTTTTCAGGTGAACTGAGAAGGGCTGCCTCATCGAAGGCCTGTTTTGAAACAAAATTGAGCTCGACAAATCATTAATAGTAGAGTATGAGAGATGCTTCTTATCTGCCTTCACCTTAACGAAATAAACAAAGGACATGTAACTTCTCTGCAGATGAAGCGACCACTCATTTGACTCAACATAAAGGCTTTCTACGGGGCTGGTGCAAAAAGCACCCGTAGAAAGGCGGATGCCCAAATGGTGCACGGGGTCCAGCATCTTCAAAGCACTTTGAGTCGCAGACTGATAAACAACGGCCCCATAATCTAAGCGGGTGCGAATGAGGCTTCTATACAGGTTCATGAGACATTGCCTGTCACTACCCCACATTGTACGTGCCAACACTTTTAAAACATTCATGGCTTTTAAACATTTTGTTTTTAGATACTTGATGTGCGGTACAAAGGTCAACTTGTTGTCCAAGATTAATCCTAAGAATTTATGCTCTGTATTAACAGACAGACGTTGACCGTTCAGTTCAATGTCAGGTTCTGAGTGCATGCCTCTCTTTCGGGAGAACAAGACACACGTGCTTTTTTGTGGGTTCAGTCGGAATCCGTTTTCCTCTGCCCATTTGGAGACCTTGTTTAAACCTAACTGAACCTGCCGCTCACACATTGCCAGATTGCAAGATCTAAAGCCAGAATGAACGTCATCAACATTTGTACAATAAAACATATTGCGAGGAATGGACAAGCGCATGGAATTCATTTTAATGAGAAAAAGTGTGCAGCTAAGTACACCACCTTGTGGCACGCCTGTTTCCTGGACAAATGTTTGGGAAAGAACCGTTCCCACTCGGACACGGAATGTCCGGTTTGACAGGTAACTTTCGATTATGTGAAACATTCTTCTGCGCATGCCAAAGTGAGGACAGGTCTCTTAGAATTCCAAAACGCCATGTTGTATCATAAGCCTTTTCGATATCGAGGAATACAGAGAGAAAATATTGTTTATGGACGAAGGCGTCCCTGATCTGTGCCTCGATACGAACACGGTGGTCTGTGGTGGATCTACTTTCTCGAAACCTGCACTGAATTGGGTCGAGCAAATAGTTTGTTTCAAGGAAATGTACAAGTCGGCAGTTTATCATTTTTTCGAACACTTTGCACAAGCAACTTGTAAGTGTAATAGGCCTGTAACTCGAAGGTAAAGAAGGGTCCCTTGCTCTTTTTCAAAATGGGAATAATAATAGCCTCTTTCCAGGAGGTAGGGATAGTGCCAGAAAACCAGATAGCATTATACAAAGTAAGGTTTTTTGCTGTTTCGATTAATAGGTTCTTTAACATTTCATACACCACACGGTCAGAACCTGGGGCAGAAGTACTGCATGAGTTTAGAGACGTTCGCAGCTCAGCTAGACTGAAAGCTTGGTTATATGCCTCGGATCTAGTGCATTTGTGTTCGAGTTTCTGCTTTTCTATTCTTGTTCTGTATTTAAGGAAAGTGTCAGTATAGTGGGATGAGCTGGACACTTGTTCAAAGTGTGCACCGAGGAAGTTTGCCCGATCTTCCAAGGTATCACCCCGAGTGTTTACGAGTGGAAGTGTGTGTACTTGTTTTCCTGCTATCCTACCGACCATGTTCCAGACTTTAGCCTCCTGTGTGTATGAATTGATCCCTGACAAAAACTTCTGCCAGCTTTCTCTTCTAGCCTGCCGACGCGTTCTCCTGCCTTGAGACTTTATTTTCTTGAAGGTGTCAAGATTTTCGGCTGTCGGTGAGTTCCGAAGCAGCCTCCAAGCTCTGTTTTGCTGTTTGCGCGCGTTTCGGCATTCAGAGTTTCACCATGACACACGCCATTTTCCAGGGTGTCCATTTGTTTGTGGGATGCATTTTGTTGCAGCATCAATAAAAAACGCTGTAAAGTAGTCGACAGCAACATCAATGTTAAAAGTACATACGTCATTCCAACCTAGACGAGCGATGGTATAAAACTGTTCCCAGTCGGCTCTGTTTATGAGCCACTTGGGAACACGTGGTCGACACTCAGTTACTGTAG
This sequence comes from Rhipicephalus annulatus, assembly GCA_013436015.1. NCBI lineage: Eukaryota > Metazoa > Arthropoda > Arachnida > Ixodida > Ixodidae > Rhipicephalus > Rhipicephalus annulatus. Next base: position 10,339 of record WOVY01011974.1, read on the forward strand.
TTGTGCTCAAAACTACGGGGAAGTGGTCCCTTCCGTACAGATTACTGATGACTTTCCACTGGAGTAGAGGCACAAGAGATGGAGATACTATGCTTAGGCCTATGGAGGAGTAGGCGTTATTAGCGAGATTATGATAGGTTGGTTCTTTTCGATTTGGGAGACGCGCTCGACAAGAGAAGGAACTGTTCGATCAGTCGACCTCGCGCGTCATACCGAGAGTCACCCCATAGCCTGCTACGCGCATTAAAGTCTCCAAGGACAACATAAGGCTCCGGAAGTTCATCAATTAAAGAGTGTAAATCATGTCTTTGCAGCTGATAGCTAGGAGGAATGTAAATAGTGCAGATTGTGATCAGTTTATCAAAAAGAACCGCTCGAACAGCCACTACCTCAAGAGATGTTTGGAGTTGTAAGTGTGTGCATGCAATTCCTTGATTCACTATGATGGCAACACCTCCGGATGTTGTCATGGCATCAACACGGTCCTTTCTGAAAATAACGTATTTACGAAGAAAATTTGTGTGTTTTGAATTAAGGTGTGTTTCTTGTACACACAGCACTTTTGAAGAGTGTTCGTGTAAAAGTTATGGGATGTCGTCAAGGTTTCTGAGAAGGCCCCTGACGTTCCATTGTATAATTTGAGTGTTCATGGTGAATGTAAAATAGTGCTGTGTGTACGAAACGCGAGTGGCTGTTTAGACATGGACTTTGAGTTCACTTAACAGGACCGTCACCAGGCCCTGTTATCTGCTTTTTTGTTTTCTTGGCGCACTCCAAGGAGCCACGCCGCTCTTTCGGTACCAAGGGTACCGACGTATCCATTGCCTCCTCGGAGGCACTGTATGCCCGCACGTGTGGGCTGTTGGTTCGAATTTCGCGCCTCGCCTGGTGAGGGGAGGCCTTGAGACCCGAGAACTCTGGAGTCTCAGGTCTCTGTTTGGGAGTAGGCGGTGTAGCCTGGGCTAAAGCCGCCTTGGGGGCAGGTGCCACAACCACCGGCTAGGTATGCGCGGGCCGAAGGAGTGGCGAGGGCTGGTGCGGCGGTGCCCCCTGACACGCCGCATCAGCATATGTAGGTCCATAGAATGGAGCGACTCTTCGCCGTGCTTCCTTAAATGAAATGTTCTCCTTCACCGTAATTATTTCTTTTTCTTTTTTCAGTATGTGCAGGAGTGTGAATATGCGGCATGGTTTCCTTCGCAGTTTACACAGTGTGGCGGTTGTTTGCAGTTCTCAGACACGTGGCCTAGGACTCCACATTGTGCACAAGTCTGGCGACCACGACAGGTTTTAGAGCCATGGCCATACCTCTGGCATTGGAAGCAACGACGAGGGTTTGGTATGTACTGGCCTGATAGATGTCTTTGTGTACCCTGTTTGAATAGATTCCGGTAGTTTACTGGATGCAAACATGAGTATTAAGTGTTTTGTCGGTGTTTCCTTATTATCTCTCCTGATGATGATTCTCTGTACGTTAGTGACATTTTGGCTCTTCCACCCCTCCAAAAGTTCAGTCTCAGTCAAGTCAAGTAAGTCCATGTCAGATACCACTCCGCGAGTTGTGTTCATTGATCTATGTGGTGTTATGGTTATTGGTATGCCACCGAAATCTGAAAGACGGTCTAGCTTTTCAAATTGTTCTTTGTCACGAATTTCTAGAAGAAGGTCTCCGCTAGCTATTTTGGTTACCTTGTATCCTGTGCCAAGAGTTTCGGTAAGACATCTAGAAACTAGGAAAGGAGAGATGGTCCTGGCTTGCTTTTCAGTTTTTTCACAGTGGATAACATGAAAGTGAGGATATGTTTCTTTTGGCTGGTTGAAAAAGTTTATATCATTGGTGCGTACCCGCTTAGCGATCACACAGTAGGGGGAATGCTCTATACATGCCTGTCTTATTTTTGTTCAGCAGCGTTGGCGGCCACCCACCACGGAGGCCAACGAGGGGACGCTACAAGTTTGCAGATGCTGAAACCTGCAGACGCCAGCCGTACAACGCCACTATAACCTAATGCGCCTAGACCAAGGTAGGCTATTTGCACAGGGTTAACCCTAGCCGCCAGGAAGTTTGGAAGTGAACAGAAGGGAGTAGAAGACAGGACAGATAAATAGTAAGAGATAAAGACGAAGATCTAGGGAGAGAGAGATAGGAAAAGGCGACTGCCGATTTCCCCTGGGTGGGTCAGCCCAGGGTGCCGTCTACGTGAAGCCGGGGCCAAAGGGGTGTGTTGCCTCTGCCGTGGGGCCTTAACGGTCTAATCACCCAGCGTCGGCTCAACCCCCAGGATCCCCTTTTCCCCGGACACGACAAAGCCACGCACGGCTAGGCGTGGGAGGGAGCCGAAACCCCCCCCCCCCCCCATTAGCTCGGGTCCGTGGTGTCTCTACACACAAAACGCCTACTTGCGCAGGCGCCCCTGAAGGGATCTGGCCAAAGGAAGACCTGCGGAGTCTGTGCTTTCAATTGACGCTGTAAGCTCCAGAGCAAAGTCGACATTTGCTGAAGATCCAAGTGTAAGAAACTGAAGCAGAAGATGGCTCCAAGAAATGATCTATGCGAGTCAGGTTTAGAGGAGCTGCAAATAACAGAAGAAAAAAATTAAATAAAAGGTGTACCCAAAGTGTTTATGTACTTTTATTTTACTATGACAGTATATATCTAAATGAACCTTCTGGAACTTGGTGAATCGGTGGCTATGCAGAAAGCTGTGGAAATACAAAAAGCAGCACTTTCTTTGTATGCCCTTCTAAACGAGTGCAAGCATGCAATTTTAATTCAAATGCATCACCAAAGTGCATGAGCTAAACATAAATTATTTATTATACCCTCAATGCCAATGTACCAAGGAGAGTGGTTAATACATTTACATTATGAAATGTTACGCTTGACAGCTTGAAAATATTCATGGTGTGGGTTGTTGGCAACTGAGCTGAGCGGGTGGTTCTATGCAGATGCTCTCTTCGGCAGGAATGAATTGAATAAAAGGGTTGTGTGACAACTTGGCACTTCGACTTTGATGTTGCTATCTATTCCCATTAAGGTGTACCAAGCAGTGTGACACCCCATCTTACTAATATTTCAACATTTTCACTCCTTAAAACTACATGGTCATCGACATCCGTGCTTCTTTGACACAGTTACTAGCAACTATGCTGGCGTGTGGTGCTATTGTATATGTTGTACAATTTAAAAAATTGGGCAGAATGGGTACAGTATTGGCATTTTCCCTTCAATACAATGCATATTGTGACGGAATGGTGCATGCCAGTGGAAGGGATGAGAATGCACCATTCCTTTTCAAGCATTCAGCAGAAGTTCAATACAATCTGTGCAGTATTAAGGAAAGTATTTTAAGGGCTTACCTATTTGTTGTTAGACACAACATTAATGATAATAGACAGTAATGGCAAGGAAAGTAAAATATATCATCTGTAGTAATTATATATTGCAGGAAATTGTCTTTTTGCCCACTTCACATTTATATGATAATTGCTACAAATAACGCCCTTGAATATTGTTTGGCATTAGCGTCTGTTACTTCTAATTCATGCAGTATTGTACTCATGGCGGTTTTACCCACTATGGCAACATTGAATTGCTTTTTAAGACAGCAAAAAAAATTTTCTTGCAACGATACTGAAGAAGGTCGAATACTACAGTAAAGTGATTGCCCGCAATTTTTCCAAACTGGTTTCCATATCGTGTCATTGTGAATAAACGAGCATGCCGCCGTATTTTCTGCCTGTTAAGCTATATGCATGCTTACACGCAAACTTATGAACATGCAAAATAAAAAAAATAGACTGTGCAGTCTGTTTTTTCAACCAGACTGTGCGTCGGTTTTTTCAACCACCGCGTTCACGTGTGCTTTAGATGGTCGGCTACATTTGCTGTCCACACACACAGTTGTGCTAATAGCGGCGCAAACAGAAGCTGGTTTGCTTATAAGTGCACCGAGAACACACCGACGGCAGACACCAGCACACTATCGACAGCAGCCGGTGTGAGGCCGGCTCGCTTTCGCCACAGTGGCGAAAGCCTCAATGGCTTCGAGCGGTGCAGAAAACATGTAAACAATGCATTTCATGCAGCTTCATTTTAAAACAGCAAAAAGACCATCCACATAGAAGACTGGACAACATGAGTGCTGTCTTCTCTGTGTTTAGTCTTTGCGCCATTTCAAAGAGAACCCAAACCAACTAGCCCAACTCTTGCTTTTGCTGCAGTTTATACAACCACGGGCTGCTCCAATGACGGCATATTAAGCAATTTTTTTGTGCGCGCAGAAAAGAAAAAGAGGGCGGGGGGGGGGGGGCTAAGGCAATGTTTGACCTTGCGCGCGAACGACTGCGGTATGGTTTTTAAAATTTAGTTAGAAAGTTGCGCTAGTTCGCGGGAATCGATCGAGACGTGAGAACATGCGTTGAAGATGTACTATCGGCATCAGATGAAACGGGAACAGCGGAGAACGTGGAACAAGCCTTATCAATGCCTTAGTGCGCGTCGTCCACCGGTCATCTATATAGACAGGCCCGCTCATTCGGCGTAGCAGCACTGCGCAATCAATATTTATGCTTGTGTTCCAGTTGTGCTATTTCAAAGGAAGAAAATAAAAATATCAGAATTAAACTACAGCAGCCAAAGCACAGTTCATAAAAAGCATAGAGACGAATTCAATTCAAATTCAATACCTAGAAAGGAATCTGGTGCAACGATCGTGTACACTCATGGGAATCTTGGGAAGTACAGGCTTCGGATTGGATCTTGTTAGCCAGTGAAATGTCCACGAAGCTTTTTTTTTTTTTTTTGCAGTTTCACTTTCGTTATTCGCGTATAGCGGGTAATGGGGTGGGTGCGAAGGACTGAAGCTGCGCATTTGTTGCTCAAAGAAGCTGAAAACTGCTAGCGCTCTCAATTCACTGCAACGCTGGAGCCGTATAAGTCACGTTTGACAGTTTAAGCGCAGTGTCGTCTACTCACCGCTGCGCATATATATAGCTTTCCCTGCCAGTGCAGGATATTACATCGTGTTCCCGTTTGTCCTTAGTGCGTCTTGCCAAGACTCGTTGAAATCAATTGCAAAATGACGGCGACGGGAAGTAGACGCACCGCCACGCTCTCCTGACTCGACTTCAAAACGAGAGGTGTGTTGGGGGCAGACCACTTGAACAGACATACCTGGCATCATAGCAGACAAAAAGTTAAAAGTTTCTAACTTAATACTGCATTATTATTTCCATAAACAGATAAAGCGTATTTTTGAGGGCAAACCAAGAATGCTTGTTTTGAAATGTCGAAAGAATACTTCATTACATCTTGATGCCAAATCTGGAACGCAATGGCAGAGCAATGCATACCCTGGTGGTTAAATTTGTCCATGTCTCATTTCTACCACCTAGTTACAAGAACCGATTGCAATAAAGAATGCGTACAAAAAAAGAAGCAAGTTTTAATTTAATATAACTTAGTATTACTTTGTATTACACTCGGAAAAGAAACGTCGTGATCTCAAGAACGTGATCCATTCAAAGCAGATCCGAATCCTGTACTTCCCTTCATTCCCATGCGGGTACAAGCGCCGCTGGAGGAGCCCGCGTAGAAACTAGTGCCAGATTCCACGCTAGGTATTATTGTATGAAACTCTATGGTCAAAAGCAACAGTGCTACCAACGCCAAACGAATCACAAGTGGTGTCACGCATAGAGCAGCTTGTCAACGAATGATTTGAGATAAAATAACTAATGCAGTTTCACACTCTGGCACGGCAAGCATGCTTTCGATCGACAAACATATATCGCGGGCAGTCGCGATGGTCTTTGCGGTGCTTGGTCTTTACTGCAGCATGGCAGCGCTTTCGCCGTCTGGGCATGATACAAGAAAGGATGAATGTGACTAACCATTATCATGACCATTAAAATTAACTGATGCGTCAATTATAATTACATTTGTAAACGAAGGTGCACTTAAGCAGAAACGCACATCACAATAAATAAACGAACACAAAAAACTGGTCGACTAGCGAAATTCTTTTACTGCAGATGATAACAGAATTGTGCAAAAAATAAGCATCATGTTGAATAATGCTCCTTGGCGAGACTTCGCCGAGGAGAAGGCGCGGGCGTTTCCACAAGAAAAATTATTTGACCCTTAAGTTTAATATTTAGTGAATTCGCCTCCAGCTGCTACAACGGCCCCATTCTTTGGGGAAGACTGTCAAAGAGCCGTGTAACAAGATTACTTGTGCATAGGCGCTCCCATTCCTCTTTTCTGCGCTCTCTCTTCCAAAGAAACGCTCGGCATTTTCTGTTAAAGCGAACCTTTTCGGGTGCGTCTCTGAAAAGAGGGTGCAGGTAAAGCAGCGCTGGCGAACGAGCTACGACGATCCTTTGAACCTTGACCACAAACCGATTAGATTTATCTTTTTTTTTTGTATCGTGCCTAGACAGCGATTGCACTGCGACGCTGAAGTAAAAGCAAGGAATTGCGAGTGATGCGATCAAAAGCGCTTGGCACGCCCACGATTGCCAACATTTTCACCATACGAAAAGTAGAACAGAAATGGAAATACCGCACTATAGGGGATCACGCAGTTCTGCTAAACCGGATGTGCACGCCTGTCAATGGTAATGACTGGACGGCGAACACTATACTGTTTCTAATGCTTGAAACACGCGCTCCGCTGTTCGCGTTTCATTTGATGCCGATAGTACGTAGTTTGTTTTTCTGAGGTCCGTGTTTGCGCAGCTCACGTTCTTTCACATAAAGACCCAGACCTTGGTCGCTAATGCAACGTGCACGCTGCCAAGCATCATTCATAAAATGCAACGACTGCGGTAGCCGCGAAAGCAACAGATATTCGCTTCAACACGCTGACCACGGCGCAAGTTCGTGGATGCAGCGGCGTTTTGCTTACCTTCTGACGACCAGCAGGCGGAAGTGTCGCACATCAAATATTGACGCTCGATGTTCCGGATGGTGCAAAATATGATAGCCACGTATGTATCTACATACATTTCACAATATAATGTAGAACAGCGCTGAAGCTTCGACGTTTAACTCACGCCTGGCACCCGAAAAGGTAAACAGGAAGTCCCCATGACACCTATTGCAGTATGCAGACGGCGCTTCGCGCAATAAAGAACCGAAACCGAAATATCGATTTTATAAGCATTTTTGATTAACCTGTCATTCGCGGGTGCCAACCGTACATGCACAAACAAACTTTTTCTATACGGCAAAAATTTATTCTTGTAAAACACTTGGCTAAGTTTAAGGTGCTGAAGTAAGAGATCTTAGTCTCAAAATTTTTCACCCCAGCTGAGGCTTTGTAACATTTTGATCTGTAGAAACCGGCCGTAAATAAATAAGTAAATAAAAAATTGTTGGAATACGCGACCTCATGCTGACTGTTGGGCAGTGGGTTTTCAGCGCGAAGTTCAAAAGTTTGCTCTTTAACCTTCTTCTCCATTCCATCAATCAACTTGTGATTGCAAATACACATAAAAAGGCTCCATTGAGATAATTTACCCACTCTTGAAAGATCGTGACAATTGAAACAATACAAGCTACCACGCTCAGCAAACAGCTCTAGCTTTTTGCGCCGTATCACAGAGACTGGATGTCAAAGCTTAATTGAGAAAAATCCAGTGTAATAAAAAGAATTAGCCACCGTCCCCATGGTAAGGCCCTTGTCGACCTATTCCTTTATTCGAACACATTGAATAGATCTTAACGTTGATTGTGCTACTCCTAGTCTTGTACGCAGCTGTCAACAAAAAACGCTGCAGTTGAGCGAGCATTACCTTGGTATGTTAAATAAGGTTTGAAGTTTAGGTCACGACAGTATCCCGTGGTGCACTCGAAAAAGAAAAGAAAAAGTGAGAGATGAAGACAGTTTCAAACAAAATGTTTATGATATTTCATCACCGAAACAAAATGAACCAGTTCTGGTTATGTATTTATTGTCAATAAGGCTTCTATTCTGGATGTGAAAACATCATAAACACTTTGTTTCAACTGGTCAGTGCATCCTTTTTGTTCCGTAGTTCAAATAAATTTTAAGCTAATAATTGTACCAGGTGAAAGGTGAAGTAATCTATTAGATCGAGCCACGACTGCAGTTATAAAGACTCCTTTATTTTTGCACAATAAGCACAGTTCGCACAATTAGACTAAAGCATTCAGAACAGCCAGCCTCGAAGGATTCTTACACAATAGGATGAAGTGTACGTACATGCTTGGTGTCTGTGCTTGTGCAATTTGGAGAACTTGCAGCATGGGCATCTGCACGAATAAAGACTATCATTTTACACACTAAATGTAGGTAAAAACCTTATTGTATTCATTCTCATAAATATGAATCACAAGAACTGTTCATTAGTTTAATGTAGGGTTGAAAGGTAGCAGGGTCTGTACAGGTTTCAGTAGCCCAAATACAAGAAATTTTCAAGGCTTTACTGAAGCTTTCATAAGGATATAAAGCACCGGCCCAAGTAAAACTCGTTTTGTAATAACGACGCTTCCAAACCAACATGGTTTTGAAACATGGTTATTTACAAATTAAGAATACAAAATTAGTATTTGGTTCACACGAAGCACTTTATTAAAGCTTTGGCTGCATAGAAACGGTGGATACTGTTTGAGCTAGAAGATGTGTGATTTCACCTCGTGAGCTACTTTCATGACAGAGTTTGATATGGAAGAGTAAATAATAACAGAACTGGTTGAGATGAAGTTAAATCACCCAGAGAAAAGCTGTAAGTGGACCAGGTGAAGAGATGAAACTAACTAGCAGGAAACAAAAAAGGTTAAACACTGGGTGGGAGCCATCAAAGGCGCACGGCCTGTGCTCTCAAAGTAACCTGACAAACATTTACATATACACAACAGCTGCTCTAGTCCATATAAGAAATTATATGCTAAAAAATTGAAGATTTTTCTGCGAACGAATGCAAACGTAGGAATATGAAGGGCCGTGCAAAACTACTTTGCCATTTCAACTGTTTTCAAAGGCTCCAGGCACTTGTACACACCCTTAGGTAAGCACAAGCAGGTTTCAGTCATTGACATATAGTATGGTTAAAAGACAGCCACATAAATGCATTTTGTATCAATCTACATAATGGTGTTCATGCAATCTGCAAGGAGACTTATTGTGGTAAAGGTTAATAGTGCTCTTACACTGCCTATAAGTCAATAAGAAGGCTAGCGCACTTTATGAGCCAAAGTTAAACCAAAGGCCTAGGCAGAATAAAAAATATGAAGTTTTTGTAATGTTTTCCCATGTATAACCAAGTAAAAAGCTGTGATTTCCCTCTTACTTTACAGAGATCGGTTTTTATTCACTTTACTGATATAGCCCTATAGCATTAGTTGAAGGCTGGACACTACACATACATATGCATACATGGAGCAATGAACTCAGCGGTCAGTCGGGTTCTTACATACCAGATGGCACTACAAAAGAGGGTGGATGACGTGGGTCATGCACGAATTTTCTGAGCAGCAACACTGGCCACCTCAGCAGATTTTCTAGTCTCTGAACTTTAAAAAATCGCAAACCAACTTTTGTGGAGGACCTTCTTGCCCATCAGTGTTTTACCTTACAAGTGTACGCCTCTCTTTACAAACACCTTAAAGAAGAGGAGGTCATCAAAAGGAGTAAAATTTAAACTGGAGTTTATTCTATTAAAAAAAATTACGCGCCATGTTCTTTACGTGCTATCTTAATTCCTGCTCCTACTACAGAGGAAGTCTTACACTCTATTACATTATCTGGCGCTGCTCAAAGCATCCCCCGCACTTGACACACACAGAAATGACCCTGACACACACGTTGGAGCAGAGGGAGGTGCAAGTGTTGAATGGGCGGCTAAGGCCAGTGGGGCCCTCGACTAAGGCTCCCCCCCCCCCCCGCCATAAGTCACTCATACTGCAATCAAGTTTATCTGTTCTGTACAATTTTCTCACACATAATTGGTCAAGCCACTTCTCGTCAGGTGGTCAACTCATATTTAGACAAGGTACTTCTATCTAGTTTTAGGTTGAAGCTTGTGACCATGAGAAGTTAATATATTATTAACTTTTCCTGTCACTTTGGACGTCTGAGAACTCTTACAGTGGGCTATATGGAAAGTGCATTCAATGTGAATCAACTGTTTTCTTTTTGACACCCTTTGGCAGTTCAGGTGCCTCCATTTGTCTTATAGTCAGACAAGCCTTCTCGGAAGCCTTCTTCATCTAGTCGGCGCTAAGATCGTACACCAACTTGGAAGCATATACTGACTTGATAGAAGTATTTCAAACAAAAACAAATGAAAAATTGTAATAATTGATGTATTGTTTGTCACAGTTCCCTTTAGACCACATGTCAGAATGCTGCTTTTGCAGTAAATGAGTAGAAACACCAGTGCATTATTGAAATTTGCAATACTTTTTTATTGAATCATCTATATGAATGAATCTTCTTGTCACTACACAAAAAATTGCAGCATGGATGGCCAAGGTCATGCCTATTATCTCCTGATGGGGTGCCGTGGTGTACTTAAAAACTAAAAAAAAGAGGGGGCGGAAATTTTGAGAGCACGGTAAAATGGTAACATTTAATGAAACTGCAAGATGCAAAAACAAAACTTAGGAGGAAGCTTTATTAAGACATCTTTTCTCCAAGATAAAGTAGGCATAATAGCGACACATACAGCTTTCTTAAGCTATGAAAACTTGCCCAGAGTAGTTTCTACTCACTTTTTCCTCTCACCTTGCATAACAACAATCTTGCCACACAGGGGCACACAGACTTTATCACGTATGTTGTTTCATGGTATTACTGTGAATGTCCTTTAGACATCAACTACAACACTCATGTGAATTCAGAAGTGATAATGAGCACACTTTTTTTATAAACAAGAAAAAAACTGACTAGTAAATGCAGACCAATAATTTAAAATTAAAAGTTGCTGATAAAAGTTTTCCTTCTTACCTGCAGCTAACATGACCTCGGAAGCTCTATGCAGATGCCGATCACAGAAGGGTGTATGAGAGTTAAAGGTGTTTGTTTTACCACACATGCACTTGAAAGAGATGACTATGCACTTTCATAACATGAATGGTGAGACTCAAAGACTTTGTCGACGGTTTTGGTCTTTGAATGCACTCGTGAAACAATATTAAGAGTTTTTGTGCACTACAGTGTAGAAAGACACAATGGACCGAACACAATTGGTGACAATGAGCGCTGAATTTTCTACAATGATTATTGGGAAATAGCGTGTATATTGACACCGTTCTGAGAAGACTGAGGACCTAGTTTACCCATACAGGTAAGAGTCACAATGCAATGCGCACATCATCGGTGAAGTAACTTTGTCAGCCGCCGTAACCTGTGCTCCTTCCCTTGGACCAAAGTTTGCTGTGGCACTCAGGGAGTCAAGGCCAGCACAGCTTTCTTTTCTACGTAAGATTTCGCATGAAGCCTCTACCGATGATAGTGCACGTTGTCTTTCAGAAGGTGTAGACATTCTTAACAGCTGCAAGAACTTTAATCCCAACCCAACCGTTTGATGAGCGGCTTCTTTTCTACGTGACCACTCTATCCACATTTTTCTGGCCGATAAGGAAGGTGGTTTTATGGTTTTACTAAGCAAAAATATTTGAATCAAAGTCATGAGAAGCGATTTATAGTCTTTTCTCACTCCGATGTTTCATTGAGTAAACAGAAGTCTAATGCAAAAAGACTGTGTGACAAGCTTAAACTTACAAATTTGGTTAAGGCAATCGATAAGAGCAAAAACAATTTTTATATTTCCTTTTCAGTACAGAAATGCACAAGGTCAATGTACCTTTTTGGACCATTGTCTCTAAATGTGAATCAGTGTGATCTCAAGCTTTTAGAGATAAATGACCCTTTTATCATGACTAAATCTGACCAGGTTTTGGATGTCTTTGACACTTTCACTGGCATGTGCTATCAGGCTTTATCGATTGACATCAAAGATCTTTTTTATACCCTCGTCGGAATTTTCGTTGTTTGCCTTAGTCAGGCTTGGTCAGGCTTCGTTCTGCATTTGTTCCACGTGTCAACGCTACTAGGGCTGTATCCTTAGGCCACCTGGACCATATCATGACCAGCATGGGGAAGTGCAGAATACAGAAGACGAGGAAGCGCAAATTTGCCGGAAATCGCTACATGACAACTGAGGCTGCCTACTGACACAGACGCCGGTATTTCGGCAACCGCGAAAAAGCGTGGGGACATAAACAAGGCGTACCAGGCTCCACTAGAGTATTCTGCGCTCCAAGGGAACAGGATAATGGACATTGGTATTCTTTCTTCAGTGTTTTCATTCGCTAGCATGTTCCGAATGCATGAACACAACCCTGAAGCTCGAAGGAACGCTCTCACCAAGAGATATGCTCGGCTTGTGCGGTCGTGTGTACTGACTGTGGGTTCAAGCGCCCATTTCATACGTCGAGAAAGATGGGTCATGCCAATGAGAATAATTTACGTCTGGTTTACGCGATGCGCCAGTTAGAAAAAGGGCACGCTGGTGCGAAAAACTTTTTCCAAAGTGCTAAACATGCCTGCTCCTGCACGTCACTCCACCTACGACAAATTGTCATCTCGGCTTTCTGCAGCGGCCGGAGAAGTGGCGTCGAAGTCGATGACTGATGCTGCTGTGGAAGTTAGACGTGTTGTGGGGAGTGCCGAGTGTGGTGTTTCAGGTGATGGCACGTGGCAGAAGCGTGGCCATTCATCTTTGAACGGTTGTGTGTCTGTGATTTCTGTTGACACTGGGAAAGGTTATTAATGTTGAGGCCCTTTCTAGTTCGTGTAAGTCTTGTAAAACCAAAAAGCAAATTGAGGCAAGATAGTGCTTCGTCCCAGGAATGGAAGGCGAACCATGAAGAAAGTGCTGGCAGTTTGGAGACGGTTGGTCTATTTCGAATATTTGGAAGGTCGAAAGGACAAAAGAGATTTTAAGTACCTGCAGTACTACGGCGATGATGATTCCAAGAGCTATGCCGCTGTCAAAGACATGTATGGAAAGGACAGTGTTCAGAAACTGGAATGTATTGGGCATGTCCAGGAGCATGTTGGCTGCCGCCTCAGAAAACTGAAGAAGACAGTGCGTGGACTCGGTGGTAAGGGAAAGCTCACCGATGCCCTCATTGACCGCCTGCGAAACTACTATGGCATCGCCATAAGGGCTAATGTGGAGAACCTTTCTGCAATGAAAAAGGCTACCCTTGCAAGTCTTTCAGTGCAGCTCTACCGACAAGCAGCCGAGACAAAACCTGTGTCCACTTGGACCGAAAAGCTGGTGCGGATACGCAAGGATCGAAGCACTCGGCCAAGGGAAATATGTACACAAAGGAGGACTTCCAAATGATATGCTCAACAATGTGAAAATAGTCTACAGTGATCTGTGGTCTAATGAACTTCTAATGAAGTGCCTTCATAGAAAGACTCAAAATGCTAATGAGTGTTTAGTGGTCTAATATGGCAGCGGGCACCCAAAGTGGTCTAAGTAAGCTTGCCTACAGTATTGTTTGCCTTGCATGATGCTGTGGCACACTTTAATAATGGTAGTGTGAGCACCCTAGATATCCTGAGGCAAGCTGGCATAGAACCAGGGTACCGCACGACGAAAGCTTGCATCGCCAGGGATCACCTGCGCATGCAGAATGCTAAACGCAAGTCAGCGGATGGGACAAAACAGGCCAGGAAGAAAAGACGGGCAGCCACCCGAATAGAAGGAGACAATAATGCTTCCGCAGAAGCGTTCAGCTATGAATCTGGTGCATTTGAGGCCTGCATGCGAAGATTGTGAGCCTTTTTACAATCTCGGAAATCTTTGTTTACGTTTTTCTGAAAGTGACAATATGCTCCAAATGTTGTAACGCAAACTTTCATAACGTATTTCTCAGCGTATACTTTGAACTGAAATTTAGGCGCAATGATTTACAACATATATATTTGTGCAGTAAACTAGAATAAAAGAATCCATCGAATATTTCTCAGTTCACAGCTGAATTCTCCAACAGGTTCAGTTTAAATTGGCTCTTTTTCCCTGTTTCTTTGGTTTTTTAGCATCACTTCCTTGATATTCACTGCATAATATTTATTCTAGTTCACTGCATAGCTCCAGCCATTAGTTACACAAATGTCAAAGCTTTACTGAATAAAGCCACCATTAGTCACTTATCACAGCTGGTTTGGCTAGCACTTTTAATGCAATTTTCGACAAACATTACCTCCCAATAAATAAATATTCAATTATTTACACTGTAAATAGCTGGGTAAATTAAATAAGACATGCTGCTTTTGAGGAAAAAGTTATTTCAACGCTACCTGCCCTTAAAAAAGTTTTTGTTTTTGTGTGGCCTGCCACCTTAAACGAGCTATTGCCACAATGTGCCTCAGACACTCTGGGAAAAGCTTGCCCACGTTGTACTTCTGAAGCCTTTGAGCATCAAGCTGAAAGGCTGACTGGTGCTGGCCATATCGAGCAACTCCTCATTTTATGACAATAGCTATAGCGCGAGAACAAAACGACGACACAGAGACAAGAAGGACACAAGTGCTACGAGCCTTTTTGTCTCTGTGTCGTCATTTTGTTCTCGCGCTATAGCTATCGTCATGCCATACCAACTAGCCCACGCTGCCACACCCCTCATTTTAGTTGCAGACAGCCTGCTTAAGAAGGTACGCCACCACCTGCAAAGTTGAGAAGCCATTGCACCGCGCTGGCAGAAGGTACAGATGTTAACAAAGCGAGTTGTCCAAACAACCTTGCATATGTTGGGCTGTAGCAAGAAAAGAGGGAACATTTTAATAGCTGAAGCATTCTTCAAAGCGGAGGGCTCTTAGAGCTGCATCGATTACCCGCTTAATGGAGCCTGGTCCAAGGCAATCACTAGGCTCTTTAAGGCCTTCTCAGAAAATGGCATTTCTAACGACCGATGTGGTATTATGTTGGTCGATATTGAGTTCACTTTGCTGGGACATGAACACTCGTACATAATATGTGTAAGTGTTGGCTCCACTACACTCCAGGGGCACCTGTCTCAGTACCCTGTGGAGCGTAGCAGTGAGTGTGTCAGTAAATTTGGGTCAATGCGTGATCCCAATCTCTGGGTTTTGAGGATGTGAGCTCAACTGAATATTTTCTCACAGATTCGTCCCATGGCACTTCTGTCGTTCAGTATGTATTCGCATGAGGGGCAGCCCCCATGTCGATTTCCTGGTACAGCTGTGTGTAGAGAGCACCAAAAGATGACGTAATCTTCCGTATTATGACAGTTTAGAATTTTGGTGGCAAGTGAATGACAAATGCCTCCACATAATTCAAGAAAAATTTAAGTCGTTTCTTTACCATGAAGGAAAATACGCACTGTTTTTAACTTGGAACGCTCACCTCTATGCCTGCAAGAAAAACAAAAAATGCAATACATTAAGAAGTTCGGTTTTGCTGCTATGCACGTGCGCTGCGGAAAAGCACGAGGTGAGTCAATTACAAATTGACCTAACTGGCATTCAAACGTTTGGCTTCACAGCCGTGCACATGCCCCGCGGAGAAGCACCCAGTAAATACAAATTTACTAAACTGAACTTCCCAATTTCGGCCTCACTGCCTTTGTACGTGCGCTACAGAGAACAAAGGTGTATCAAAAGCGCTACGGAGAACAAAGGTATATCAGGGTGAATAAAGGATGACTCGGAGCAAGTTACAGAACTTTTCGTGATGCTATAACAGGTGCAAAGAATTCAGCACTTATTAATGCCTAATTTAGATCGGAAGCCTCTGGGAAAGTGTTCTCGAATCCCAGCAGCATAGCTCTTTATTGTCTCACGCTGTCTGATATAAAAGGCATTTCTGGCCATAACATATTAGATAGCGATCAACCGCGGAGAACACAACTAAACAATTGACTGCTGCGGCTTTTTGAGGCAAGGCAGCGCACTGCAGCTCGCTACGTCTGTCGATCGAGCAAGTAGTACAGTCATGCCGATGTTGACGAAATGGCTACGGGCAGTGATTTGCGTGCTACATTGACTACAAGAGAGCTGTACGATTCCTAGAGACAAAGCACAGTGCAAGAAAAACTTCGCCCGAGCAAGGTCAGAGAACAGCGGGGCGCGAGCTTGAGAGAACAACACGCCAGCGCCTACGAATCCAGAGACAAATGCACAGGATATCGTCTTGTTCAATTGTACCTAAGCAACATGACGCAAACGCCCCAGATTTCTCGCACGTGCGCAAGACGAGGGCTACTCTTTAGTGGGCATGACGATAGTTACAGCGCGAGAACAAAACGACGACGCAGAGACAAGTAGGACACGAAAGACACGAGCGCTTGTTTCTGTGTCGTCGTTTTGTTCTCGCGCTATAACTATCGTCATGCCATACCAACTAGCCCAAGATGCCACACTTTTAGTGGGCAACATTATGCATCAATTTTTTGCTGGCAACGTTGTGGGAGTTGATTTGAATAATACCGTATTTACTCGTTTCTACCATGCCCTCGATTGTAATGCGCACCCGGTTTCGACGACGAAAAAAAAAAGTAAGACATCGATTGCAACGCGCATCCATTTTTCTCGATGGCCCGCACGATCACACCACTCGAAAAAACGACTCCTTTCGGGAGCGTCTTCCATTTAAATATAAGGTACGGGGGAAGCTTGTGCTCATCTGACGTGTGACAGAGCATTGCCGTCACTGTAGTTTTACCGTGGACCGATGTCAGCACGCCAACTTGCTTCGCCCCCTTCTTCTCGGTGGTTGTGGTGCTAGGCATGTCCAAGTAAAGAGGCGTCTGATCGGCATTCCCGATTTGCGCAAGCAGATAGCCGTTGTTGTGCCGCAAGTTTAGGACCAACCTCTGAAAACTGTGAAGCTTTTCATCGTCCTTCTCTCGAAACTTTTCGCATATGCCCGTTCGCCTTCGAAGGGAAAAGCTTTTCCTCTTCTTAAAGTTAGTTATCCAGCTCCTGCTCGCTTTTAACTGGCTCCGCATTAGCCCTTTTTTATTCTAAGGCTAACTGCATAGCCCGCACTTGGCAACATAATTAAAATTGCATGATGCAATTATTGCCGCGCCGAGACAAAAGCCATCCAAAGAGGCACAGCAGAGGAGGTAGCCCGGTTCTTCATAGAGGACATTGTGCTGAGACACGGTGCTCCATCGATCGTTATAACAGATCGCGGTACCGCACTCACGGCCGCGCTTTTAGATCATGTGTTGGTGCTCAGCGGTACTATTCATCGCAAGTAGACAGCTTACCATCCACAAACCAACGGCTTGACCGAGCGACTTAACAAAACTCTAGAAGACATGCTTTCAATGTATGTGGACATCGAACACAAAAACTGGGACGAGATTCTCCCTTACATAACGTTCGCATACAATACTGCGAAACAAGAAACCACACGGATGACCCCATTCAGCCTTGTTCACGGACGAGAAGTAAAAACGATGTTGGACGCGATGCTGCCACACGAATGCGATGACAATGAAACGAGCGCTGACGCGTTTACTCAACGCGTAGAGGAAGCCAGGCAGCTCGCACGTCTGCGATTATACCAACAGCAAGAGTACGACGCAGGCCGCTATGACCAACGTCATACACCTGTAACGTACGAAACCGGGGACAGGGTATGGGTGTGGACGCCCGTACGAAGACCGGGACTATCTGAAAAGTTGCTCAGAAGGTACTTCGGACCGTATCGAGTGCTGCGACGACTAAGTGACGTTACCTATGAAGTCGTCCCGGATAGTACAAACTGTTCAAGGCGTCACCAGCACCGGGCTGAGCTTGTGCGCGTAGTGCGCATTAAGCCATACGTCAGCGAGTGACTTTGCGAGGCACCGCGTCGCTTCGACAAAGTGACTTCATGCGCGAATTACTGTCTCAGCTATAGCATCGGCGATGTTCTCTTAAGGGGAGGCAAATGCCGCGCCCGAAACAAAGAACGAAGACGATGTGCGCGCCAACAGCCTCGTGAAAAGGGGGACTGACGAAGATGACGTGCTTTTGTTTTGTTCGCCTGATCATATTCCCCTAGTCAAGAAAATCTATAGGTATTGACTTGCATTAACCACCGGCTTCTTGGCCAATCCCCCTTAGTGGGTGAGAGCTACAAAAGAAAGGAACGAGCAAGCAAGCAAGCCTGCTCTTGGCTCCTGCATAAAAACACACGCCGTTGGTTCTCGGACTCAACGTCTTGGTGCACTGCTTACGTTGAACTGCGACACTATTGACAAGAACGGTGCCGCGCGCGTAACGAAGGAAGTCGAAGCTGTCGTAGTGTGCAGACTACGATTCGATATAGCAGTAATATAAGAAGAAACTTTCAGTTTTATAGATGCTCCTTCGATACTCAATCTCGCTAATCTTTTTATTCATTCACCAACCGAGCTTTAAAAACTGCAGGCAGTTTTTCCGGGGATGACTGCTTCGCCGTCGTTTCTTAATACCTGCATTCGGACCGTGTGTTCCGGCTTTGACGTTTTGTTTTGTTTTCAATGCAGTACAAACAAACCCATTAGAAAGCTTTTCGTGGACGTGTCAGCAATTACGTATGCAAGCATATATCACGGAGTAGAATCCCGGCCGCGGCGGCTGCATTTTCGGTGGAGGCGCAAATACTGAGGTGCGTGTACCTAGATTTAGGTGAACGTTAAAGCACCCCAGGTGGTCGAATTTCTGGAGCACTCCTCTACGGCGTCTTTCATAATCAGAAGGTGGTTTTGGGACGTTAAACCCCTGCTATTACTAATATCAAAACACAGAAGTGCATAAAATACAAAGTGTGAGGTGACAGCTTATGCTGAGCTGGCGCATCTCGCGTCTGTCGATACCAACTGCGTCAGTCATGGCTCCTCCGTGAACACACTATCCCATATTCTGGTACACTATAGTAATACCCATCTTTCCCATCATCGCTTTACGATCGCAGCGCCAGATTCCCCTCTAGTTAATTTTGGGAAACTCTATGCTTCGCAGCACCACGCTTCCCGTTTTCTTCGGCGCAATTTACAACAGCAAGTTGCAATTTCAAAATATATATAGTTTTTGCAGCACATCGCAAGGGAACCGCCAAACCACGTCGGACGGATGGCAAAACCTAAACTTCCGAAATCGACCAAGTGAACTGCGTTGCAGTGCCGACACGGAGAACAAAGTAAACAGTTGGTTTAGCAGACTCTCGCATGACTCCGATGCAGGAAGTCGTCCGTGCCGTGACGCGAGCGTGCATTCTTGCCGTTATTGCGGTGGTACAAGTTGTGAGACATGGGAAGGCAAACGCTCCAACAGTTTCAGGGACCCGTCAACAGGTTTGTGTTCGGGTGCGGCATTCTAGGGACCCTAGTTCGGGGGAAGACCTCGGGAGAAGAAACTTGACACACGCAGCCTCTCTGGTTCGTTCGATTGATCTGCACCAGTCAAAACTCGTTCACGGCTGTGCACGCGAAGTTCAGAAATTATGCATGGTGAGTTCAGCGGTGCAGGCACAGCACGACACCCGAAGCGAATGACGATGTGCCGACAAGGTGCAGGCCTTATTTCTTTTCGCTTATTTTCCACAATTCAGCATACACTGATCGATGGCGAATCGCACATGAGGACAGGTTATGAGGTGCTAACCTTAGCTGCACGCGTGGCTGCACCAAGCCGGCACCATCAGTGTCGTAGGGGCAGGAAAATTGTTAACCAGTGCTGCACCTCTTCTGCACCTTTTGAAATGAATGGCAGGATTCAGAGGTCGTCAATGCTGTACCGCTGAAACGAATGGCAAAGTGCAGCACCTCGTGAACTGGTTCACGTGGTGCAGGTGAATCGAACAGACCTTTTGACTGTGCTCTTCTGCTCGGCGAGGCACGCACCCGACCGAAGCATTGAAACATTCACCAAAAAGTCCAAAGGTGCGCACGCCGGCGAGCTGACTCGGGTGGGTCGGGGAGCGCGAAGTATTCGAGTAAATATTTTTCCCCCGAAAAGCTGGTAAAATATTAGGGATGTGCAAATTAGGCGGAAGTGCAAATTATGTGCGTAAATACAATAAATAATACAAGTTTCATGCTACCTGGCCAAACTGCAAGCTCCATGGTACCGTTTAGTGTCCACACACCTGGCCGTCGCTGACCCTCTCTTCTATATCACCCGGGATAAAATTATTTCGAACATCTGCGAATGACAAAAAAGCGACAGCATTATGCTTCCCGTTTATGATATTGGCCTTCACGTATACTTCGAAACACGCGCATGGGATAAAAGTGGCATGAAATAACATGGTACTAGATGTAACACAACACAGAAAACGAAAGAAAAGCAGCATATTTACTTTTTCATGTTTTGTTAGGCTGACAGTATCCCTTAGCATAGCCTGTATTTATGTCATTCACGTGCCTTGGTGAGTCAGAAAAACAAATACATACGCTCGCGGCTCAGGTTCACGGTTTCAACAGAAATGTGGACAGAACACTTTCTTAGCACCACGGCTGCTCGCAATCTGGTTACCCGTCAAGGAACACGAGCACAACCACAAGCAGCGCACATCACAACTCCGAGGAGCATGAGGACACACAGAGAACGATGCAACATTCGTTGTTTCGCGTCGAAGTGAAGTAATGCAACAGGGACTGAAACGCCAATGCGAACGTGCCGCTGACTGCCGGCGTCGGTTGCATTGTGTGCCATTACAGCGCACAACGCAACCAGCGCCGTCAGGCTGTTCACATATGCGGAAGAGCTTCCAGGCCATGATGAAGTTTCTTGAGGTGGTGGTGGCTCAACGTGCAAAACTCACACGCATACTCACTCACACGCGCTCATTTACTCTTGCACTGCCCGCGCTATCCAGAGAAGACGCCACCGGCATGCGCTCGCCTCGCGCACAAGATATTAAATGGCGCAGTGGGGCCGTGAAAAATTCTAGCGGCCGTCCGTGTCGTTTCGGACCACCGAGACAGCAGCCGTGGCTTGCCGTTCGCGCCACTAGATCATATTCTAATTCACTATACCCCACATTTACGCAAGAAGTCGATACCCTAGATAACGTCATGATTGGACTGCAGAATAACCAGAAATTTTGTGTAAACACCTTGCCACACAGCGGTACGTCCACTGCACAATACCCAACTGGACGCAAATCGTCGCCACTTACACAACGAAATGTCCCACCGTGGCCATGGGAAAACATCACTTTAGGTCTTAGCAGGCTCTTAAAGTTTACACTCATCACTGAGGCTGTTGCACCTTTATCCACAGGTACCATAGTAGCTGCACTATCAACAAATATATGTACTGTGTTCTTCAACATAAACGCTGTTGGGTGTATATCTCTAGATAGCACCTGGTATCTCGCAGCCTCATCCCCGTTGGCTGCACCGGCTAATTTTCCGGCGGCGGTGTCCGTGTGCGTCACGATGGTGATGATGATCATGAAGCACGTGGACTAGTGGTAGCGTCAAACTTCCATCAGACGCCAGCGTGACGTATCATGACCCGGTTGGTGCGCAATGTTTCCGTGACGTGGAGAGTGAATGGCCAAAAGGTTGGTGGGGCGTGTACAAAGGCTGCCGCTGATATAAACAGTGGTCGCAAAAATCTGTGATGTGGCCCGGGATGCTACAGTTGTAGCACGCCAGAGAAGTTCGAGGTATTCGTGGCTGCCCAGATAAACTACTCCTCTCGGATCGCATGGAAAACTTATGCCTTTTTTTTAAAGGGTACCATGGCCAGGCGATGTTGCGTAACCATAGCGGGCGAAAACTTTGTTTGTAATTGGGAGGTGGGCGGTGTGAGAATCCAACCTGCCTGTGCCTTTGCATCTGCTGCATTGACCGATGGTTGCTATAGAGCAAGAGTTGCCAGAGTTCACACACGTTTAGGTTCTCTTGCGTACACATCCTGAAAATCGTTGGGATGATGATAGGTTTTCTGACTCTTAAGCAGCTCTTCTCTGGCAGTCTACCATATGGTAAAAGCAAGGTCATTGGGCACCACTGTTTCAAGACTAGCCACAGTTGGGACGTTGGACAGGAGGCCGAATTGTGGAAAGATCCATTGCATCTTTAGTGATTCAAAGGTACAACAGTGTTTCATCACATCAGACGCGGAGTTTAGGCTCTCTTTTCCTGTTAAGCAGTTGTACACGTTTTCGGATATACCCTTAAAAACATGTCCAACCTTGGCTTCTTCAGACTCCTGGCATTCACTATCTTGCGGAGCTTCAAAATTTCTTCTAAGTATGTCATACATGTCTCTCCTGAAAGCTATGCCTTCTGAGCAAATGTCTGCTCCTTGTGTTCCCTTACATCAAAATCACCGAAGCACTTCTGCAGTTCTTCAAAAAGTTCCCAAGTTGAGCACGACTGAGTTTCATGTTCGAGTCCCAGCCGTAGCTTTTCCTGACCCGCTTACAGTTCTTGTGCCACACATTGACGTTTTCTCCTGAGGCCCCAACGAAGTTCGGTGGCTCTCGGCAGTATTGCACACAACCCGTCAGCGTTCGCCACGAAGCATCAGAGGTCTGTTCTTGGGGCATTTCGATCGGCGAAGGCGGGAGTCCGGCAAAGCGGCGGCTGAGGCGAAGTTCAGGTAGTAAAGATTTCTTCTTTATGTTCGTCTCGCCCTGCACCTTCCACCCGTCTGTAACGTACTCCGAAGTAACCTAAAAGGCCCGTGAACCATCTCCAATATTTTTTCAAGCAGTTGACGTAAATGCGCGCATCTTGTACAGAATGCCATGGCGATGAATGATTCTACGGGTGGCAGCGCTACGAGCCGCCGGCGTGCCACAAATTCCAAGCAGCATTTCCTCCTCCTTTCCGAGCCTTTAGAGCCTCCACATAACGCGCCGTGTCTCATCACTGACGTGCCGAGCCAAATGTGGTGTGACTGGCCGAGCAAGAGCATACCATTTCCGATGAGTCTTCAAGCAGCTGTCCGCGCTTTTCGTTCGTCGTGTTGCCTGTATGCGTGTAACACTTGCGGGGCATGGCCTGTTCTTGTTCGGGTCCATCGCGTTAGCAATACCTTGAAAGCATGCGCGCAACGCAGGTTCCATACAGGCACGATTACGGCAGCCATGGTTCGCCAACAAGCACGCAACTGATGGAGTTGGTGATTGGAGTCACGGCAAACGGAAGTAGACGGTGTTTCAAGCAGCGCAAAGCGGCGTGGGAGAGGATACCAGCCGAAAGAAGCGCAGCAAAGAGCGAAAGATGTGGTCGTCACGGTTTCGATAATAAAACGCCTTTAACTCCGCTGTTACTACAGCGTTTCGAAAAATTCTCAGGGCTCCGTACACTCGAGCACACTTTTCCCACCACTACTGAGAAGTGGTTATAAGTGGGAAAAGAAGAGAAAAGTGAGCCCCGTAACTGAATTTCGACTTCTGGGTGGTTTTAAAGGGTTCTATTGGGCTTTGAGACTGCGATAACCATAGAAGCAACGTCGTCTTTCTTCTCTAGCCATATTTCACTTGTTTTTCACTGACAATGACAGTATTATGACCCAATCAGCAACATATGTGGCAGCAACACAGCACCAGCTCAGTCTTCTTTTAGATCCAGAACAACTGGTTCTTAGCCTAGTTGGTTCTTCTCATCCATTTCTGCCCTTTTTGCACTTGTCTCCTTTGTTCTCATGTATTTTTAGCCACAAAAGACCATTCAGCCACTTCCATAGCGCTGTCCAAAAAGAAATGCCCACAAAATAACCTTTCATTTATTTATTTATTTCTTCATTTGGTCAGATACCTACTGTGCCCAATGGGCATTATTGTAATTTGACGTAATCCTGTGCTCAGCTTTTTCCACGCAATAAGGTCTTCCTCCACGCTACAAAAACTTCTCAACCCAACAGTGTTGTGCTGTAGCACTGATAATTTTTATGCACCGTTGCATTTTACAGTGCTGCATACATATATTACACATTTTGAATGCGTGCTAGCTTGTACAGACAGCATTTTCAGCTAAACTATTACCATTACTAACCCGAACATATATTTTTGAACACCTTAGTTGCTCAAGCAAGCAATTAACAAAACTGATCTCTTTCGACACTGCACCTCATCGTAACGTTAACTATTATAAGTTTGCTTTTAAAAATCCCTCAACCTACAAAAACGACATGCACACAATGAATAATTGTTACTGCGCGAAACACAACTGCGTAACCTATATGGTTGTTCTTTCAATGTCGGCAGTTACAGTTGCATTTGTCCAATTTGCAACAGCAGCATAAAAAAAGAAAAAAAAATGGAGTACCCTCAAGCTTTGCTTTAAGAGTTGAATGCGATGGTGATATCCCCTCGCTGATGCGTACATAAACCAGCTAAATCATACCTTTATTGTATAATGTTGTCACAGAACGAGCGCTAAAAAAAAGAGCGCGCCGCCAAATCCTTGCGACAACGGGCGGTAGAAACGCCGCGAGGTAAAAAAAAAAAGAAAGCAAACATCCAAGGCTCCCGGGCGCGCGCTCTCCCCGCAGAAGCACGGCTTCGCAGACGAACCTCCTCACCCCACATCGGCGGCCCAGTAAGGCCGCGATCTTTCTAGAACGAAGGAGGCGGGGTCAGACCGAGTGACTCATTCTCCGGAGAGGGCAGTCGAACCGTCTCGTGCCTCTCCCCAGCCTTCGCTGCGCGTCGCGCCGACGAAATGAGGAGAAGATTCTGGAAGGTGGCGCGGAACGTATTTAATCGAGCAGCCGAGACGACAGAACAGGAGGTGACGGAAGTTAACGCCGGAGCGCGTAGGAATTCCGCCGTGGAGTCGGCGAAGGTTCTGCCCGTAGTGACAGAACAGGAGGTGACGGAAGTTAACGCCAGAGCGCGTCGAGATTCCGCCGTGTAGTCGGCGAAGTTTTGGTCCGTAGGGACGGCTCGAGCTACAGGCAAGAGCGTGGGTTTACCGCTATCGAGCGAAGACGCGGGCAACAGCTGCGTGTGTGGAGCCGACGGATTTCCGGCGAAGAAGTTTGAAGCTTGGAGAGTGGCCTATTGAAGAAGGGAGTTTTCCTGGAAGAGAAACTCCGGCGAGGTTTCCTGGAAGAGAAACTCGAGAGCTGCGGAACGACAACAACGCTGGACTTTGAGTGAGTGATTCTCGGAAGAGTATCATTCGGACTTTTGTTCCAAGGACTTTGGACTGAATAGGTTTTCTATCTCTTTAGTCCTTAAGTGTCTTGGTTGTTCAATGCATGCGACTGCATTATAGTGCGTATCGTTGTCTGTGTCCGTTGTTTTGAGTGTGGCCGATTGTATTGTGTAGTACGTTGATTGATTGGTTTGATTGGTGACATATTGTATGCAACTATTGTGGAGTGTGCATTTTTTATGTATTGTTTTCGATCTGCCATTGTTGAGAATATAATTTGTTTGTTTATCAACTCTCGGCTCTGACTTGTTCTTTGGACCACGACCGGCGACCGCTGGCGCACCAAAAAGGACCACTTCAAAATTGTCCACGCTTTCGTGGTGCGGTTCGGGGGGCCGATACTTCGGCTCTTGGAATTAGCCCGGCGATTGCCTCCCTAATTAACGGGACAGGTGTGACAATTAATCTGGCGTCCGCGATTCAGGACCTTTTGGTGCACAGTGTGTCCAAAGTAGTGAGAAAGAGCCTCGAGTTGTTGATAGTGCTATCGGAACGATTTTGTGTGTTGTTCAGTGTTCTCGTTAACGAGTGCAGGGGAGTGTTCCGATAGACTGATTTAGGCAGATACTTTTTGCACGCGGCAAGGTTTTATTTGAGAGTTGCGAGACACCATGGATCTCGAAAAGTTAGTTGCTCTGGGTGAGAAGATGGGTCTTTCTGGCGCCGAACTACGGAAGTGGGTCACCCAGAGGGAAAAAGAAGAAAAAGCAGCCGAGCTGGAAAAAGAGAGGTTGGCGGTCGAAAGAGCCAAAGCGGAAAAAGAAGCTGAGGTGGAGAGAGAGAGGTTGGCGGCAGAGAGGGCCAAGGAAGAAAAGGCAGCTGAGTTGGAGAGAGAAAGGCTGGCCGCTGAAAGGGCGAGAGAAGAAAGAGAAGCAAAAGAGCGACAGCTGAAAGAAGAAAGAGAGGAAAGGGAACGGCAGCGACAGCACGAGATAGAACTCGAGCGGCTCCGTTTGCAACAGCGAAGTGAAACTCCCGTCCAAGCTAGAGTTGAAAGCAGCGAACGGGAAGATCACGGCTTCCGCTTGAACCCAAGCAAGCTGCTCGTAGCGTTTGATGAAAGGAAGGACGACCTAGACGCGCACCTCCACAGATTTGAGACGATTGCGAGGAGCCAGAATTGGCCGGAACAGCAATGGGCAACTGCTTTGAGTACTTGCTTGAGTGGTGAAGCGCTCAGTTTGTACGGTAGGCTGACGCCGGCCGATGCAGCCAACTATGCAAAGGTGAAAGCTGCTTTGCTGAAGCGATTTAGATTTACCGTGGAAGGTTTCCGGGACAGATTTCGGACAGGAAAGCCAGCTGATGGGGAGACGGCTACGCAGTATGCCGCCCGACTTAGCCATTATTTCGACAGGTGGATTGAACTTTCAGGGACAGCGCGGGAGTACGATGAGCTTAGAGAGCTGCTAATTAGAGAACAATTTCTTACTAGTTGCCACCCAAGTCTGTCACTGTATTTGAAAGAGAGGAAGGCTGAGTCACTTGAAGGAATGCTTGAATTGGCTGATCAATTCTTGGAAGCACAAGGTGGAACTAATTTGGCCAAAGTCAAGAAGGAGTGTCCCGATGATTCGAAGAAATGGGCTCCCGAAGAAAAGAAGCGTGCACCAGAGAGCATTCCGCGATGTTTTCTGTGTAACCGAGCAGGTCATCGTGCGAAAAACTGTCGAACGATCTTTACGAGCCCTACGGTAGTAAAATGTTTTAAGTGTGGTCAGACTGGGCACAAAGCAGATGCTTGTCGGAACGGAGTGAGTCAAACTCACCAGGTATCCTGTGTTCAAGCGGCACCGAAATCTGATAATAATGCCGTCACCGATGGATTCGTAGAGTTGAAAAATGGGGAGAAAATTCCTATTGTGGGTGCTGTAATGTCAAAACAGCCAACCGGTGTTACGAAAGGAATGCCAGCGCTGCCTGGAAAAGTTGTGGACAAAAAGGTTACGGTGTTAAGAGATACCGGCAGCTCCACTGTTATCGTGCGGAGAAATTTGGTACGGGAAAGTGAGTTGACAGGCAGAACAAAACCAGTTTGCCTAATTGACCGTACAGTTCGGATGCTTCCCGAAGCAGAAATTGAGGTTGAAACCCCGTACTTCAGCGGGAAGGTTACTGCTTTATGCATGACGACCCCCCTGTATGACCTGGTCATCGGAAACATCGACGGGGCGCGAGGGCCAAGTGATCCAGAATGTTTGGGAGAAGACCCGAAGATAGAGCCCTCGCCAACACAGCGGCCGCGAGATACAGTGGAGGAGCATCCCGTGACGGATCTCACTAGAGCCCAAGGTGAAGCTGCGGCGCAAGAGACAGCGAAGGAGAAGACGATCGTGTCGAATAAGTTCACGGGCCGAGCAACCGGACTTACGTCGGCACGACCTCAACCGACCGACAGTGTAAAGGAGACGGAGTTGGCCAGCCGGGCAAAAAGTAGAGGCATGATCAAACGGGAAAATAAACAGACAGGACCCGTCGAATGTAATGACGCGTTAACGGTGTCGGAAGAGACAACGATGGCTGAGACGACGCCTCAGATATCGTCGTTGGAAAGGGCTCGCCGAAAAAGAACGTGGAAGCACAAGAAGAGATCGAGCGAGCACCGCAAAAAGGGGCGCAAGCGCTGTTCGAAGTATTCAGGATAAGTGCTGAGGTCAAATCAGAATGTGTTGGGCAGTGTTGAGTGCCATATGTTGTGTTAACGTTGTGTTATCCTGTGTCACAAGTGTCAAAGTGTTGTGCTGTGATGTGATGTATAGTATTGGTCCATTGTTGTATTGAGAGAACTTTGTACATTTGTATTATTGGGAATGTGTGGTGCAGTGTTGTACTCATGTGCTTGTGGTTGTGTTTTCCCGTGTTGTGTAATTGAATTACAATGTACAATTGTATTAAGCGATTTATGGTGAATGTGAAGTGTCATGAGCGACGGATGGTGTTACAGTCTGTGAGAGTGTGTGGTGACCGTTCGCGCTCGTTTGTGTGGTTTGAATATTATGAGATAATATTCTTAAAGTGGGGGGCAGTGTCACAGAACGAGCGCTAAAAAAAAGAGCGCGCCGCCAAATCCTTGCGACAACGGGCGGTAGAAACGCCGCGAGGTAAAAAAAAAAGAAAGCAAACATCCAAGGCTCCCGGGCGCGCGCTCTCCCCGCAGAAGCACGGCTTCGCAGACGAACCTCCTCACCCCACATCGGCGGCCCAGTAAGGCCGCGATCTTTCTAGAACGAAGGAGGCGGGGTCAGACCGAGTGACTCATTCTCCGGAGAGGGCAGTCGAACCGTCTCGTGCCTCTCCCCAGCCTTCGCTGCGCGTCGCGCCGACGAAATGAGGAGAAGATTCTGGAAGGTGGCGCGGAACGTATTTAATCGAGCAGCCGAGACGACAGAACAGGAGGTGACGGAAGTTAACGCCGGAGCGCGTAGGAATTCCGCCGTGGAGTCGGCGAAGGTTCTGCCCGTAGTGACAGAACAGGAGGTGACGGAAGTTAACGCCAGAGCGCGTCGAGATTCCGCCGTGTAGTCGGCGAAGTTTTGGTCCGTAGGGACGGCTCGAGCTACAGGCAAGAGCGTGGGTTTACCGCTATCGAGCGAAGACGCGGGCAACAGCTGCGTGTGTGGAGCCGACGGATTTCCGGCGAAGAAGTTTGAAGCTTGGAGAGTGGCCTATTGAAGAAGGGAGTTTTCCTGGAAGAGAAACTCCGGCGAGGTTTCCTGGAAGAGAAACTTCGAGAGCTGCGGAACGACAACAACGCTGGACTTTGAGTGAGTGATTCTCGGAAGAGTATCATTCGGACTTTTGTTCCAAGGACTTTGGACTGAATAGGTTTTCTATCTCTTTAGTCCTTAAGTGTCTTGGTTGTTCAATGCATGCGACTGCATTATAGTGCGTATCGTTGTCTGTGTCCGTTGTTTTGAGTGTGGCCGATTGTATTGTGTAGTACGTTGATTGATTGGTTTGATTGGTGACATATTGTATGCAACTA
The DNA here is from genome assembly GCA_013436015.1 of Rhipicephalus annulatus. Lineage (NCBI taxonomy): Eukaryota > Metazoa > Arthropoda > Arachnida > Ixodida > Ixodidae > Rhipicephalus > Rhipicephalus annulatus. The sequence goes on from WOVY01011974.1 coordinate 39,495, forward strand.
TTGTGGAGTGTGCATTTTTTATGTATTGTTTTCGATCTGCCATTGTTGAGAATATAATTTGTTTGTTTATCAACTCTCGGCTCTGACTTGTTCTTTGGACCACGACCGGCGACCGCTGGCGCACCAAAAAGGACCACTTCAAAATTGTCCACGCTTTCGTGGTGCGGTTCGGGGGGCCGATACTTCGGCTCTTGGAATTAGCCCGGCGATTGCCTCCCTAATTAACGGGACAGGTGTGACAAATGTTACTTGGGAAGTTCAAACTGTGGATTACTACAGTACGGTTGATCAATAAATTTGAAAGTGGCTTGGCTCAGTGAAGCTTTCGCATATGGCTGCATTTTAGTATAATGGGTAGGAAGTTTAAACCACGAGAAACTATGGAAGAGAAATATTCTCAGTTTGCTCTTGTCTCACTACATAGTTCCAACGAGCTACGCGCAGTAAGTTGTGTGCCTTTTGTAATGAGTAGCAGGATTTAAACCATGAAGTCGCTATAATAATCACATTTTTGACGTCCGGTGGCATTGAACATTTGTACCGTACAGTATTACTGATTGATTTGTGGGGCTTAACGTCCCAAAACAACCATATATGATTATGAGAGACGCCGTAGTGGAGAGCTCCAGAAATTTCGACCACCTGGGGTTCTTTAACGTGCACCCAAATCTGAGCACACGGGCCTACAACTTTTCCGCCTCCATCGGAAATGCAGCCGCCACAGCCGGGATTCCAACCCGTGACCTGCGGGTCAGCAGCCACTAGACCACCGTGGCGGGGTGATTTATATTACTGCAGTGGTACATGTTCTATTGTGAAGGCCGTACACAGGACGCGTGTGTTTGTTATGAATAAATGTTAATTTAGTACAATTCCAAGCAGAGAAATTCATTTTCCTTGTGTTTGCTAGCAGAAACATGTCTCTTTGGTAAATACATGTTTGCCATGCAAGCGGCATTGGCTGGATTCCCACTCGAATGCAGAAATTTTAATACCTATTTTATTTGTATCTTTCTCAATTTTGTAGTCATGGAGAATTTTCCCTCACAAGTAATGATGCCGACAACAACGCCGATGCCAGAATTTCCGCGAAACGAGCCCTTTAACGCTATCTCTTTCAGACGCTAGACCAAAAGTTGCACATGTTCAGAAAGTGTAACGAAAAGCTTTATCGCTGAACTCTCTTACTACAAAAAAATTTCACCGAATGCAGTAGAACCCCTTTGTAAGGAACACGGACATAAGAGACAACTCGCTATCAGTGACACCATAGTGCCCAACGTTGAAATTGGCATTGATCAGAAAATGAGGATTAGGCACTGTGCTTACCAAAGACACCTCAAGTAAAAAACGAAGACTATATACTACCAGGGGAATGTCTCCCATAGAAGGCTTCAGCTGTAGTACATAATTTTTACGAAGCCGAGCCCGTATCCTTCATATGAATGACTCGTCCACTCACCTTAGCTTCGATCTGCTTGAAGTTGATGATACTGGTACAGTGTCTAGAAATATACTGGGCACTATAATACTGGAGAAGTACTCCCGGGAGTGAAGGCATACGCTAGCCTTGATGCACTGCCCAGGCCTGCATTGCGAGATGCTGTTAGTAGGTGCCGCAGCCATCGTTCTTGATTTCTACACAGCACAGTGTCTTAGAATCATACTGCTGGGTGCTGTTGAGCCAAACAGAGAAAATACGAGGAACCAGTGGTCTCAGCACTTGTGTATGTGCCAGCAATGTGCATATTTACACTTCGAATACAAAAGTCCTGCAGCACTCTCTGAATTACCTGAAATGACCTGCGCCCGTCTTTGTAAATTACGAAATGTGTAATAAACATTGACTGCAAAAAGATTTAACATGTTACAATGTCTGCTTCGAGTACGCGTTGACATCTTTTCGCCAATAATAGATCTGAGTACAAGAATATTTAGAATGTTACAATGACTGCTTCGAGTACGCGTTGACATCTTTTCGCCAATAATAGATATGAGTACAAGAATATTTAGAATGTTACAATGTTTGCTTTGAGTACGCGTAGACATCTTTTCGCCAATAATAGATCTGAGTACGAGAATATTTAGAATGTTACAATGTCTGCTTCGAGTACGCGTTGACATATTTTCGCCAATAATAGATCTGAGTACAAGAATATTTAGAATGTTAGCATGTCTGCTTCGAGTACGCGTTGACATCTTTTCGCCAATAATAGATCTCAGTACAAGAATATTTAGAATGTTACAATGTCTGCTTCGAGAACGCGTTGACATGTTTTCGCCATTATTACATCTGAGTGCAAGAACATTTAGAATGTTACAATGTCTGCTTCGAGTACGCGTTGACATCTTTTCGCCAATAATAGATCTGAGTACAAGAATATTTAGAATGTTACAATGTCTGCTTCGAGTACGCGTTGACATATTTTCGCCAATAATAGATCTGAGTACAAGAACATTTAGAATGTTACAATGTCTGCTTCGAGTACGCGTTGACATCTTTTCGCCAATTATAGATCTGAGTACAAGAATATTTAGAACGTTGCAATGTCTGCTTCGAGTACGCGTTGACATCTTTTCGCCAATAATAGATCTGAGTACAAGAATATTTAGAATGTTAGAATGTCTGGTTTGAGTACGCGTAGACATCTTTCCGGCAATAATAAATCCGAGTACACAGCAGTCAAGAATCTTGAATATTTGAATATTTCAGTCGTAACTGATGGACGGCTTCAACTGCACAGCACCTCGCCGCGGTGGTCTAGTGGCTAAGGTGCTCGGCGGCTGACCCGCAGGTCGCGGAATCAAATCCCGGATGTGGCGGCTGCATTTCCGATGGAGGCGGAAATGTTGTAGGCCCGTGTGCTCATATTTTGGTGCACGTTGAAGAACCCCAGGTCATCAAAATTTGCGGAGCCCTCCACTACAGCGTCTCTCATAATAATATGGTGGTTTTGGGACGTTAAAGCCCACAAATCAATCAAATCAACTGCACAGCTGGTCCTAGCAGACGTCCCCGTATATGAACACAAACGAGACACAGATTGTTTCGAGCCCTAAAACAATCAATTAGATAGTTGAAACAAAACTTGTTTTATCTACTGACAACCTCTTGGAATAGAATATATTTCTTTTGTCTGGCACCAATGTAACCAATCAGCCAAAATAAAGCAATCTCCTACACGTGAGGTATGGAAAGACTGTGCACACGAAGCTATCTGCCACTTCGGCTGCTTGCCAAGTTTTGATGCCTAAAAACCACCGATCAAGAATAAAGGAGATCCAATGGCTCTAAATGTGCACAGCTGTTAACGTTCACAGCTGTGTGAGAAAAACTGCACTTTCAAACTGGACTCAAGTCCACTATATGGGGTGCCGCTGCTCAAACATGTTCTTTTCAAGGTTTTCGTGCGTTCCCCAGCTGCTATTCTCTGTTACGCTAAACTCAGAATCTGTACAGCAATTTAACAGCTGCCAGGAGAAGATGCAGCTTGCACTGTTTGATTAAAAGGAGTAGAGGATAGGCAGGCACCCAACCCGAATACTAGAAAAACATTCTACGCGCAAGGCATATTTTGGTCGAGCCTATGTCTCGTGGTGTCCGCGCTCCCACAACCCATGGGAAAAACTCTTCTTTCCCTCTCTCCACTGCTTTCCTGCCACCTGCTTGCGCTCGCTTTTCCTCTTTCCTCTCGGCATCCCTCCCTGCGATGTTAACACCCCCAATTTGCATGCTTGTCCCATCCCCTTCTCTGTCCCCTGCTACACTCCCCCTCTCTCGCCTCGCAACACCGATGTAGGCAGCATCTCTCAACAAGTTTCTTGATTGAGAAAACTAACTGTTCATGCTGCACAACCATTAACTGGCCACCATGTATATATAGGCACTGAATCTCCACCTCCAAGGTAGTGCCGGTGGAAGATTTCTCATGTACGTTGCTGAACAATGAAAATTACAGCGTGTGCGTAACCTAAAAGTGGACTGCGTGTGCCCGTGTCCGATTGAAGTCTTCTGTCTCTCACTGCCCATGAGCAGCGATTGGCATGTTCAAGTAGGAAACACCACGGTCCATCAGTGCGTGCTTTGAGCCTCACCAGGTTTTTCTCCTGCGCAACGCCCTGAAGAGCGCCAGCATCAATGTAGCTGCCAGTGCCTGCTGATTCGCATCAACACATGGTTCCCATAGTGGGAGACGGCGTAATTTTTTTACCTCCCCCTCTCCCATCTTTGTGAACAGGGATTTGACATTGCTTATGCCATGCATGCGCTATTCGAACTTACCACACGTAAAAGCGAAGCATCTGAATGTGTCTTGATGTACCACTACAATACGTTGCGCTAAAACAAGATTATTCTTTTTACTAACCAAATAAAGCTATACTAGTTGCTACATAGTCGTGTTGGAAGAGTGTACATTGATTTAAGAAGAGGTAAAAGTGCTTTTTTTTAGCAAGTTTGAAGCAGTCTGAAGATCAGAGCAAAAACGCCAGCCTTATTTCATAGCACTTGTAAAGCAGCATTTGCTTAATGCTACATTTAGCAAACACTAGGCTAAACAATGCCATAGCCTTGTTAAGCTATATACACATTTTATGTTGTATCTTTCGTGCTTATATATATATATATATATATATATATATATATATATATATATATATATATATGTGTGTGTGTGTGTGTGTGTGTGTGTGTGTGTGTGTGTGTTGTCTCCCAGGGGCCGAATTTAACCTAGGTAGTACTCAATGTCTGTTGAAATATGCCGGTATCTTGGACGTTTTCTTCCGCTTAAAGAAGGGAGGCATTTTTTCTTGTACCATTTCTTGCACAGCAATTTCAGCAGCTGCAAAACTAAGCTTGGCTTTGTTATCGCTAGTGATGGTGTTGCGAGTCGACGAACACACGCTGTTACGCACTACTTATGCACACGACGTCATTAGTGCATGTGGAAAGACATATCTAGTTAAATCATCTATACACATAAGCAAAGATAAAACAGAAGACCAGACGCAAAAATGCACAATCACCTCACTACAAAAAGAATTAAAAATAACAAGTGTGATTCATGTTTTTGAAAAGTAAAAAATTAGGATCATTTCTAACCTTATAATAACTGCAAACGTTTGCGCAATTACCTTCTGCGATGAGCCACAAAAACTTTATTTAACTTTGGCTCTTCATTTTTGGTTGGAACAGCTTCAGGCACTTTTGCTGCCCCGTCAAGAACAGCAAAAAGCGTCTGAGAAGAAATTGTGACGTTATAATTTTGAAAAAGCATCCTGCCGATATGCACACATGGTTAAAGCCCAAGAGGGTGGAAGAAAAAATAAATTGCGATTGATCTCTCTTTCTAAAGATCGGCGTAACACGAAAGTGAAACGTGTCTTTGATGAAATGGTTGAGCATCGGCATTGTTTTGCAACAAAGGCGAAGAAGTCAATGCTACAAGGAGAAATTGAAAAGTCACGTGGAAAATGGCAAGCAGCATGAAACTGGCAACGCGCACCTCAAGCAGAAAGCACACTCGAAGTGGGCAACTGTCAAGGTTGCACACCTAAAGCACGCCTCTTTCATAAAAAAAACATAACGTGAGCAGCGTGCTCCTTTCATAAACGCTGCCACGGCAGCGAGCGAAGTGACCTTCGTGCCTTCATATTTTAAAAGTGTGCGCACAGAAGGGCGCATTTTTCATGACGGCCCACGCATCCTACACATCTGTGAACGAAACGCGATGAATTGGAAGAAGGAGGCAACGACCTGCAGAGCAAGCCCAACGTGAGCTCTTTGTGCCATCTTACAACAGATGACGAAAACGCGCTGAAGTTACGCAGCTCCGAGGACCGCTAAATGGTATATCGTGTATATAAATTGTTTGCCGTTATCAGTTCTCGCGACGTACGCTTTGTGGCCAAGTGGTCAGCGTCGCAGGCTGTAAATCAAGAGGTCGCTGGTTCGACACACAGCAACAGATCCTTTGCAGTTTTTTCTTTGCAATCTGTTAGTGCTATATAATTTACAATGTCCTATTCTCGCCGGAAATATGTCAGCGGAGCCATGATGAATTCTGTCATAAAATGCTTTCATGTTAAGAAGCCAGAATAGTGGGAGGGAAGGTGCCAAAAAAGGTTCATAATGAAAGGAAAATGAGGTGAGCTGGAACGAATACAAAGACAAGATGAAGACAGGACATGGGTTATACTCACAACAACACATTGCATATCCTATTTTTATCCTGTCTTTTGTATTCCTTCCAGGGTTGCCCTTTGAGGGGCAGCCCTGGAATGAATACAAAGGACTCCCTGCAGACAACATAACAGTGACAAATGTTAGTCACAATTAGAAAAGGTTTGAAAACAAACAATAGGTAAAGGAATATTTTCACTACAATATGGATCCAAACCAACTAGCCCACTTTTCTGTGATTCAGGAAAGATGAACTAGCCAGGCCTAGCCGAATAATGCCGCCTCAATTTTCTTTTTCTTTCTGTACGTGGCACACAGAGCCTGTTGAATCAATTTTAACAGCCAATCACAGACTCGATACAACCGACCGGAACCATCATTTCGTGACACCGAATTTATGAAGTGGCAGCCATTTTATTGCACACAAGGGTTGACAGCCGTGGCACCTTGCGGCTAAACTCACAGCGAACGGTGCTTTATGGTAATAATAATTGAGTTTGGTCCAACAGAAGTGGTTCAACATGGGATGGCACGGGTAAAGAAGTTTGGTACACCATGATGCAAATGCCGCAGCTGTTCCACCCCTGCATTGTGAAGCAAGGACCTAAATGTGACTTGTTTCAAATTCCAGACTGGACAGCAACGGCCACATGTGAAAGACCTAGTCAGATCTGTAGGCTGCTGTAATGGCACACGCAATTCCATGCGCCGTGACAGGAAAGAGCCACTGAAACCACCAGGGTGCAGCACCAGTGCAGAGACCTCCAAAACCTTGACTCTCAGCTCTAGAACACCCTGTACAGCTTCCAATGTAAGCAGACACTCCCTGCAGGCAGCAGACCAGTGGCAAAAGTTAGTGACAATTAGGAAAGGTCTGAAAAAAAAAACAATAGGCATGTATTCTGTCTTACCAGAGTGTAAGTTGTAAGGTTACACAACTACATTTTGTATAAATTTGCGCGTTCAACTACATGTAGTCTGACCTATTCTGGCTTTGTGATTGATTCCGTGTGGCCATCAGGATTCAAAATGCAGCTGCCACATTTTTATATTCAATATATATAAAGAAGAATCTTAACTGTGCGTCCAAAAATTAATGAGGCTGTAATCAGTGGCATCCGTGCTTTTGAACTCATCGACCCTAAGCCTGCTCGGCCTCGTGTTTTCATGGCACGTACAATAAATGTGAGCTACACATTCTAAATAAGTGCTCATACACTTCAATTCGATTTCTTGGATCCATTAACTAACCCACTTCGAAAGAAGTGAAAGCTATACCTAAATTTTCGTAAGGAACCATGTGCCTCTCAATCTATGCGTACATTAGAAATGTGGATGATTGCGGTAGTTGATAATTCACCCCTTCCTTAGTACAAGCTTCCAACATGCCGTAGAAAATATGTGGGTCACTTCCATTGAATCAAGCCTATTTTATTGCTTCAGTAGGCTTCATTTGAAAAGATGTCAGTTTTCCAGCTGACAAAATATGTTGAATAGTAAGTTCAATCAGCAGAGCCAAACAGTATGTCCGAGAACTGGCCCTGATGTATACAGGTCTGATTTAGGCCCAAGCCCGAACCAGGCCCTACACTCATGGGCCAGGCCAGCCTTGTCCCAGCAATAGCCCGAACGGTTGCGACAATGACAGTAGCGAGAAAGATGTCCTACATATTGGCAATGAAAGCCAATCACCTTGTTGTCCTGTGTTCTTCACCGGGGAAGGTCCCGATAGCGGTGAAATATTTCCGGTGCACGAGATGGTATGATGGCTCTGACAGAACATTCCATAAGCTAGTATACGGGCGGCAGTATGATATTTTCAACCTCGTCTTTCACAAACTGCTGAATCAACGAGATCAGATGGCCACGGCAGAAAAAATGGTATAGAGATGCCACTTTGATTTCTCGATGTATCACGTGGACTACTTCTTCGTTACTAGGCGGGTGACTGCATGGCGGATGAAGGACCTGGCAGGATGTTGTAGCAGTCGGCCGTGTTCCGAAGTCACATGAAATGTTGGGCAATGTTGCGACTCTTCAGATCTTCGAATCGGCCCCACTCTGATGATGTTATCAACGATTGAGCTGTCCTTAGACATGAATGAGCTGACAGCATCGTTCAAATTGACTCAACTAGCGCACAGCGTGGTCTGAGCCTCTGCAGTGCGCCAGAGCACTGACTGCAGTGCACCCGTGCATTTACTCATCACAGCACTGCCCGGGCACAGCCCGGGCAGTGCTGTGGCGCTCTACACTCATGCCGGCCAATGAATATGGAAAATAGGAAAAGCAGCTGAAATTACCAAGACTGACTGATCACTAGTGTACCAGTCTGCCATCTTTCGCCCTGTCCATAGGTCGGGAAAAAATATGGAGCTCACTCAGACTCAGTCATGAAATATATTTTGAAATTCGGGCATACTCAGATTCACGTGCACTAAAATTTTCCTCAACCGAGCTCTCTCTGACTCATATTCCTAGATTTTTCTCAGCCACACTCACTCGATGATATGTGGGATTTAACGTCACAAAACCTTCACATAATTATGAGAGCCGCCGTAGTGGAGGACTTCAGAAGGTTTGACTACCTTTGGTTCTTTAACGTGCACCGAAACCTGAGCACATGAGCCTACAGCATTTTTGCCTCCATGAAAATGCAGTCGCCGCAGCCGGGATTCGATCCTGCGACTTGCGGGTCAGCAGCCGAGTACCATAGCCACTAGACCACTGCGATGGGGCTCGGGCTGACTCACTTAAACTCGTCGCTAAAATAATTCTTCTTTGGACTGGCGAAAACTCAGGCGCATGATTTTATTTCAGTTTGAGTGAGTCTGAGTGAGCCAACTAATGAGTCTGCTTGCAGATAGCTTTTTTGAATATGATCTGCAAACACCAATATTTGCCAAAATAAGTGTTCCACTGTGTGCCTTTTGATACTGTTTCCTTATAGGCGATATCAGTAATTGCGATCCCCGCCGCGGTGGTCTAGTGGCTAAGTTACTCGGCTGCTGACCCGCAGACCCGCGGGATCAAATCCCGGCTGCGGCGGCTGAATTTTCGATAGAGGCGAAAATGCTGTAGGCCCGTGTGCTCAGATTTGGGTGCACGTTAAATAACCCCAGGTGGTCGAAATTTCCAGAGCCCTCCACTACGGCGTCTTTCTCAATCACATGGTGGTTTGGGACGTTAAAACCAAACATATTATTCAAGCCGGACATTTTTTTAGATTACTTTCCCGAGATAATTTTGTCAGAATTCCTGAAGGGAAGGCGAAGGAGACCAGGAAACATCCCTTTCCGTAACTCACACCTTGGATGAATAAATAGTTAGCATTTCACAATGGGCCATAAAAATCTGGTGGACATTCAAATTATAGTCAAATGTCCACGTTCGGAGCCGGTTATCTAAGGGACGACCTTAGACCGTTGCATTTTGGTTGTTCTATACTACGTCCGTTTTTGTTTCCTGTCTGGAACATATCTACAAGGATCCAAGGATATCTACAATGGATTTCATGTGGACGTAATAATTGGTACAGCACATGGAAATCCACGAGACACCCCAATAAACAAAACTAAACTTTTTTAAGGGCTACGAATGGTTATATACGTCTTGGTCTAAGTGGAGACCTAAAACAGACGTTTTCAAAAGGAGGAATAGCGCCTCAAATGTGTTCGTTTGCAGTTTATTAGTATTTTTGAACAACTCCTATATAGCCTGATCCTCTAAAAAGTTCATAACGTGTACTTCAAGGCATTCTTTATGCACTATAGAGAGTCAGCGTTCAACGTTCACCTCAATGATTCTGAGAAGGTTGTGTCGAGAAAGTGCCAAATTGTCCAAACATCATGTCAAAACAGCGGTGACCACCGTTTTTACTGACCAATGACGCAAATACTAACCTCCCCAAACAATTGACACCGGAAGCACACTCGTACAGCTGTCCATTTTATTAACCGCAACGTGTGAGCGCCGACCGCCGAGTTATTAATTCCCTAATCCTGGTTTCCCGTTGTCTGAATCCCAGAACGGCCTAGGAGACGGCAGCTGAAAACTGTTAATAGCGTGCATACACGTATTGTTATCATTTATTTCACCGCTTAGTTCAGTTGATAAGGCTATCATACACTGGGTGGTCAACGCTTGCGCGTTCAGGTTTAAAAAAACGGGTTGCTGTATACGTGCGTGTGGCATAAACTTTTCAAGCCAAGGCACTCGTATAACGATCGCTTGCAGCAACAAGCTCGTGCCACTGCGACCGATACAATAACAGGTTCGACACGTGAGCAAAACGTAGGCGCTCATTGGCGCGCACGCCAGCTCACATCAGCTTCAAGCACTGCTTGGCTTCGGGTTGGCGGTGACGCAGTACAATGTCAGGCTTGTTGTAACTTGCACGACAGTGTTTTTTATACAGCGGCCGCTAAACTTGTCCTTCCCCTGCATCGATGCGCGGTGGCTCGATCGGCAAGCCACCGGTCATCGCTTAGCGTGTTAAACTTTCCTGTACGGCTTACTGTAGCTGCTTTGGAGTCAATTGTAACAATCTGCATTCTGTATTCCAATATTTGCATCAGTATTTCCTGACACAAGTTCTACTGTGTGTTTTTTGCCGACGGTTCATTTCAATTCATTGGCCAGATCTGATTGCTGATATAGAAAGGAGCTAAAACGTCGTCGCCATTCGGATAACGTACTTCTTTTGGCAAGTCTGATCAAGTGCCTCTGACTTTTCGTCATTTCGTTGCTGGAAAGTTTTAAATTCTAATTGAACTGGGAACTATACAGTTGTTTGCTAGTGATTGAATCTTGGTTACGCGCGTAGCTATAGAGCACACGCCGGCGCTTTTTGTAAGCTAGACTGACTCGACCTGTTTTGGATAATCTCGTCCTGCTGCGGGTTACAGCTCACGTTTGTGAGCCTGTGCGTGAGAGCGACAAGCTGCCATACTTGTATGCCAGCAAGCTTACAACTGTGCCGGCCAGCAGTCGCCTCGACATGCAATCAACGTTTCTATACCGCACACGCGCCTCGCCTGAGTGCAGTTATGATTGATGGTTATTTAAAAATAAAAAACAGCAGTTTATCAGATCTGTGATAAGAAATCTGTATTTATTTGCAAACTCATACGTAGCTTACGTTTTTTTTTGTATGCAGCTTTTCTTCACTGCAGTTTGTGCAAGACATTGGACCAGGGACCGCGCCTGCTAACGCGGCCGCCAGTGCACTTTATTTGATGGGACCCAGAGTGCATCATATGATCGTCATTGTTCATAACATTTCATGTAAAAGCTGATATTGACTTGGAAAGTTATTTGAAGTTTTTAAAATAACATAGATTGCTGTACCCGTACAATCTCCAACGTCCTTATTTGCTTGATATATCTTACAGCATACTACGTTGCCCCGCCACGGTGGTCTAGTGGCTAAGGTAATCGGCTGCTATCCCGCAGGTCGCGGGATCGAATCCCGGCTGTGGCGGCTGCATTTCCGATGGAGGTGGAGATGTTGTAGGCCCGTGTGCTCAGATTTGGTGCACGTTAAAGAACCCCAGGTGGTCGAAATTTCCGGATCCCTCCACAACGGTGTCTCTCATAATCATATTGTGGTTTTGGGACGTTAAACCCCATATATTGTCACGATGAGTCACAAGTACTGGGGGATTTATTAAACCACCAGGTAGCTAGCACTAGGACGATGCGTCAGTCGTGGCTGGCTCTCGAGCAAAGAAGAACGCGATCTGCTTTTTTCCTCCAGATTTAGAGCCGCTCTTGCTGTCAACCCACTACGTGCTGGCGGCATTATCCCCCTTCCGAAAAGAAAAAACAAGTACCAAAAAGAGGAAAGGAAAGTACATAGCAGCACCGCGATGCTACTACATAGGCACGTGAAAAAAAATGGAATTCGGATGAAGTGAAAGTAAAAATTGAAGAGCGTGCCAACATAGGAAACGTCAATGAACGAGAAAGTAAGTTCACAAAATAAACAAAAACACAAAGAACGCTGTACGGTAAAGGAAAAGTTACGAACAACGCGCAATAAATGGCTTCACATGCGCAACACATGAACGACGTCCGGCCTCAGCCGTGTCCTGCTCCGTGCATGGGGTTTGAGTCCGGAACCACTTCGTAGTTCACGTCACTGACGCGGCGTAACACTTTATATGGGCCAAAGTACCGGCTCAGCAACTTTTCACTAAGGCCACGGCGGCGGACGGGCGTCCACACCCAAACTTGATCTCCGGGGTCTGTAAAACACTTCTCTGTGGCGGGTATTATAGCGTCGTGCGTCTGCCTGCTGTTGCTGGCCGATGTGCAGCCGCGCGAGCTGCCGGCTTCCTCGGCACGCTCTGCGAATTCTTCGGCGTCTGTTACCAACTCGTCTTCGTCCTGACACGGTAGCATTGAGTCTAGCATGGTCTGCACTTCGCGGCCGTAGAGACCGAAATGGCGTGAATCGCGTGGTCTCTTGCACGGCGGTATATACGCGAAGGTCACGTAAGGCAAGATCCAGTCCCATGTTTTGTGCTGTACGTCGATGTACATTGAGATCATGTCTGCGAGGGTCTTATTCAATCGTTCAGTAAGTCCGTTGGTTTGCGGGTGGTACGCAGTTGTCCTTCGTTCTGGTGTTGCTCAGTTTGAAAACTTCGTCCGTAAGCTGCGCCGTGAATGCCGTCCTCTGTCCGTTATTACACTGGAAGGCGCACCGTGCCGTAACACGATGTGGCGCATGAAAAATTGTGCTACCTCAGAAGCCGTGGCTCGTGGGATCGCCTGGGTTTCAGCGTAGCGTGTCAAATAGTCGGTCGCGACGATCACCCATTTGTTGCTGTCCGCAGACATAGGAAATGGCCCGAGAATGTCCATGCCGACTTGGTCGAACGGCGTGCAGGGTGCTTCATGGGCTGAAGCAAACCAGCTGGCTTAACAGATGGTTGCTTTCGGCGCTGACATTCCCGACAGCTCTTTACGTACTTCTTTACGCTTTCTGAAAGTCCTGGCCAATAGTACCTCTCGCTCACTCTGCAAGTGTCCTTGAGTAGCCCAGATGACCGGATGTGGGTTCGTCATGGCAAGCGAAGAGGACGCCGTCTCGCATGTCTCGAGGAACACACCAGGAGGTAAGCACGATTGTTCGAACGAGCGTTCTTCTTGTACAGCACACCATC
>WOVY01011975.1:0-164738 GCA_013436015.1 Rhipicephalus annulatus
AATAACAAGTGTGATTCATGTTTTTGAAAAGTAAAAAATTAGGATCATTTCTAACCTTATAATAACTGCAAACGTTTGCGCAATTACCTCTGCGATGAGCCAAAAAAATTTTATTTAACTTTGGCTCTTCATTTTTGGTTGGAACAGCTTCAGGCACTTTTGCTGCCCCGTCAAGAACAGCAAAAAGCGTCTGAGAAGAAATTGTGACGTTATAATTTTGAAAAAGCATCCTGCCGATATGCACACATGGTTAAAGCCCAAGAGGGTGGAAGAAAAAATAAATTGCGATTGATCTCTCTTTCTAAAGATCGGCGTAACACGAAAGTGAAACGTGTCTTTGATGAAATGGTTGAGCATCGGCATTGTTTTGCAACAAAGGCGAAGAAGTCAATGCTACAAGGAGAAATTGAAAAGTCACGTGGAAAATGGCAAGCAGCATGAAACTGGCAACGCGCACCTCAAGCAGAAAGCACACTCGAAGTGGGCAACTGTCAAGGTTGCACACCTAAAGCACGCCTCTTTCATAAAAAAAACATAACGTGAGCAGCGTGCTCCTTTCATAAACGCGCACGGCAGCGAGCGAGCGAAGTGACCTTCGTGCCTTCATATTTTAAAAGTGTGCGCACAGAAGGGCGCATTTTCATGACGGCCCACACATCCTACACATCTGTGAACGAAACGCGATGAATTGGAAGAAGGAGGCAACGACCTGCAGAGCAAGCCCAACGTGAGCTCTTTGTGCCATCTTACAACAGATGACGAAAACGCGCTGAAGTTACGCAGCTCCGAGGACCGCTAAATGGTATATCGTGTATATAAATTGTTTGCCGTTATCAGTTCTCGCGACGTACGCTTTTTGGCCAAGTGGTCAGCGTCGCAGGCTGTAAATCAAGAGGTCGCTGGTTCGACACACAGCAACAGATCCTTTGCAGTTTTTCTTTGCAATCTGTTAGTGCTATATAATTTACAATGTCCTATTCTCGCCGGAAATATGTCAGCGAGCCATGATGAATTCTGTCATAAAATGCTTTCATGTTAAGAAGCCAGAATAGTGGGAGGGAAGGTGCCAAAAAAGGTTCATAATGAAAGGAAAATGAGGTGAGCTGGAACGAATACAAAGACAAGATGAAGACAGGACATGGGTTTAACTCACAAAAACACATTGCATATCCTCTTTTTATCCTGTCTTTTGTATTCCTTCCAGGGTTGCCCTTTGAGGGGCAGCCCTGGAATGAATACAAAGGACTCCCCTGCAGACAACATAACAGTGACAAATGTTAGTCACAATTAGAAAAGGTTTGAAAACAAACAATAGGTAAAGGAATATTTTCACTACAATATGGATCCAAACCAACTAGCCCATTCTGTGATTCAGGAAAGATGAACTAGCCAGGCCTAGCCGAATAATGCCGCCTCAATTTTCTTTTTCTTTCTGTACGTGGCACACAGAGCCTGTTGAACCAATTTTAACAGCCAATCACAGACTCGATACAACCGACCGGAACCATCATTTCGTGACACCGAATTTATGAAGTGGCAGCCATTTTATTGCACACAAGGGTTGACAGCCGTGGCACCTTGCGGCTAAACTCACAGCGAACGGTGCTTTATGGTAATAATAATTGAGTTTGGTCCAACAGAAGTGGTTCAACATGGAATGGCACGGGTAAAGAAGTTTGGTACACCATGATGCAAATGCCGCAGCTGTTCCACCCCTGCATTGTGAAGCATGGACCTAAATGTGACTTGTTTCAAATTCCAGACTGGACAGCAACGGCCACATGTGAAGACCTAGTCAGATCTGTAGGGCTTGCTGTAATGGCACACGCAATTCCATGCGCCGTGACAGGAAAGAGCCACTGAAACCACCAGGGTGCAGCACCAGTGCAGAGACCTCCAAAACCTTGGACTCTCAGCTCTAGAACACCCTGTACAGCTTCCAATGTAAGCAGACACTCCCTGCAGGCAGCAGACCAGTGCAAAAGTTAGTGACAATTAGGAAAGGTCTGAAAAAAAAACAATAGGCATGTATTCTGTCTTACCAGAGTGTAAGTTGCAAGGTTACACAACTACATTTTGTATAAATTTGCGCGTTCAACTACATGTAGTCTGACCTATTCTGGCTTTGTGATTGATTCCGTGGGGCCATCAGGATTCAAAATGCAAGCTGCCACATTTTTATATTCAATATATATAAAGAGAATCTTAACTGTGCGTCCAAAAATTAATGAGGCTGTAATCAGTGGCATCCGTGCTTTTGAACTCATCGACCCTAAGCCTGCGCGGCCTCGTGTTTTCATGACACGTACAATAAATCTGAGCTACACATTCTAAATAAGTGCTCATACACTTCAATTCGATTTCTTGGATCCATTAACTAACCCACTTCGAAAGAAGTGAAAGCTATACCTAAATTTTCGTAAGGAACGATGTGCCTCTCAATCTATGCGTACATTATAAATGTGGATGATTGCGGTAGTTGATAATTCCACCCTTCCTTAGTACAAGCTTCCAACATGCCGTAGAAAATATGTGGGTCACTTCCATTGAATCAAGCCTATTTTATTGCTTCAGTAGGCTTCATTTGAAAAGATGTCAGTTTTCCAGCTGACAAAATATGTTGAATAGTAAGTTCAATCAGCAGAGCCAAACAGTATGTCCGAGAACTGGCCCTGATGTATACAGGTCTGATTTAGGCCCAAGCCCAAACCAGGCCCTACACTCATGGGCCAGGCCAGCCTTGTCCCAGCAATAGCCCGAACGGTTGCGACAATGACAGTAGCGAGAAAGATGTCCTACATATTGGCAATGAAAGCCAATCACCTTGTTGTCCTGTGTTCTTCACCGGGGAAGGTCCCGATAGCGGTGAAATATTTCCGGTGCACGAGATGGTATGATGGCTCTGACAGAACATTCCATAAGCTAGTATACGGGCGGCAGTATGATATTTTCAACCTCGTCTTTCACAAACTGCTGGATCAACGAGATCAGATGGCCACGGCAGAAAAAATGGTATAGAGATGCCACTTTGATTTCTCGATGTATCACATGGACTACTTCTTCGTTACTAGGCGGGTGACTGCATGGCGGATGAAGGACCTGGCAGGATGTTGTAGCAGTCGGCCGTGTTCCGAAGTCACATGAAATGTTGGGCAATGTTGCGACTCTTCAGATCTTCGAATCGGCCCCACTCTGATGATGTTATCAACGATTGAGCTGTCCTTAGACATGAATGAGCTGACAGCATCGTTCAAATTGACTCAACTAGCGCACAGCGTGGTCTGGGCCTCTGCAGTGCGCCAGAGCACTGACTGCAGTGCACCCGTGCATTTACTCATCACAGCACTGCCCGGGCTGTGCCCGTGCAGTGCTCTGGCGCTCTACACTCATGCCGGCCAATGAATATGGAAAATAGGAAAAGCAGCTGAAATTACCAAGACTGACTGATCACTAGTATACCAGTCTGCCATCTTTCGCCCTGTCCATAGGTCGGGAAAAAAATATGAAGCTCACTCAGACTCAGTCATGAAATATATTTTGAAATTCGGGCTTACTCAGACTCACATGCACCAAAATTTTCCTCAACCGAGCTCTCTCTGACTCATATTCCTAGATTTTTCTCAGCCACACTCACTCGATGATATGTGGGATTTAACGTCCCAAAACCTTCACATATTTATGAGAGCCGCCGTAGTGGAGGACTTCAGAAGGTTTGACTACCTTTGGTTCTTTAACGTGCACCGAAATCTGAGCACATAAGCCTACAGCATTTTTGCCTCCATGAAAATGCAGTCGCCGCAGCCGGGATTCGATCCTGCGACTTGCGGGTCAGCAGCCGAGTACCATAGCCACTAGACCACTGCGATGGGGCTCGGGCTGACTCACTTAAACTCGTCGCTAAAATAATTCTTCTTTGGACTGGCGAAAACTCAGGCGCATGACTTTATTTCAGTTTGAGTGAGTCTGAGTGAGCCAACTAATGAGTCTGCTTGCAGATAGCTTTTTTGAATATGATCTGCAAACACCAATATTTGCCAAAATAAGTGTTCCACTGTGTGCCTTTTGATACTGTTTCCTTATAGGCGATATCAGTAATTGCGATCCCCGCCGCGGTGGTCTAGTGGCTAAGTTACTCGGCTGCTGACCCGCAGACCGCGGGATCAAATCCCTGCTGCGGCGGCTGAATTTTCGATAGAGGCGAAAATGCTGTAGGCCCGTGTGCTCAGATTTGGGTGCACGTTAAATAACCCCAGGTGGTCGAAATTTCCAGAGCCCTCCACTACGGCGTCTTTCTCAATCACATGGTGGTTTTGGGACGTTAAACCAAACATATTATTCAAGCCGGACATTTTTTTAGATTACTTTCCCGAGATAATTTTGTCAGAATTCCTGAAGGGAAGGCGAAGGAGACCAGGAAACATCACTTTCCGTAACTCACACCTTGGATGAATAAATAGTTAGCATTTCACAATGGGCCATAAAAATCTGGTGGACATTCAAATTATAGTCAAATGTCCACGTTCGGAGCCGGTTATCTAAGGGACGACCTTAGACCGTTGCATTTTGGTTGTTCTATACGTCCGTTTTTGTTTCCTGTCTGGAACATATCTACAAGGATCCAAGGATATCTACAATGGATTTCATGTGGACGTAATAATTGGTACAGCACATGGAAATCCACGAGACACCCCAATAAACAAAAACTTAAACTTTTTTTAAGGGCTACGAATGGTTATATACGTCTTGGTCTAAGTGGAGACCTAAAACAGACGTTTTCAAAAGGAGGAATAGCGCCTCAAATGTGTTCGTTTGCAGTTTATTAGTATTTTTGAACAACTCCTATATAGCCTGATCCTCTAAAAAAGTTCATAACGTGTACTTCAAGGCATTTTTTATGCACTATAGAGAGTCAGCGTTCAACGTTCACCTCAATGATTCTGAGAAGGTTGTGTCGAGAAAGTGCCAAATTGTCCAAACATCATGTCAAAACAGCGGTGACCACCGGTTTTTACTGACCAATGACGCAAATACTAACCTCCCCAAAACAATTGACACCGGAAGCACACTCGTACAGCTGTCCAGTTTATTAACCGCAACGTGTGAGCGCCGACCGCCGAGTTATTAATTCCCTAATCCTGGTTTCCCGTTGTCTGTATCCCAGAACGGCCTAGGAGACGGCAGCTGAAAACTGTTAATAGCGTGCATACACGTATTGTTATCATTTATTTCACCGCTTAGTTCAGTTGATAAGGCTATCATACACTGGGTGGTCAACGCTTGCGCGTTCAGGTTTAAAAAAACGGGTTGCTGTATACGTGCGTGTGGCATAAACTTTTCAAGCCAAGGCACTCGTATAACGATCGCTTGCAGCAACAAGCTCGTGCCACTGCGACCGATACAATAACAGGTTCGACACGTGAGCAAAACGTAGGCGCTCATTGGCGCGCACGCCAGCTCACATCAGCTTCAAGCACTGCTTGGCTTCGGGTTGGCGGTGACGCAGTACAATGTCAGGCTTGTTGTAACTTGCACGACAGTGTTTTTTATACAGCGGCCGCTAAACTTGTCCTTCCCCTGCATCGATGCGCGGTGGCTCGATCGGCAAGCCACCGGTCATCGCTTAGCGTGTTAAACTTTCCTGTACGGCTTACTGTAGCTGCTATTTGGAGTCAATTGTAACAATCTGCCTTCTGTATTCCGTATATTTTGCATCAGTATTTCCTGACACAAGTTCTACTGTGTGTTTTTGCCGACGGTTCATTTCAATTCATTGGCCAGATCTGATTGCTGATATAGAAAGGAGCTAAAACGTCGCCCATTCGGATAACGTACTTCTTTTGGCAAGTCTGATCAAGTGCCTCTGACTTTTCGTCATTTCGTTGCTGGAAAGTTTTAAAATTTAATTGAACTGGGAACTATACAGTTGTTTGCTAGTGATTGAATCTTGGTTACGCGCGTAGCTATAGAGCACACGCCGGCGCTTTTTGTAAGCTAGACTGACTCGACCTGTTTTGTATAATCTCGTCCTGCTGCGGGTTACAGCTCACGTTTGTGAGCCTGTGCGTGAGAGCGACAAGCTGCCATACTTGTATGCCAGCAAGCTTACAACTGTGCCGGCCAGCAGTCGCCTCGACATGCAATCAACGTTTCTATACCGCACACGCGCCTCGCCTGAGTGCAGTTATGATTGATGGTTATTTAAAAATAAAAAAACAGCAGTTTATCAGATCTGTGATAAGAAATCTGTATTTATTTGCAAACTCATACGTAGCTTACGTTTTTTTTGTATGCAGCTTTTCTTCACTGCAGTTTGTGCAAGACATTGGACCAGGGACCGCGCCTGCTAACGCGGCCGCCAGTGCACTTTATTTGATGGGACCCAGAGTGCATCATATGATCGTCATTGTTCATAACATTTCATGTAAAAGCTGATATTGACTTGGAAAGTTATTTGAAGTTTTTAAAATAAACATAGATTGCTGTACTCCGTACAATCTCCAACGTCCTTATTTGCTTGATATATCTTACAGCATACTACGTTGCCCCGCCACGGTGGTCTAGTGGCTAAGGTAATCGGCTGCTATCCCGCAGGTCGCGGGATCGAATCCCGGCTGTGGCGGCTGCATTTCCGATGGAGGTGGAGATGTTGTAGGCCCGTGTGCTCAGATTTGGGTGCACGTTAAAGAACCCCAGGTGGTCGAAATTTCCGGATCCCTCCACAACGGTGTCTCTCATAATCATATTGTGGTTTTGGGACGCTAAACCCCATATATTGTCACGATGAGTCACAAGTACTGGGGGATTTATTAAACCACCAGGTAGCTAGCACTAGGACGATGCGTCAGTCGTGGCTGGCTCTCGAGCAAAGAAGAACGCGATCTGCTTTTTTCCTCCAGATTTAGAGCCGCTCTTGCTGTCAACCCACTACGTGCTGGCGGCATTATTCCCCCTTCCGAAAAGAAAAAAAAAACAAGTACCAAAAAGAGGAAAGGAAAGTACATAGCAGCACCGCGATGCTACTACATAGGCACGTGAAAAAAAATGGAAATTCGGTTGAAGTGAAAGTAAAAATTGAAGAGCGTGCCAACATAGGAAACGTCAATGAACGAGAAAGTAAGTTCACAAAATAAACAAAAAACAGAAAGAACGCTGTACGGTAAAGGAAAAGTTACGAACAACGCGCAATAAATGGCTTCATGCGCAACACATGAACGACGTCCGGCCTCAGCCGTGTCCTGCTCCGTGCATGGGGTGTTGAGTCCGGAACCACTTCGTAGTTCACGTCACTGACGCGGCGTAACACTTTATATGGGCCAAAGTACCGGCTCAGCAACTTTTCACTAAGGCCACGGCGGCGGACGGGCGTCCACACCCAAACTTGATCTCCGGGTCTGTAAAACACTTCTCTGTGGCGGGTATTATAGCGTCGTGCGTCTGCCTGCTGTTGCTGGCCGATGTGCAGCCGCGCGAGCTGCCGGGCTTCCTCGGCACGCTCTGCGAATTCTTCGGCGTCTGTTATCAACTCGTCTTCGTCCTGACACGGTAGCATTGAGTCTAGCATGGTCTGCACTTCGCGGCCGTAGAGAAGCCGAAATGGCGTGAATCGCGTGGTCTCTTGCACGGCGGTATTATACGCGAAGGTCACGTAAGGCAAGATCCAGTCCCATGTTTTGTGCTGTACGTCGATGTACATTGAGATCATGTCTGCGAGGGTCTTATTCAGTCGTTCAGTAAGTCCGTTGGTTTGCGGGTGGTACGCAGTTGTCCTTCGGTGTCTGGTGTTGCTCAGTTTGAAAACTTCGTCCGTAAGCTGCGCCGTGAATGCCGTCCCTCTGTCCGTTATTACACTGGAAGGAGCACCGTGTCGTAACACGATGTGGCGCATGAAAAATTGAGCTACCTCAGAAGCCGTGGCTCGTGGGATCGCCTGGGTTTCAGCGTAGCGTGTCAAATAGTCGGTCGCGACGATCACCCATTTGTTGCTGTCCGCAGACATAGGAAATGGCCCGAGAATGTCCATGCCGACTTGGTCGAACGGCGTGCAGGGTGCTTCAATGGGCTGAAGCAAACCAGCTGGCTTAACAGATGGTTGCTTTCGGCGCTGACATTCCCGACAGCTCTTTACGTACTTCTTTACGCTTTCTGAAAGTCCTGGCCAATAGTACCTCTCGCTCACTCTGGCAAGTGTCCTTGAGTAGCCCAGATGACCGGATGTGGGTTCGTCATGGCAAGCGAAGAGGACGCCGTCTCGCATGTCTCGAGGAACCACCAGGAGGTAAGCACGATTGTTCGAACGAGCGTTCTTCTTGTACAGCACACCGTCTCGTAGACAGAATGACGTCAACGAGCGGGATAAATGACGTGGTATTATTGCGCCCTGGCCCTCTAAATGATCAATGATTGGACGAATCTCTGCATCATCTCGCTGCCGTTTGCTCAAGTCTGATGCACTAACGGCGCTCAGAAAGCCTTCGTCTTCCTCTGCTTCCTGACTGACGACATGAAGGGGTGCGCGTGACAGTGTGTCAGCGTCTTCATGCTTACGGCCGGACTTATGGACGATGGTGACATCAAATTCCTGCAGCCGCAAACTCCACCGTGCTAGCCGACCTGAAGGGTCACGCAGGCTTGCCAACCAACAGAGCGCGTGATGGTCCGTCACTATCTTGAAGGGACGACCATAAAGGTACGGGCGGAACTTGGTGATTGCCCACACGACTGCGAGGCACTCTTTCTCCGTAGTTGAATAATTCGCCTCGGCACGGGATAGAGAGCGGCTGGCGTAGGTTATCACCCTTTCGATGTCCTCTTGACGCTGAACGAGCACTGCACCGAGCCCAATGTTACTAGCGTCGGTATGGACCTCCGTGTCAGCATCATCGTCGAAATGAGCGAGAACGGGCGCTGATTGCATGCGCTGTCGCAGCTCATCAAAAGCTGCTTGTTGCTCGTTTTCCCAGACAAACGGCGTGTCGTCCCTTGTGAGACGAGTCAGAGGTTCTGCTATCTGTGAAAAGCCATGAATGAATCGGCGATAGTAGGCGCACAAACCAAGGAAGCGCCGGACGGCTTTCTTATCGACAGGAGCTGGTAATTCGGCAACAGCGGCAAGCTTGTCCGGATCGGGACGGATTCCTTCGGCGCTAACTACATGTCCAAGAAATTTTAGTTCTTTATAGCCGAAGTGGCACTTCTGTGGCTTTAGTGTGAGGTCCGCCGATCGGATAGCCTCCAGCACGCTGCGCAGGCGGTGAAGGTGCTGCTCAAACGTGGTAGAGAAGACCACCACATCATCAAGGTAGACAAGACAAGTCTGCCACTTGAGCCCTGTGAGGACAGTGTCCATCATTCGCTGGAAAGTTGCCGGTGCTGAACACAAGCCAAAAGGGAGCACTCGAAATTGGTATAGGCCGTCTGGAGTCACAAAGGCTGTTTTCTCACGGTCTCGCTGATCTACTTCGATTTGCCAATACCCGCTTTTGAGATCGAGAGAAGTGAAATAATGGGCACGACGAAGTCTATCCAGCGAATCGTCGATACGTGGCAGCGGATACACATCCTTTTTCGTCACATTGTTAAGCTTTCGGTAGTCGACGCAGAAGCGTAGCGACCCGTCCTTCTTTTTGACAAGTACGACTGGAGATGACCACGGGCTGTTAGATGGTTCAATAACGCCATCGTCAAGCATCTCGGTGACTTGCGTACGTATTGCTTCACGTTCTTTGGCCGACACGCGGTAGGGGTTCTGGTGTATCGGACGTGCGTCCTCGTACGTGATGATCCTGTGTTGAGTGATGGACGTCTGGCGGATCTTTGAGCAAGTTGCGAAGCAAGACCTGAACTCGAACAAGAGCGCTCGTAGTGCAGTCTGGTTAACGGTGGACAGATCAGGATTGATGTCAATATTACTCATTGACGTGTCGGCGGTATCCACTATTTCCGACGTGAAACAGTTGGTGACGTTTGCTACTTCGTGGGCAAACGCTATCGAAGTGCCACGGAAAAGATGTCGATGCTCGTTGCTAAAGTTGGTTACGAGCAATTCAGATCGACCATCACGAAGGTGTATTACACTTCTAGCTACACAAATGCCTCGCTGCAGGAGGTGTTCTAAATTTGTCTCAGCCACCACATCGCCATCGCCCAAACCACAGCATGTTACGTCGACTAGAACACTTGTTCGTGGAGGAAGCGTCACACTCTGTTCAGAAATACGGAGTACGTCGACACGCCTTCCACCATGCTGCACGTTGATTGCTCGCTGGGCTGAGAACGTGACGCGGCGCTCTTGCAGATCAATGATAGCTCCATTTTCTTGTAGAAAGTCAACTCCCAGAATGACGTCACGGGAACATTCGCGTAGAACAAGGCAGCTTGCTACGAATGTGTACCCTTGAATCTGTACTGTAGTTGTGCAGGCACCCAGTGGAGTAACGACGTGGCCACCAGCTGTCCGAATCTGCGAGTTATGCCACGGCGTGATGACTTTCTTCAGCTGCGTTGTCAGTTTCCTGCTCAGTATGGAATAGTCTGCGCCGGTGTCCACTAACGCATTAACTGCACAACCATCAATTGTCACTGCTATGTCGAGTGAAAATCGGCCATCCTTTGCAGCAGTATGTGATGTCGGACCGGTTTCTGTACAGTTCTGCGTCAATAGGAGGTCTTCAGCGCTTCGACGTTCAGCGAGCCCGCCCCCAGAGGTCGCTTTGGCTAGTTTTCCCGGCGGGGGCTGGGAGACCGTGTGGTAGAATACCGCTGGGGCGTCGATGAAAATCGCCTCGGTGATGGCGAGCGCGACTGGCGCCCGGCAGATGGTGGTGCATGCTGCTGGGAGAGGTAGTTTTCGATGTCGCGCGGTCTCTGGCCGTAACGGGGTGGCGGTGAGTACGCAGAGAAGCCGCGAAGCCCAAGACGGCGATATGGGCACTGGCGGTACAAGTGATCAGCTTCTCCGCAGTGAAAGCACAGAGGCCGGCGATCAGGCGTGCGCCAAACATCAGACTTTCGAGGAGACGTGCGCCGATCGTCGATGTACTGAACTGGTTGCACTGAACGATGGGCGACAGAAGCACCAGGGACAAAGGCCAACGGTGGTGGCGTGTACGTGCCTTCGTAGTACGGTATGTGCTGCGCTGACTGTAGTGAAACAGCAGGAACAGGATGGACGAATAATGGCGGCGTTGCAGCAGGGCGTTTCAAGGCTTCCGCGTAGGTTGTCTCACGGTGGTATTCAGCAGGAGCTGGCACAGCTGTATCATGAGGCAAGGTGTCCCGGAGGGCCTGGTGCAGCTCATCCTTGATCACAGTTGCAATAGAGTTGACTGTAGGATGAGGTGTTACAGCAGCCTTTTGTAACTCTTCACGTACTATACTACGGATGAGTTCACGTAGACAGTCGTTGTTGGTTCTAGTGGCGGTGAAAATGTCGGCAGTAGACATGCCACTGACTTGCCTGTCGTATTGGTTGGATCGCTGCTGCAGCATTTTTTCCATTGTCACGGCCTCGGACAAGAACTCCGCGACCGTCTTCGGAGGACTTCGCACGAGGCCGGCAAAAAGCTGGTCCTTGACACCGCGCATCAAGCGACGCAACTTCTTGTCCTCCGTCATTCTTGAATCGGCCCGTCGGAAGAGGCGCGTCATGTCTTCGACGAACGTGGTCACAGTTTCGTTTGGCAGCTGGACGCGGGCCAGAATAGCTCGTTCAGCTCGTTCTTGGCAATCAGCACTGGCATATGTCTGCAGAAGTCTACGAGAGAATTCTGGCCACGTCGTCAGCTGTTCCTCTCGGTTTTGATACCACGTACGTGCCCCGTCTTCGAGATAGAAGTAGACACGACCCAGTTTCGCCGCGTCGTCCCACTGATTCAAGGTGGCTACGCGCTCGAAATCCGCCAACCAGTCCTCAACGTCCTCGTGCTCCGAGCCATGGAACGTCGCCGGTGCGCGTGGGCTTTCCAACGTGTAGCGGTTCCACGTCGTGCTTCCCGTGCCGGTTGCCGAGGTTTGCACCGAAGCGCTGGTCATGTTTGTCGACGTGGTGGGAGCAGTATCGTCGGCTTCCGGAGGCAATCCCCTGATTCGGCGGCTGGTCCGATGCACGGGAGTATTGACTGGCACTGGACTCGTATCGCGGCTTCCGGGGGGGGGGGGTCTGCAGCATCCGTGAGACTACCCAGCACTTCCACCAGTTTGTCACGATGAGTCACAAGTACTGGGGGATTTATTAAACCACCAGGTAGCTAGCACTAGGACGATGCGTCAGTCGTGGCTGGCTCTTGAGCAAAGAAGAACCCGATCTTCGTTTTTTCCTCCAGATTTAGAGCCGCTCTTGCTGTCAACCCACTACGTGCTGGCGGCAATATCAATAAATCAGCATACTACGTTGTCAGAAAAGCCAGGCAAGCTGATGTTAACGAAGCATTAAACCTGGCAGGGGTGCAGGTAGATTTTTTTAGGAGGAAGGGCAGGCAATTGATCATTTCGCGCTATTGCATGGTGAAAAAATATTTCAAGGAGGCGCAGGCCGGGTTTGGCCACCCCTGGCTACACTTCTGTACCAAGAAGTACGTTCATTAAAGGCACAATCTTGTTTGCGTGCTATATTAAAATGTTCGCACTTGTCAGGCACAATAAATTGAGGCTTGCATAAACGTATAGTGGGTACACGGCACTCTCCACCAATTGCGTGGACGAACATTGTGTTAGAGAGTTTTAGCGCCGCTACACTTTTGAATCACCCCGCCGCGGTAGTTTTGTGGCTAAGGTACTCGGCTGCTGATCCGCAGATCGCGGGTTGGAATCCCGGCTTCGGCGGCTGCATTTTCGATGGAGGCCGAAATGTTGTAGGCCCATGTGCTCAGATTTGGGTGCACGTTAAAAAAACCAGGTGGTCGAAATTTCCGGAACCCTCCACTACGGTGTCTCTCATATCATATTGTGGTTTTGGGAGGTTAAACCCCATATATCAATCAGTCACTTCCGAGTGTCCTGTGTGCACGCTGACGCATTATTTTGCACTCACCACCGCACCGCTAGAGAATACAAACGAACACAAGGGCTGACGTACTCAAGCCAATTGGGGTTGCAGCACTGAAACTCTCTTTTGTGAATCCTCCTATAAAGCAATGCATACCCAATGAACGCCCGGTATTTTAGGCGATATTCCCAGGTACGTCCAGTGCACACACCGAAAGGGCTAACTGCATTTCTGTCCTGTGTCCAAACTTACAGTTTTATCCCCCATCTGATGTTCGACGGATCAACAATTCTTTTGCACATAAGGGTCCTTCAGACGACCGTAGTGCAACTGGCGGGTATCTGGAGATTTCTATCGGACGTAGGAATGTCCAAAACTGGCGTACCGGTGGATGTCCACAAGACTTTTGTGGTCCATTGGGTTGTAATAAGCCTGGTGCTTTAATGTATCTTCAAGTAGGCAGAAAACTGTGAGCCGAAGTGAGGCTTATGTATGCAATGCTAAGTTGAGTAAACAGAACCACGGACTGGCGAAATGTGTAGAGCTCCCTCAGAGTCCTTAAAGGCATAAATTTAGTGCTCAGCGCAAATTTCAACTGAAGCTCAGCAAAATTCTTCTAAACCAGAATCATGACTCAAATTCTCTAAAATTTTTCTCCACCAGACTCACTCAGACGCCAACTAACAAAAACGTCACGCACTCTTACTCACTAAGACTCCAGCTCAAAACCCCATGTTAATTTTAGTATGATTGAGTCGACTCGAGTGAGTTCACCGACCCATGACCCTATTTAACAATTGTGCGATCTAGGCGTAGCATGTGATAGCGGAGGTAAACTATTCTGTTGGACCTACAAGTTTTAAATGTAACTGATGATTACATTCCACCAAGTTTACCAGTTCAGTGATTCGAGGATGTGCAATAGAACAGGTGTTATGTTACCCTGAAAAATATGTGTCCAAATAATGAAACTTCACTTGGAACTCCGAACTTTTGTATGTCGCAACTTTTTTTGTCACATGTGAATGCTTGCCATAAGCACAAAACTACACATACAGACAATTCTTGCTACAAAAAACTTCAATGGCACATAACCTGCAATGTAACAAAGTCCAGAGTGACAAAAAATACGTGTGCTTTAAAGCAAAAGACTCGAGACACACCAGAAAAAGGCGTCTATCTTAATATTCTCTCCTTGATGGTACACGTCATCTTTGTATTTCAGTAAGCATGTGCTAAGGGTCGCAACTTCTACCGTGTAACAAACTATTACTACTATACTCATCCTAAATTGACCATGTTAAACCAACCTTTATTATTTACGGCTTAAATAGCAAGTGCAACGTGCTTTTGTGCTTCACCTTCAGTTCATGAAATCCACAATATCAAACATTTTTAGCATCAAGTAAGCCATACTAGCCACTAGATGCTTGCCACCTTGAGGTTTGACTGCATTTCATATCCATCGAAGAGCAGCCAAGGAGTTTAACCGGCCCCATTGTGCTTAGCAGGAAGCGTCTTAGCGAGTATGATGTACCATGGAATGTGGGTTCAGTTCTGGTAATTGAGCTAGTCATTCCATGAGATAGGATTCGGGCTAGATGAACTGGCACAGGACATGTGCCCTAATGAAGCATTTCTATAAGGCACCTTGAAGGATGTAAAAGTTGTGAAAAACTCACTTGAGCACGTCGTGGTAGCAGGTGATAGCCGAGCACTCGTTTCCACTTTTCTGATACATCCTTCCAACGGCCTCGTTGACTCCTCTGCAGCATTGCTTTTGTGAAATGCGTCCCAACTGGATACATACAATGAATCATACAGCATGAAAGAACAGGACTCTAGTTTTGCTCATAAAATACCAGAATTCATTGCACTGAAACAGATTATTTTAGCCAGTGTGTTTTTGTAATATATTAGGTGAACTGATGTGATGAAAGCGTGAGTGTGTTTAAACACAACCTGTATGAAGCTTCCGGTAGAAATAATTTCGTCACTCTGCACTCATAGGCTTGGCTTAGAATCTGGCAATAATTCATCTCTCAATCTTCTTGCTTCCTCCTCTGATGATCTTTTTCCTCTCTCAGCTGTAATCAAAACTGGTTTTTAATAATCACTCTGAAAGGAAGTTCGTCTTGCAGGACTAATGCCACATGTAAGGGAGAGAAAACTTATCTCATTAAACATGAATAATCAATGGCAATATTGACATATCTGTGTTCAGTTTTTATTCTTTCAGATTGTCTTGCATATGGGAATTAGAACAGCCATGTTTCCCCAGTAGGTGACCCTTTTCTGTTTGCTGAAAAAACGCACAAGAGCTATTGGTTCGTCTCATCGCAGAGCCTTGTCTCTAACGCGAAGTATCTACTGATGCCCAGTAAATGCTACCAGCCCAGATCCAAGTGACTAACCTGTACCTGTGATGGTATCTTGCACATTGATATGTTTCTCCTTGTGCAAAACTTGTCATGAGATGTTCCAACTTATCTGATTATGCATTTTTATTTACATGGTCCCTCAGAAATATAACGGGGTTCTGCTGGAGTTACTGCGTGCTCTTTTCA
Source organism: Rhipicephalus annulatus (assembly GCA_013436015.1). Classification (NCBI taxonomy): domain Eukaryota; kingdom Metazoa; phylum Arthropoda; class Arachnida; order Ixodida; family Ixodidae; genus Rhipicephalus; species Rhipicephalus annulatus. The sequence goes on from WOVY01011975.1 coordinate 15,550, forward strand.
TTCCTATGAGCATGTTGTAAGCTTCACATGTGGAATAAAAAAGACGTCCTCCTCAAAAGTTACATCATCGCGCATTATGGCTTTGAGAATTCTTTTTCTTTTGAATGTGTTAGCCACTACTTATGGCTGAGGTGTGCCATGTGCTCACTTTCTAGCAATGCTTATAAATTGAACAAAGCCTGTTGTTGCCTTGTGCTCTGAGGCACAGCAGCCAGAGACAACCACACGGTTGTCTTTCGACAGGAGTGCTCGTTGTCGCATGCGGTGGCTGTGGTGCCCCCACTGCTCAGCATGCCTTGCATAGATAACAATGAAAATCTGTGAAATGAGTACCTGTGTGTTTCCGCTTGTCTGGCTTCTCTGCATACACCAGCGATTTCATGCCCGAAAGCATGAACAGACACGCAGAGAAAATCAGTCTACAATGCCCAAGTGAATGAGTATACGGCGCACACGGCCATCAGGAACAGCCTACCAAGCTGTCTGGGGAAGCAGTCGCAGAGGTGTTCCTTGTCGTTGGTAGAGTGTTTCACTACTACTCTGAAATTCACAAGAGCGTCATTCCCTACAAATTTGCTCTAAATGAGGCAGTTACATTGATGCCGCGGCATCGGATATGTGATGTTACCCATGTGTGTGTACAAACCATCGACAATATCATTGGCCTCAGATCATAAGAATTTCATATTGCACTGTTGCTGAACCTTTAATCGCAAGAAAAGCGTGTCCCAAAACCAAAATCATTAACGTCCCAATACCAAAATCATTATGAGAGACGCCGTAGTGGAGGGCTCCGGAAATTTCGACCAGCTTGAGTTCTTTAACGTGCACCCGAATCTGAGCACACGGGCCTACAACATTCCCGCCTCCATCACAAATGCAGCAGCCGCAGCTGGGAGTTAACCAAGATTACTCAACATTCTCAAGCAGTCGCGGTATTAAATCAGTACAGATAGCTACTCTACATACTAGCAGCTGGCTTCACACAGAGCCATGTCCTTTTTTTCACCACGCACTTCCAAATGTCAAAGTATCAAAGACAGTGCACACATGTTGAAAAGCGACAACACGTGCGCACGTTGTCACCTTTCATATTAGTAAGATTCCAACTGAAATGTTAAACATAGAAGCCGACGATTGCATTACACATGCGCGAGAAAAGTTTTAAAAGGGTTCTAAGTGCCTCAATTACTTTTGTAATGACAAAATCATGACAAATTACTACATATTGGACGTGTAGGCCTGGGTGTCTCATGCACAAATGTGATGAACTTTCAACCCGGAGATAATCCGCTTGCGGTAACAGAACTCTATATTTTAGCAAAAGGAGGACTTTCCCTTGGCTGAAAATTCATTGTGACCTGGAGAGGTTCAAGTCTTAATTCTGTTACTATACGCAAATAATGTATTTTTATGCAAAAAAGCTATTGAAAGCTATACATTAAAATGACCTGATTTGTAACGTTTCAAAGGCCCTTGTCCGCAGACCTTTGACGCAGACATGGAGGAATGTCCGTGGCCTACGAACATCGCCACATCAACATCGCCCCTTCAAGTGTCTTTCTCTCCACCAAGGCCGTACCGAAATTGAAGTAGCAGAAGATTTCTGCATGAAAGTTGCCGGTCATGCGTCCGCGTGCACCACGCGCCACCTAGAAAACGCTCCAGTTTCCAGAGATTCAAGAATGGACACCTTTTTCTCTCTAGAGGAACTACAAGCGGCCTTGACGGCATGCAAACGATCTTCATCGCCTGGTCCGGATGAGATCACGTACATGGCTCTTTCCAACCTCGGAGAAGCAGCTCGACGGGCCCTTCTATCCATGTACAACGACTCGTGGAGCAGTGGATTGATCCCTCATTCATGGAAATCCAGCCGCCTCGTCCCTGTGGTTAAACAAAGTAAATCTCCTGTGCACTTGACCTCTTATCGCCCCATCGCGCTTACCAGCTGTTTCGGGAAAGTGATGGAGAGAATGATTTAGACTCGCCTAGAGTGGTACTTGGAGCACCACGAGGTATACCCTTATGCTATGACGGGCTTTCGGCGTGGACGGTCCGCAATTGATAACGTTATAGACCTGGTCTCATATATTCAGCACCAAAAAAGACTGAAACGTTTATCTGCGGCGTTGTTCTTGGACGTGAAAGGTGCATACGATAACGTATCACATGAAGCCATTCTGGATGTTATGGAAAATGTTGGATTAGGGGGTCGGGTTTACCAGTGGATCCACAGCTATCTGAAAGGCAGAACTTTCTATGTACAGACGGAGAATGGCGCAACAACGCACCATTGCAACCGTCGTGGTGTGCCGCAAGGCGGTGTTCTTAGCCCCACACTTTTCAATCTAGCGCTACTCGGCCTGGTTGACGCACTTCCAGAGTCTGTCCATCTATCAATATATGCAGATGACATCTGCATCTGGGCGTCAGGCGTAACACGCCTTCATTTGCGTGCCTGGCTTCAGAGAGCGGCTACAATAGCGACAAAGTTTCTGGAAGAACGGGGCCTAGAGCTGTCGTCAGAGAAATGCTCGCTTATAGCATTCACGCATGAGGCTATGAGCCCATATGTTATTAAAATCAACGGACACACGATCAACTACGTGAAGACCCACCGATTCCTCGGAGTCATAGTTGATCGCGACCTCTCCTGGAGCCCTCAAATTGCCCACATGAAAACTAAACTCACCATGATCACCCACGTACTGAGGTTTCTTGCTGGAAAAACCTGGGGTGCATCGGTACGAGGAATGCTCCATCTCTACACTGTTCTGTTCCTCGGTTATATGCGATACAGCTTACCCGTGCTATGCGGGATCCGAAGAACAAACTTGCGCGTCCTCCAGTCGATCCAAGCCCAAGCCCTGAGAATATGCCTTGGTCTCCCGAGATGCGCGTCTACAGCAGCGACAGTCATCATTGCGCGTGATTATCCAGTCAATGCATACATCCGCGTAGACGCTTTGAGAATGCACATAAGACATTTCGCTCGGCTTCCATCTCATCACCTCGCCTCACTTCGAACTTCCAGGCCCCACTCAGCGTTCAGCGCAAATGTAGCTCAGCATTGCGCCGTGCTTCCATTGCACTTCACGCAAGCAGCACAGCCGCCGATACCATTATGGTGCCTACACCCACTCAAAGACTTCTTACAATTCCTGGCATCCAAATAAGAAAAAGTCGTCGCATCTAGCCCTGAAACAGGCCACATTACTTTTCCTGCAAGAGAAGCACAACGGACGCCTTCACATTTACACGGATGGCTCGGTGTCTTCAGTAAGCTCTGCAGGGGCGGTGGTTATTCCCGCGAGGCACATCACAATTAAATTCATGACATCGCATTTGACGTCGTCGACAGCTGCAGAACTTGCGGCTATACGTGCAGCTCTGGAGTTTATAGTGAAAGAACCTTCGGGAATTTGGTCTATCTTCTCGGACTCGAAGGCATCTCTTCAATGTCTTATGTCACCCTTTCGCCATGGACCTAATGAACAGTTAGGAGCTGAAATAAGGCTTCTTCATCACCAAGCAATCGAAGAACAGCACAGCATAGTGTATCAGTGGATACGAGGTCATTGCGGTATATATGGCAATGACCGCGCAGATGAGGCCGCTAGATCTGCGCACGATGGTACCCAATACACAGCCATCCCGTTCTCAAGAACCGACGCAGCTACAAGACTTCGTTCATTTGCACGTGACCTCACGCTGGTACAGTGGAACTCAACAGACTTCACAAACGCGCGCCTGCATAACTTGGATCCCAATCTGCAGCTTCGTCTTCCCCCAAGGATATCTCGAGCTGAGGAGACTCTTCTATGCCGCCTGTGGCTTGGAGTGGCCTTCACGAACGCATACTCTTATCTCATTGGGATGCCCCGCCGCGGTGGTCTAGTGGCTAAGGTACTCGGCTGCTGACCCGCAGGGCGCCGGTTCGAATCCCGGCTTCGGCGGCTGCATTTCCGATGGAGGCGGAAGTGTTGTAAGCCCGTGTGCTCAGATTTGGGTGCACGTTAAAGAACCCCAGGTGGTCTAAATTTCCGGAGCCCTCCACTACGGCGTCTCCCATAATCATATAGTGGTTTTGGGACGTTAAACTCCACATATCAATCAATCAATATCTCATTTGGATGGCCAGCTCTCCTACACGCACTTACTGCAGCTGCGAAGAAACCATCGCGCACCTTCTGTGTGAGTGCACCCATTTCAATGCGCAAAGACAAGAACTCACTGCAGCTCTGGATAGACTAGACGATCGGCTTTTGTCGGAACAAAGGATTCTGGGTCATTGGCCGAGCCCATCCTCAGCCCAGAAGGCGTTGAAAGCTTTGCTGCGCTTTTTGCGGACAAATGGCCTCAGAGACAGACTTTAGTGTCTTATACTCTTTGATGTTGCCTTTCCTCTGTCGCAATTTTTTTTGTAATTTCTCTTTCTCTTCGCAACATTTCTTTTTAACATCTTTCATTCCCCTCACCCCTTTATCCAGCACAGGGTAGCCAGCCGGTCTAAGAACTAGCTAACCTCCCTGTCTTTCCGCTTAAACTTTCTTCCTCCTCCTCTTCCGCCCTTGTCACGGAACGTTTTGTTTGTGCGAGTTTTTTTAGAGTAGTTTGAGTCTTTGCGTCTGGTAATGCCGAAATTATATCATAAATATTCTAACACATCGTATAACCAATACCAGCATCGTTAATTCAGAACAATCTCGTGCCATTTTGAAACGCCGGCTCAAATACCATAGAACCTAGAGCCCCACAGCGGAGCAGCGCCAGAGACTATACGTGCGCTCAAGCTTTGGTGATGCTGAAACGCGTTGTTTTTCAATAAGGAGATTCGCCGGCTGTGAAAAATGAGACGACGTGTGTGCTTTGAGCGTGTTCCCCTCAAAATATAGAAAAGCATTCCTGGTGTAGCCAGCCTGAACCACCTTGAGAGCAGCCCGACAAGTGAGCGGGAAGTATCATGAACATAGTTCTTGCCGGGCGGCAGTAGTGCCTCGCAAATTTTCTCTGGTGCTGACAATACTTGCTTGACTTACTTACTATACTTTAGGCATGTTTTTGCGTTCATTTGTACGTGTGCATAATATACAAACAAGCAAAATTGAAACATTTTGTAGAAAGTTTGAATCCCCACCCTTCCCCAGCCCGCTTTTTGGCTGCGCTCATGTGAAATGGAGCTTGTTCAACACTTATGAACAGGGCATAGCTTTGACCTAAACAATGCGACGACGCTGCTTCATCAAAAGAAGCAATAGTGAGAGGTGGGCTTTTTGAAATGTTTTGATCATCTTTTCTGACTGATGGACTGATCACCAGCTGCACTTTTTAGGGGCGAAACTCTTCTTAGTCTAACTTTGTCATGCGTCACGCGTAACCAAGAGAAGAGACAAGAAGGAAAAGATGGCAGTATCTTCACAATAGTATATTAGACGCCTTAATGTCTTATAGAAGTACATACAAACAGCAGTTGAGTGAGGATCAATATTCTAATAGACGGTGCTGTCTCATAGAAGTACATGCAAACTGCAGTTGAGCGAGGATATTATAGATGGCGCGGTTCCGCAACTCTCCGATTGGCTGCTGCGCAAGCAGTACTAGAGTATGCGGAGAACAAGCGACTCCTCAGATTCCTGGATAGTCGCCGCACGTGGCGGATAGCATGCCCAAAGCATGGTGGCGGGCCCGTTGAAGGCGCTTGCGCTCGGCTTCCTTGGCTCGTGTCTCGTCGGTGTTACCAGCGCGCCGTCTGCACTCTCGAACGCGATTGGGTGCATGGACGCACGCACGAACGGACAAACAGACGGATTGACGGATGGGCCCTTCACCCCATTCATCATTGACTCCATGTATATGCTTCATGTATTGACTCCATGTATATGGTATTCGCGGCATCCTGTCAGATGCGTGCTTTCAAAGATGCGCGTGCTTTCTTCAGAGGTATGACGAATTCAGCCGGGAAATGCATCCAGAGCGCGCGGATGACCGTGGTATGCGGGTTCTTGAATAACGAAGAAAACAAGCCCTTAGCTTTACACTTTCCTTCAGAGTTAATTCGAGCATTACGCTTGCAGCGTTCGTGTGCCGAAAGCAAGTAAACATTCTTCCTCTGGCTGAAATTTGCTCTTCATTACTGCGCGGGAAGTCGTGATGACTGCGAGGACAAGCATAAAATGTAATACCTTGTTTCAAGGTATTTTTGATTTGATTGATATGTGGGGTTTAACGTCCCAAAATTACCATTTGATTATGAGAGACGCCGTAGTAAAGGGCACCGGAAATTTCGACACCTGGGGTTCTTTAACGTTCCAGTTATTTTTTTTCTTTTAGTTATCATTAATGAAGAATCGAGTGTACAGCAACACATTCATTTGTTAAAATGCACTGCACAGTGGCGCATTGCCAGAGATGTTTCGCGTGCGCAATTTGATTTTCCTGATTCTTTGTTGTATTGGGAAGTCGTTGACTGGTTCACTCTGCCTTACACAATCTTTCATAGCAGGATGCTATTTCTGCCGAAACCATCGCATGATCGCGAGATTTGGGATTTACCGTTGGCCACCTGCAGTTATTAAACAACGAGCGCCAAACCTCCATATAATACATTGTAGCCGCCTTTAATTAAATTTAATGTAGCCGACTTTTATTAAATTTAATGAACACGCGGCCTTGAGACGGTCGCCTTGGTTGTCGCATTGGTTTGGGGCAGTGTTGCTCCGATTATAAACGCACTCAAAAATGCTACTGACCCAGAAATCGGTTTTTAATTTATTGGTTCACAGCCTCCATAGCTAAGTATTATTTATGCAAACACTACGTTTTTGTCTTCACCTGTCTTCAATCTATAGAAGTGCCGCCTTTGAAACATGTAGACAATAAAAGCTTAATGCTCTATACAGCAGGTTGCTGTTTTGTATTTGAAAAATAAATGAGCTTTTTTTCCAAGGTGACTTCCCAAGTAGCACAAATACGTTATAATAATGTTACTTTTATGTTCAGCTTCAATGTTGAAACAATATTGTTAATGTCATCGAATCTGAATGTTGTGCTAACGTGAATAAACGTAAGAGTAACGTTATCTTGAACATGGTGTAAACAATAATAAAACATTATGATAATATTTGCATAATGTTAAGCAAAACGTAAGAGTGACGTTACAAGTAAACTCTTGTAACATTTATAAAATATTAAGAATTATAGTAAATTATACACATGCAACGCTGAAAACAGGCCCAATGTCAAAAGTCTTTTTAAATGAAAAAACAAACTTGCAAATCATAGCTGGAGCATGTCTTCAACATGCATTACGGTATTCTAAAGTACATTAAATTATTGATGGAATACATGTGTGTTAGCAGCTTGTATATATATGCATGGACTGAACCAGACTGATTCGAAGCACTCTAATTAGCAGTTTTAAGTACTTTCTACATTTTGCAGCTGTTTGGCAGCATTAACTAAGCTCAACTGCATGTCTTGATTGTAAATATACTGTATTGCATGATGCCCCTATATACTTTATTACCCGATGCTCATCCGAGGCTTGACTGTAATCAATAAGCACGCCGTGGCACATTGTTCTGCAAAAACAAGGAATATTCAGGAATCACTGCAGATAATAAACAAACAAAATAGCTTCAGTAGCAGCATAAGCATTGCAGATGCTTTTGATAAGACAATGAAAACCATTCACCACCACTGTACAATTAAAGCACGCAGCCTTGTTAGTGCTCTGCAAAGTACTTGTTCGCAGCTGCTGTTTAAAAACTCGAATTTCATCCAACCACCAATAATGATCACTGTCTGCACAGCCTTGCCTTAGTGCTACCTTCCTGGTCCACATCACATTTGATAGTGCCATTGTAGTTCCTCGATAGTATATGCTGTCACTTGCTGGCTGCTTGCACATGACCGCACTTCAAAATTTAAAGCTTTTGACTCCTATATCACTGAATAGAAGCAGATACCTCACAGCGCTGCTGGAGCTACGCGGAGTACACTTGCAGTAGACTTGTGAAGCATATATAAATAGTTCCGGTCATAACTGTTTCATTAATAATCATATACAAAGGTTTTAGCTGTGCTTTTTGCATCACACGCTACAGTTATAAGAAGTACGTTTGGCACGTACTTTGCAAACTCTGAATTACTGTGGCCATTACCAGCTGGTAATTGCAATAGTCTAACCAAGATGACCTACAGCAACATGGCAGCCTCCATACATCCCAGACCATCTGCTTTCATCCAATTTTGTGCTTTTTACTGGCGTTATACCCACACAGCAAGAAATAAGCTGTATAACCTGTCATCACTTAGTCTCATCTACACTTGAAGACAAGGCATCACGTATCTTTGGCGTGGGAAAAATACTGTCATCTAACAACCCACGGATCCCGCTGTACACAATACACAAAGCTGGTGTAGCCAACGTGCCTAGTAAGACCACTATGTGCACATAACTACTACACTGACCAAAACACATCTACCCACCTTGTAAGTTTAATTTAAGGCCAAAAAATGCAGCACAACCACTCGCAGACTGCTTCACGTGAAACTGATTACCACAATCCGTTGTTATGTGCTACATTTTTTCTTCTTTTGATTAAAAAGTAGAACATAACTGAGCTTGTAATAATATATATACACATATATATATATATATATATATATATATACAATTACATTTTAAGTACGATTAATTATGAAAAAAGTGCAAATAAAAAATTACCACTTTCTCTTTCTTACAAAAGAACACAGAAAGGCTTGGGAAAAAGTTATGCCACAAACCTAGAGGTGGCAAGGACAAAAAGAGTGATAGCTCGGCTGTATGATGCAAAATAAAAGACATTAGGTTTTTTCTTGCCTTGGACACAGTAAGCCTTGCACTGGCAAAGCATAACCAATCGCCAATCACGTGGCTGACCTCAGCATCTGCTGCCTTGTGTGTTGTACGTACAGCAGCTGGAAATGTGCATATCAACCAGGACCATTTCTTTTTCACAAACAGTAGAATAAATACACCAGGACATTTGAAATTTGCGTCCCCTTACCAAATACAAGACGAACAATGCAGACATCACACAAATAGCGATTGGAACTGATTGCGATTGAAATTGACTGTACCGGTGCCATATCGGTCCTTTTTGCAATTGACAATTGCAAAAAGGACCGATATGGATGAGGCAGGGGCGCAGGGCGCCTGCGCAAGTAGGCGTTTGGTGTGTAGCGACACCACGAACCCGAGCTAACGGGGGAGTTTCGACTCCCTCCCACGCCTAGCCGTGCGTGGCTTTGCCGTGTCCGAGGAAAAGGGGATCCTGGGGGTTGAGCCGACGCTGGGTGATTGGACCGTTAAGGCCCCCCGACAGAGGCAACACACCCCTTTGGCCCCGGCTTCACGTAGACGGCACCCCTGAGCTGACCCACCCAGGGGAATCGGCAGTCGCCTTTTCCTATCTCTCTCTCCCTACATCTTCGTCTTTATCTCTTACTATTTATCTGTCCTGTCTTCTACTCTCTTCCGTTTACTTCCAAACTTCCTGGCGGCTAGGGTTAACCCTGTGCAAATAGCCTACCTTGGTCTAGGCGCATTGGGTTATAGTGGCGTTGAACGGCTGGCGTCTGCAGGTTTCAGCATTTGTAACCTTGTAGCGTCCCCTCGTTGGGCTCCGTGGTGGGTGGCCGCCAACGCTGCTGAACAACAATAAGGAAGACATGCATGGAGCATTCCCACTACTGTCTGATCGTACCGGCTTAAAGGCGGTACGCACCGATGATCTCACCAGAGAAGGATTGGCCACCCTGGTGCAGTATCTGGCCACCACCTCCCGTAGGCATTCGTCAATTAACTCACGGCCCTCAGTCCCCACCAGCTGCGGAGCAACTGACCACGGCGGCGGTCAGATCTGCAAAGCAGCAGAGGGTGCTAGGAATCTCTGGATACGAACAGGCCACCATTGGAACTTGAACTTAGCAACGTTTAACGTTAGAACGTTATCTAGTGAGGGAAGTCTAGCTGTATTATTCGAGGAGCTAGAAGGCATTAAATGGGATATAATAGGGCTGAGTGAGGTTAGGAGGACAGATGAGGCCTATACTGTGCTACAGAATGGGCACGTCATTTGCTATTGGGGCTTGGCAGACAGAAGAGAACTGGGAGTAGGGTTCCTAATTCACAGAAACATAGCTGGCAACATAGAGGATTACTATAGCATTAATGAAAGGGTGGTAGGCATTGTAATTAAACTGAATAAAAGATACAAAATGAAGGTAGTACAGGCTTACGCGCCTACATCCAGCCATGATGACGCTTCAGTTGAAAGCTTCTATGAAGACGTGGAATCGGCAATGAGTAAGGTGAAAACACAGTATACTATAGTAATGGGCGACATTAATGCAAAGGTAGGGAAGAAGCAGGCTGGAGACCAGGCAGTAGGAGATTATGGCATCGGCACTAAAAACGCCAGAGGAGAGCTACTAGTAGAATTCGCAGAACGCAATAATCTGCGTATTTTGAATACCTTCTACCTGAAAACGAGAAAACCGCAAGTGGACATGGAGGAGCCCTAATGGCGTAAATAAGAACGAAATAGACTTTATAATGACTGCACACCCAGGAGTCGTGCAGGATGTGGAAGTGGTTGGCAAGGTAAGATGCAGTGACCATAGAATGGTACGGGCTCGAATCCGCCTAGACTTGAAGAAGGAACGACAGAAACTGATACGCAAGAAGCAAATCAATGAGCTAGCACTGAGAGGGAAAGTACAGGAATTTAGAGTGTCACTGCAGAACAGGTACTCTGCTCTTAGCGAGGAAACCAACCTTAGCGTAGATACAATGAATGATAATCTGACGAGTATCATCACGGAGTGTGCAGTGGAAGTTGGAGGCAGGGTAGCTAGACAGGACACCGGCAAGCTTTCCCAGGAAATGAAGAACCTAATTAAGAAGCGTCAAATCATGAAAGTGTCAAGTACAACAGACAAAATAGAACTGGCAGAGCTTTCGAAGCTGATTAATAGACGTAAAGTATGCGATGTAAGAAGGTATAACATGGAGAGAATTGAGCACGCTCTGAAAAACGGAGGAAGCGTCAAAGCAGTAAAGAGGAAACTTGGGATAGGCAAAAGGCGGATGTATGCACTAAGGGACAAAGAAGGCAAATTAACTACCAATATGGATAGGATAGTTAAAATAGCGGAGGAGTTTTACAGAGATCTGTACAGTAGCCGAGACAACCACGACCTTAATACTATAAGAACTAGCAGTAACCCAGACGACACCCCACCGGTAATGATAGAAGAAGTCAGAAAAGCTTTGGAGAGCATGCACAGAGGCAAAGCTGCTGGTGAGGATCAAGTAACATCAGATCTGCTGAAAGATGGAGGACAGATTGTGTTAGAAAAACTAGCCACTCTATTTACGAGGTGTCTCCTGACGGGAAAAGTACCAGAGTCTTGGAAGAACGCTAACATCATCTTAATACATAAAAAAGGAGATGACAAGGACTTGAAGAATTACAGGCCGATCAGCTTGCTCTCTGCAGTATACAAGCTATTTACAAAGGTAATTGCTAGCAGAGTAAAGAAAACATTAGAATTCAATCAACCAAAGGAACAAGCAGGATTTAGAACAGGCTACTCAACAATTGACCACATTCATACTATCAATCAGGTAATAGAGAAATGCTCAGAGTATAACCAACCACTATACATAGCCTTCATAGATTACGAGAAGGCGTTTGATTCAGTAGAAATATCAGCCGTCATGCAGACACTGCGGAATCAGGGCGTAGATGAAATATATATAAACATTCTGGAAGAAATCTACAGGGGATCAACTGCTACCATAGTGCTTCATAAAAAAAGCAACAGAATACCAATAAAGAAGGGTGTAAGACAGGGGGACACAATCTCCCCAATGCTATTCACTGCGTGCTTACAAGACGTTTTCAGAAGCCTAGAATGGGAACAGTTAGGGATAAGAGTTAATGGAGAGTACCTCAGTAACCTGCGCTTCGCCGATGACATTGCATTGCTGAGTAACTCATGGGACGAATTGCAACTCGTGATTACGGAGTCAGACAAGAAAAGCATAAAGGTAGGTCTTAAAATGAATCTGCAGAAAACGAAAGTAATGTACAACAACCTCGGAAAAGAGCAGCGCTTCGATATAGGTAATAGTGCACTTGAAGTTGTAAAAAACTATGTCTACTTAGGGCAGGTAATAACCGTGGAGCCGAACCACGAGTTTGAAGTAATTAGAAGAATAAGAATGGGGTGGAGCACATTTGGCAAGCATTCTCAAAGTATGACAGGTAAATTGCCACTATCCCTCAAGAGAGAGGTATATAACAGCTGTATTTTGCCGGTGCTTAGCTACGGAGCAGAAACCTGGAGACTCACAAAGAGGGTTCAACTTAAATTGAGGACGACGCAGCGAGCAATGGAAAGAAAAATGGTAGGTGTAACCTTAAGAGACAAGAAGAGAGCAGAGTGGATTAGGGGACAAACGGGAGTTAAGGATATCATAGCTGCAATAAAGAAGAGGAAGTGGACATGGGCCGGGCATGTAGGACGTAGACAGGATAACCGCTGGTCATTAAGGGTCACCAACTGGATTCCCAGAAAAGGGAAGCGGGGTAGGGGGAGACAGAAGGTTAGGTGGGCAGATGAGATTAAGAAGTTTGCGGGTATAAATTGGCAACAGCAAGCACAGGACCGGGTTAACTGGCGGAACATGGGAGAGGCCTTTGTCCTGCAGTGGACGTAGGCAGGCTGATGATGATGATGATGATGATGTATATGCTGTGATTTTTTTATACTGTTCCCCTTTCTGCGTTGCTCTTTCATGGCCACCTGATAAACACGATTAAGCTAGGAGCCTCGGACCCATGCTCCTTGCGTCTGCCAAAAAATGCACCCTCAGCACACCAAGAACAGAGCTAGAACGCCAGGTGCAATATATATATATATATATATATATATATATATATATATATATATATATATATATATATATATATATATACATGTAGTGAGGATGCTCTGTCTGCTGGCTCTCCGACGCGTCAGTCTTACGGATCACCCCCTTGCAAGTCTCATGCGGGGCAGCCTCGTAAGTGTTGATGTCATACTTCTTCATTGCCAATGTAAGGCAGCTCATCCTCAGGTATGAGTCAGTGTTCGCTCGGGACGCCGTGCTAACAACTATAATATTTTGCGTTGCATTCGGGCAGATAATATCGTGACCGATGAGTGGGGGTGCGATTCCAGCCTCCTCCGCGATTGCCCGGCCAAGTCTAGCTGAGCCCGCCTACTCAACATCCAAGCCACCCCTTGGACGAACGATAATTTTCCGGTGCTCGCTCGGCAGTCGCGGCATTCTCGATTATTTGATAATTTCATTCTTGAAGTGTAGAGCTTTTCTTGTAGCACTGAAATGGCCCCTGATGTTCCCGCCTCACGCAGTGGCACGCTCTGTAGCACTGGCATTCGTACGCCTCGAGCTTTTTTTCACCACGGCGAAGCGCCAGCCTTGTTCTTCTCCAAACTCTTCCAGGGGGAGGTCATCGCCGTCCATAATAACAGCCGCGCCATCTAGCATATATACTCAGAAGGTGGAACGAAGGGCACGTCCAGGGAAGGGCGCGTCTTAACCGCGGCCGACGCCAATTCGGTGTTGTGGTTGTTCGCCCAAGTTCACGGGGCGTAGTCGGTGGCGTGAAAGTCCGAAAAATGCTCAAAAATCTACCTACCGGTGAAAGTCTGCTACCGACGTGAACCTTGGCAGCTTATGCGTTCACTTGTAGCAACATCCTGAGGCACAGCACACGAAAAACCACAAAAATAATTTGCTGAAGCTGGAGCCCAAAGACCCCCGACTGCTCCGCTCTACGTCACCTGGCGTCTCCATACTCTCTGGTGGCGTAGCAAATTATGCGCCAGTCTGAAGTTCTTGCACTGAATAGCACAAAATTCCGCTTGACTGCTTCCAGGGATATAGGCCATCACCCGTTCCCTTCGCAAAGCATTACATTTGTTGCCACTGAAGAAAAAAAAAAGCAGGTGACAAAAAATGAGGAACTATGGCGGGTGATTTCACCATTTGAGAGCTACAAACAACGAAATCATAACGAAATAAACAAGAACAGCTGGAGTTCATATGTGGCGCAATTTCTGCGATCATTGCTTAGGTTTTGAACAAGCGCCCGTAAAGTCTTAAATGCCGACTCTCAAAGTGAGCCAAGGTGGCAGGCATGAAAAATGCCGCCTGTGGTCAGTTGCTTTAGCTTCTCTGTGTATTCGTGGACGGATTGTTGTAGCCTTCGTATCCGGCTGCTCAGCCCCGTTTCTTCTTCCCTACGGCCTCTTAGGTAGGTAACGAGCAGAGTAGAGCCGAATGCCTGTGTGGTGCCCGTGGGCTCCCATTCAGCGCTTCAGGGCGTAATGTTAGCGTTGCATACGGCAGTGATCACGAGGCAGCGTTGTTACGTATAGACTCATTTGTTGACTGTTCGGATGCAGCGTACTCCCATTGAGTTATTCAAATTGCCATTTTGCCAGACGTGACGGATAGGCTTCAGCCACAGCTACTTATATTGTATAAAATATTCGGGTTGTAAATGACGGCTACGTATTAGAGCATGGTACGAAGATTATTTAGGGTACCAATTGTTCTGCCTGATTACTGCAACCACTGCAAGCACGCTTTCTCTGAACACCAGCGGAAGCTGAAATTTCTCGGAACTACAGAAGAACAGTGCATTAAGGCGATAGCTTTAAATGCCTAATGAAAAGAGAAAATTGATCGCCGGCGCCTTCTCGCGTCGGTGGAGTGAAGACGACTGATGCACAAAATCATGAGTACGTGAAAAAGCCATCATATCACGTCACACATCATAAATGATTGCGACGTAGTGGAAAGTTACATACCTTGACTGCATCATATAATTCTTCGCTGTATTGAAATGACGCGATCATGAGGGCAGTGTATAACAGGCTGAGGGGCAGAAGGCTAGCTTTGTCTCCAATCCTTGAGGCAGTAAGAAAACCATGTTGGGCGCAAAAATATCCCGGAGGGAAGTAGGAAATATTCAGTGCATTGAATCGGAAGAAAACGAGGTTATTTTTTGCCTTTCGGTCGTCTCAGGTGAATCCATAAGGGGACTGGTGAGTTTTTTTTTTAACTAATGAGAAACAAAAAAAATCCAATCTGATTTTTTGCCGTCAGATCTGCAGAGTGGTACACAGCAGTGTCATATACTGAGACATGCAAATATTGAGCTTGCAATAGCTTGAAAGAGAAAATAAAAGGCGACTGCTATAAAACTCGAACGCATATATTGCACCGGTAGCACGGCCTGAGAGAGCCAGGTGAAAACAGCGTGCTGCTATGTCCGTGTTAACTTTTCAGCTTTCCTTCGTCCGTGAAAGCCGTCAAGATGCACGACTGAAAATTAACTCGCATGAAAACATGAATTTGCGAGATTCCTAGTACTCGCGGCCGTTCAGCGCCAGCATCCTGTGTGGATGGATGAATGAATATGGCTGTACCCTTTAGATCTGGCGGTGGCTAGCGCCATGAAGCCTTAATACTTGATGAACCAAAGACTATATTTATCTTTTTTTCCTTTACATAGTGAGGTTGGGGATTCGTACTTTGCAGCGAAGGGTTTATATTTCACTCGTGCCTTGACTTCAGCCACCAATCAGATAAACTCCTTCTAGTTAATTCTACCCGCTTAACGTCTATTTTGCCCGCCCTGTCCCTAAACCGCATGTGCTTTGAAAAACTCTGCGCCATCATCCTGAACAATAGGGTGAAGCCCTTTAGAGAACATTATCAAGTGTTCGGCAGTTTCTTCTTCCTCTCCACACGCACTGCATACCGTGTCTACCCCTTCGTATTTGGCCCGATATGTCTTGGTTCGCAATACTTCTGTCCTGGCCTCAAACAGAGAACTACCCCGAGTATTATCATAGATCCTTTCCTTGGCAATTTCCCGCTTAAAAGTTCGATAGATCTCTAGTGCTCTAGTGCGGACTTCTTAATCATGTCAATTCTCCACATATCGGTCTCAGTTTCCTTCACTATCTACTCGCGCAGCGCTATCATGCGGCAGCGGCGAGTGGAGGTGGAGCGCGCGCTTGATTGCCTGAACAGAGCGTTCGCCCGGGCACCGAAAAAATAAAAACAAGATGCTGGCCCACCCCACCTCATTCATGCTGTCCCACCGCTAGGCCGTGGACCTCGTCATGCACCCTCGTGCGCAGCAGCTAGGTAGCATTTCTCGCGAGCTAAGGAGGTAACTCCAGACAACAGTTGTGAAACAAAGGAAAAAAATGTTTACTTTCTCACGTGTTTACAAACAAAAGGGAATTAAGAAAATTGCAAAGAAGTGGCTTGAAAACTTCCTTTCGGAAGCTTCGGAACAAAGCGGCGGTGGTGGAATAATGGTTCATGCTACTTAAAAAAGCTGCTGTAGACGTGATAGAGGGGCTTTAGTACCTTGCACCGGTGCTCTCAATTGCGATAAAAGGTCATGGTGACCGCCATCCACAGGTAAACCAAGCACAGCGAACCTGTCTGTGACGTCACGTGCAACTTTTGTACTCGCAAGGTGCGTCCGGTGCAGATGCGGAGTGTCGAAACACTTGCTTTAAACGCGAGTCCTTGTTGCTCGTGCGGATAATGTGTAATAAATATAGCTTGTCGTGTGTTGGTACCTATATGTTCGCATTTTGTGAGCAAAAATTAGCTCACGGCTGTTGGCCACCTAAGATCTAATGGCGCGCATAAAAAATTATAAAAAACTTACACATGCCCTCACGTGACGAGAAGACCAAACACTTTACGTCCAGAAAACTGCTATATTCAGTGAGACATGACTCTGTACGAAAAGCAGGCATAAAATTTCTTTGTAATGTTTCTTTGCCGTTATTCAAGGCGGAAAAATAGGAAGCCTAATTACGCAAATGCGTAACATTAAAACGCCGAAAAATTTAAATGCCGATAGATTGTACGGAGAAGATAAAACGCCGGGAACTATACTTGAACCATGCTAAAAACCACGTGAACATTGATCGGTTCGGAGAGAAATGGATGAAGGCGCAGTGTGGTGTACTCCCAGAAGGGAAAAGCTAAACTTGTTTGCAGGGACTGTTATGTTTATATGTTTGACAATAAAGTAGGTTCTGCCGCGCTCAATTGCTAAACCGAAGGTCGCGAGACCACACATTGGCTATGGCTGCTGCATTTTCGATGAAGGCGAAAGTATTCGAGGTTCGTCTAGTTCGATTTGGGTTCACGTCAAAAAATCACAGGATTATTATTATTATCATTATTATAAATATACTATTATTATTATTATTATTATTATTATTATTATTATTATTATTATTATTATTATTTAAAAGTAGATTCTAGATGCGGTGTGACACGTGAGGAAAATCAAGTGCCATAGTGATTACCGAGCTTCCTGTAGAAAGTAATGCCATAATCTCCAATAAAATGGTTGATGCATGCTTTTCTTGCTCATCGCCTCCTAGAGAAGTGAACCAGCTGGACTCGAAGGCAACGTCGAGGAAGCGATTAGAGACAAGGACCACCGCTCACAGAGCAAGAACCAAGAGTTTACTATATCACCCCCCCCCCCTTCTCGTTTCGGAAGAGGCACGTGAGGTAGTATGTTACCGGCGTGGTTGGCGTGGTGTACGAAATTCCGCTTAGTTGCGCTACAGTTTTTATTGGCCAAATAGGACGTTGCATAAACGATACAATTAGGGAGCATGAACTTCCTGTAGAAAATAAACTTTCGGCACATTTGCATGTGCTCTGTGGTTCCTGCAAGTGTGAGCCTCGGTTTTCCAGTCACCCGTTCTTGAAAAGAGTAATGATGCATTATTGGGTATATCACGAAACCAGACTACATTAAAAAGAAGATACATATGCGTGTCATTGATATATGTTGCTCTGCAAGGTGGGAAATTTTTGCTGAAACTTTTAATTAGCGGCTTTTTGTTATTATTTACTTTTTTGTCAATCTGATCAAGTTTCCTAAGGAGCATGTGAAGTGATGAGCCTCGCATGGTTGCTACGGTTACATATTGATGTTCTAAAAATGAACTTCTAAGAATGAAGTTAGTTGTGAGTTACGCCCTTGCTGTTCTTCTTGATGGTATGCATCTTTTTCTTTTATTTGCATTTCAGTAAGCATAGGTTTCAACTAGCCAAACAAAAACGTTCTATTAGGTCAAGGTTTACCTGAAAATTCTTTCGCAGCTTCTCTATAGGCAACCTGTACGATATCGGCGTTTCAAATTTTAACACATCATGTCTGCATGAAATGCAATAAAGATTGCATGCACTTGACGTCATGGTCACAGCTTCGTAACATACTCGTTCACCAACATGAAAACTTCGACGTAAAGGCAGCATAGTCACAGCGTGCTCAACGTGCGTAAATATGATAACGATGCGGCGAGAATTTTGTTGGCTTATGTCTGTCATTAACAAAAAAAATGTCAACAGCACTGAAATAAACGTGAATGCACGAAAAAAGAGCTGACATAGGCAAGCACTGTCTTTTGTGTTTACTCTCGCGCTGTCTGAATTTTCTTGATGACGAAATGCCAGCTCACCCAAACACTCCCTTTAATCAGTCACGTCAATAATCGAAATTAAGAGACGTAATGATAGCATTAACAATTGACGTCACGAACCTTGTGTGCGTCATGTGGTGCCCAACATTGCACTTTCAGTGAGGTCTGTGCAAGTCATCGATCCAAGGAATCCACTCATATTTTTCTTGACATATACAGTTATGCTTTTTAAAGGCCTTGAACCATATGCAAAGAGAACATGGCTGTTGAAAAAAAAAACTTGCAAAGCGTAAAAGCATTGTACAAACACGGTGTAACCTTTATTCAAGCAATATACTTTATGTTCAACTGTAGCTAGGTTATGGCGGTATTTTGTCGTTTCGGCATTTCTATTTCCATGTATAGCCATTTTGATTTTTCGGAATTTCAAATTTAGGCTCTTCCTCAATTCGTCTTTTTCTATTTTCTGTGTTTTAAGTTTTAGTATTCCTATAGTTTGCCATTCTCAATTTCGCTCTTTTGAATGCTTATGGAAAGCCAAAAATTAAGAGGTGGAATTATGTAAAGGCTGTTGATGGGAACACCCTAAATTATAATGCCTAAAAACCTAATCCTAGGAAACATAGGGAACAAAACAATTATTTTTCCCCTAACAGTTTTTTCTAGTGTTCGAGCCTTTTTCTGAGGACGTAGGTGAATTGGCGGGTCCCACAGCAGGTTGCGACCCAACTAGTTTGGCGCCAGAAGAAAAAAAAAACGACAACAAAAAGTCTGAGAACGAACCAGCAAGAGAAGCGGCAGTGACTATGGCTTTGCTGAAATGTTCATCAGTGAGGGGAAAAAACAGTAGGTGGAGTGCCACCGAAAGCCGGAGACGCTTGCATTACCGGAGAGCATGAATTGCGAGCCCTTATCCGCACAATCTTCAGAGGGGAACTCCACGGCCTTATTCCAGGCAACCCAACTATTGCCTCTGTCGGCACGCCTCCTCCCAGCCTGCGAGAGATAATCAAGGATGAACTGGAATCAATGACAAGCGCTGCACATGCCGCGTCTCCTGTGCGCATTCCGGCGCCTTTATACGCAGAAGTTGCATCACGGGCCCCTGCACCAGTTCCAACCGTGCCTGCGGACGCCGGATGCGACCATTTGGCTGCTATGGCAACGCAAGTGCCAAGGCCACCTCACTATTCTACAGGGCGTCCTCCGCGCCCCGTCTGATTCTACTGTGGCATAAGGGGTCATATATCCCATTGCTGCCACCACCGTCAGCAGGTTGAACGACGTGGTTATCCAGCTTGCGAAAGAGACTTTGCCCCAAGACCCGATGATTACGATCCCGCATCGTATCCGTCCACCTCCCGTTGGTTGTCCTCCCCTCCACGGTCTCATGCTGGACCTCATGCTTCTCGTTCATCTCGCCGCCGTTCTCCGTAACAGTTTCGGCGTACGTCATCACACCTGCGTCCCGCGCCGATTTCTCTGGACTCGGAAAACTAGAAGGTGCAGTTATTGGAGGGGAAACTGCTTGTTGTCGAAACGTTACGACTCCTCCGTCTCGTCCAGCTAATTTACTGCCCGTTTGTGTGGAAGGTGTTTTTGTTGACGCCCTTATAGACACTGGAGCCACCATTTCGGTAACTGATCATGAATTCTGTTTTCACCTGCGTAACGTGCAAACTCCTTATGCCGGTCTCATGTTATGCGGCGCTAACGACTGTCATGCAAGGTTCTTTTAGATGTTTAGTAAGAAGACCTCTCTAAGGTTTAAACCTACAAGAGACTTGACGAAGGGACAAAGCCGTTTGTACCAAAACTCAAACAAGAAGTTTAATTGAAAAGTACAAAGATGAAAATCCCCCATAAAACGGAACAACTAATAAACAGTTAACTGGACACTGCGAAATCCATCTATCAACACTCAACGAAGAAATTCAAAGTGTTCATTTTAATCTAACGTCCAAATGAAGCTGAGTGGTGGAGTAGGGCAAGATATCTGTTCCGTCTCACCCACACGGTGACGTCCGGCGACGATGACCAAAGCGGAACGCGGTGATTCTGGCTTCAGGACGCGGGCAGGACGATGAAGGACGCTGGCTGCTGATGACACATCGAGAAACCAGACCGGAACGTGGTGGCTCTGGCTTTAGGAGTGTGGACCCGTCGGTGATGAGAGAACGCAGGCTGGTGGCGACGCGTCAGGGAACCAGGGTCAACCTGGCCGAGCAGCTGGGCGCACACCTCGGGCCGGTAGCCCGACGGCTGTTGCTCGCCTGTTGGAAGCAAAGTCCGGTGGCCCTGCATAGGAGTTCAGGATCGGATGGCCACGGTCCTCTCGAGCGGGAACACGACGGCAGGAGGCCCAGGCTGGTTGAAGTCCTGCAGGCTTGGGTCCGACGCCTGACGGCCCATCTTCAGCGCCCGGTCCGGTGACGACCTTCCGCTTGCCCCATCTTCTTCGAACTCTCCTTGATCTGCTCTGCTCAGGCTTCTGCTTTCGCTCTGGCCCACTTGTCTCGTCCCGATTGGAGATTCTGTACTTTCGTGGTACCCAGCCATTGGGATTTGAAATCTTCGTGGTGGGACCACATTGGACCAAAAAGTTCACCACCACACGTGCTGCAACCGAGCGTTATCTTCATCTTCTTCTGGCTGATGGAGTGGCGAACTTTTTAAATGCACACAAACACATCACAATGACGATCCCATTTGTCAGACCGGATTGTGTACTGCTCGTTTTCTCATCAATAGAAGGCGTCATCACATACATTTGTCTGTTCTGTCTTCGTGTTCTCATCAGATGATCTTAGGCGGGGACTTCTTGTCAGCTGCGTTTGGTGTTTTTCGTGCGGTCGGCCCCTCATTCATATTACGGACACTGAGCTTTCTTCTGCTGCCGACATGTCGTCGCCAAACCTTGTCACAGCTGTGTATATTCCTCCTGCCTCCCGGACAAGAACGTGTCCTTACGATCAAGTCACGAGACAATCTAGATGGTGACGCTGTGGTTGTTTATTGCCTGCGCTGTATTTTTCGAGGGATCACCATCGCATCTTGTTTAGTGCGGTTCTCACGTGGTCATGCGAGCATCACCGCCTGCAACACGACGACAGAACCACTACTTCTGCCAGAGGGGACCACTGCTGCCAGGATTACCGAAGGAGCACCGGTTTGTGTCGTCACTGGTTCATATGCTCCATAATTATCAAAGTGTATGCAGCGGAATATTCATCTCCTGCTCTGAAGGCCACTTTGTGTAAACATCTCAACCCAACGCAAACTGATGCCTTCCTAGCGTAATTATTGAAGCACAAAACTTGCTTTGACGTTTGTTCCGAAGGTCTTGGTCAAACAACAGTGGCCGCTCATCGTATCAACACCGACGGATCCCGTGTCATTCGCCGCCGCCTTACCGTTTGTCGGCTTCTGAACGCAAGCTTATAGAAGAACAAGTCAACGACATGCTCGCGCGCAACGTCATCAGATCTTCAACAAGCGCATGGTCTTCTCCTGTCGTACTAGTAAAAAAAAAGGATGGCTCACTACGTTTTTGCATTGATCATAGATCACTCAACAAAATTACTCGGAAGGACGTCTACCCAATGCCTCGCATTGACGACGCTCTTGATACTTTACAAAGGGCCGAGTATTTTTCAAGTCTCGACTTGCGCTCTGGTTATTGGCAGATTCCGATGCACGAGTCTGATAAATAGAAGACTGCGTTTGCTACGCCAAATGGGCTCTTTGAATTCAATGTGATGCATTTTGGCCTATGCAATGCCCCAGCCACATTCGAACGAATGATAGACATGGTACTGCGGGGATTAAAATGGAAGACCTACCTTTGCTACCTGGACGAAATTTTCATTATTTCGTCCAGCTTCTCACAGCACCTGGAACGGCTAGACTAAGTCTGCACGTGTTTAGCTAAAGCCGGTCTCCAGCTCAACACCAAGAAAGGTCGGTTTGCCAGTCACAGCATCAAGGTGTTAGGTCACGTCGTCAGTAAACATGGCGTTGAGCCCGATCTCGACAAGGTCTCCGCAGTACTGCACTTTCCTACACCAACCACACCCAAAGACCTCCGCAGCGAATTCCTTGGCTTGGCGTCGTATTTCCGCCGCTTTGTACGTGACTTCGCTACTATTGTGGCTTCTCTGTACAAACTTCTGACCCCGAGCGCACACTTTGTCTGGTCAGATGACTACGAAGCCGCTTTTCACAGATTCAAGTGATGTCTCACATCACGGCCAGTGCTTCGCCATTTCGACCCTGCACCACCTACTCTGTTACACACTGACGCAAGCGGACTTGACATCGGTGCTGTCCTTCTTCAGCGAAACCACGCTTTCGAAGAACAAGTCGTCGCCTACGCGAGCCGTACTCTTTCACCTGCTGATTGAAATTACAGCATCACTGAGCAAGAATGTCTCGCCATCGCGTGGTCCGTACAAAAGTTTCGCCCTTATTTATACGTCCGGCAGTTCACAATAGTGACTGACCATCATGCTCTGTGTTGGTTATCGTCTCTCAAAAATATGTCGCGACGCCTTGGCCGTTGGGTACTACGATTGCAAGAGTATGACTACACCGTCACATATAGGTCGGGTCGACAACACACAAAAAGACGCCGACGCTTTGTCACGTTGCCCGCTCTCGCAAAGCGCCGAAGAGTCGCCTTCCATCTGTTCATCACCGCCCACCAAAGTGACCAAGCGGACAGTTGCTGGTTCGAAAGAGTTCGTTGCCTCGGCGGACCTTCTTTCATCCAGACATGTCGCCTCGCTCCAACATGCCGATACCTTCTGCCGCACAATCATCGATCGGCTAACTGACTTATCGCGTGCTCCAAACTGCCGCCTAAGACGACAACTTGCCAGTTTCAAGCTTCAAGATGGAACATTATGTCGGGAAATTTACCATATTTTCGGTAACCAATGGGTACCCGTCATTCCTTGCTCCCTTCGTCTGGATAATTTACAAGTGTTTCATGACGACGCGACAGCTGGCCACTGAGGGTTTCACAAGACCTACGACCGCCTCAAGACTCGCTGCTTTTGGCCTGACCTCTCCCCTTCCATCGCCAAGTATGTCGCTTCCTGCGCGTCATGCCAGCACCGAAAACGTACCACGTCTCTTCCCGCGGGACCATTGAAACCACTTCCGTGCCCATCCACTCCCTTTGAACTTGTGGACATAGACTTATACGGACCTCTTCCGCTTACGCCAGCCGGTCACCAGTGGATTTTCACTGCTGTGGACCACCTTGCTCACTATGCGGAGACGGCAGCTCTTCCGTCTGATGCTACCTCTGAAGTCGCCGATTTCTTCCTACGCGCCATTATTTTACGACATGGCGCACCGCGTGTGCTTCTTAGTGACCGTGCTAAGACATTTCTTTCACATGTCTTTGCTGAAGTCCTCCAGGTCTCTAACATCATCCACAAGACCACATCAGCGTATCACCCAGAAACTAATGGTCTGACTTAGCGTTTTCACCGAACTTTGTCCGACATGATCTCCATGTACGTTCAAGCGGATCACAAAAACTAGGACACTATACTTCCTTTCGTCACGTTCGCAGATAATACTGCCGTACAGCATACGACGATTTACAGCCCCTTTTTTGTCGTGAATGGTCGTGAACCGACTTTTGTTTTGGACACCACCTTTTTGTCCACATCTTTCGCTCCATTTTCATCTCTCCCGGAAGAGTTCGCCGCTCACGTCACCCGCTGCTATGAAATCGCCCGCGCCAACACTGCTACCAATCAGGACAAGAGAAAAATCGACATTGATGCAAAGCGTAGAGTTGTTCTGTTCCGCCCGCTCGACGAAGTTTTTTTGTGGACACCTGTTCGAGCACCTGGGCTCTGCGAAAAATCTCTTTACCGATATCTCGGTCCATACACCGTCCTGGAACGAACATTCGATGTCAACTATTGCTTTGCTCCTGTCAACGCGGCTCCTAATCGTCGTCACCGCCACACCGAGATCACCCACGTCTCTCGACTGAAACCATATATTCGGCATCCCAACCCTTTCTATCTTGCTGTCCTTTTGCGCGAAGGGGGGAAAATAGTGTGAGCGCTGACTATGTACTTCATCTTCATCTGTATGGGAAAACCATTGTAGTGATCACCATCGTATGTCACGCGGGCTCAGCCTCTTAGGCTCGTGCACCTGGATTAAAAAAAGATATCCTGGTTACTACCGTACCGAACGTGGTCTCATAATATATATATATATATATATATATATATATATATATATATATATATATATATATATATATATATATATCCTCTTAGGCTCGTGCACCTGGATTAAAAATATATCCTGGTTACTGCCGTACCGAACGTGGTTTCATAATATATATATATATATATATATATATATATATATATATATATATATATATATATATATATATATATATATATATATATATATATATATATATATATCATCATCAGCCTGTCTACGTCCACTGCAGGACAAAGGCCTCTCCCATGTTCCGCCAGTTAACCCGGTCCTGTGCTTGCTGCTGCCAATTTATACCCGCAAACTTCTTAATCTCATCTGCCCACCTAACCTTCTGTCTCCCCCTAACCCGCTTCCCTTCTCTGGGAATCCAGTCAGTTACCCTTAATGACCAGCGGTTATCCTGTCTACGCGCTACATGCCCTGCCCATGTCCATTTCTTCTTCTTGATTTCAGCTATGATATCCTTAACGCCCGTTTGTTCCCTAATCCACTCTGCTCTCTTCTTGTCTCTTAAGGTTACACCTACCATTTTTCTTTCCATTGTTCGCTGCGTCGTCCTCAATTTAAGCTGAACCCTCTTTGTAAGTCTCCAGGTTTCTGCTCCGTAGCTAAGTACCGGCAAGATACAGCTGTTATATACCTTCCTCTTGAGGGATAGTGGCAATCTACCTGTCATAATTTGAGAGTGCTTGCCGAATGTGCTCCACCCCATTCTTACTCTTCCAGTTACTTCAATCTCATGGTTCGGCTCTGCGGTTATTACCTGCCCTAAGTAGACATAGTCTTTTACAACTTCAAGTGCACTATTACCTATCTCGAAGCGCTGCTCCTTGCCGAGGTTGTTGAACATTACTTTCGTTTTCTGCAGATTAATTTTAAGACCCCACCTTTCTGCTCTCCTTGTCTAACTCCGTAATCATGAGTTGCAATTCGTCCCCCGAGTTACTCAGCAATGCAATGTCATCGGCGAAGCGCAGGTTACTAAGGTATTCTCCATTGACTCTTATCACTAACTGTTCCCATTCTAGGCTTCTGAAAACCTCCTATAAGCACGCGGTAAATAGCATTGGGGAAATTGGGTCCCCCTGCCTTACACCCTTCTTGATTGGTATTCTGTTGCTTTCTTTATGAAGCAGTATGGTAGCAGTTGATCCCCTGTAGATTTCTTCCAGAATGTTTATATATACTTCATCTACGCCCTGATTCCGCAGTGTTTGCATGACGGCTGATATTTCTACTGAATGAAACGCCTTCTCGTAATCTATGAAGGCTATGTATAGTGGTTGGTTATACTCTGAGCATTTCTCTATTACCTGATTGATAGTATGAATGTGGTCAATTGTTGAGTCGCCTGCTCGAAATCCTGCTTGTTCCTTTGGTTGATTGAATTCTGATGTTTTCTTTACTCTGTTAGCAATTACCTTTGTAAATAGCTTGTATACTACAGAGAGCAAGCTGATCGGCCTGTAATTCTTCAAGTCCTTGTCATCTCCTTTCATATGTATTAAGATGATGTTAGCGTTCTTCCAAGACTCTGGTACTTTTCCCGTCAGGAGACACCTCGTAAACAGGGTGGCTAGTTTTTCTAACACAATCTGTCCTCCATCTTTCAGCAGATCTGATGTTACCTGATCCTCACCAGCAGCTTTGCCCCTTCGCATGCTCTCCAAAGCTTTTCTGACTTCTTCTATCATTACTGGTGGGGTGTAATCTGGGTTACTGCTAGTTCTTATACTATTAAGGTCGTGGTTGTCTCGGCTACTGTACAGATCTCTGTAAAACTCCTCCGCTATTTTAACTATCCTATCCATATTGGTAGTTATTTTGCCTTCTTTGTCCCTTAGTGCATACATCCGACTTTTGCCTATCCCAAGTTTCCTCTTCAATGCTTTGACACTTCCTCCGTTTTTCAGAGCACGTTCAATTCTCTCCATGTTATACCTTCTTACATCGCATACTGTCACACACGTCCCGTTTATTAGGGAGGCGATCGCCGGGCTAATTCCAAGAGCCGAAGTATCGGCCCCCCGAACCGCACTACGAAAGCGTGGACAATTTAGAAGTGGTCCTTATTGGTGCGCCAGCAGACGCCGGCTGTGGCCCAAAGAACAAGTCAGAGCCGAGAGTTGATAAACAAACAAAATTATATTCTCAATAATGGCAGATCAGAAAAACAATACACAAGAATGCACACTCCACAATAGTTACATACAATATGTCACCAATCAAACAACGTACTACACAGTACAATCAGCCACAATTGAAACAACGGACACGGACAACAATACGCACCACAATGCAGTCGCATGCATTGAACAACCAAGACACTTAAAGACTAAAGAGATAGAAAATCTATTCAGTCCAAAGTTCTTGGAACCAAAGTCTAGATGATACTCTTCCGAGAATCACTCACTCAAAAGTCCAGCGTTGTTGTCGTTCCGCAGCCCTCGAAGTTTCACTTCCAGGAAACCTCCCGTCTTCAATTGGCCACTCTTCAAACTTCAACTTCTTCGCCGGAACACGTCGGCTTCATACCCGCAGCTGTTGCCACGCGTCTTCGCTCGATAGCGGTAAACACACGCTCGAGCCTTCACCCCTCAGGTGGAAATCCTCTTCATCTCCGGCTTCGTCCCTACGGACCAAAACCTTCGCCGACTACACGGCGGAATCCCTACGCGCTCTGGCACTCACTTCCGTCTCCTCCTGATCTCTCATCTCGGCTGCTCGGTTAAATACCTTGCGCGCGACATTCCAGACGGTTCTCGTCATTTCGTCGGCGCAATACGCAGCGAAAGCTGGGAAGAGGGCGAGACGGTTGGAATGCCGTCCCCGGCCGATGACTCAACTCGGTATGACCACGCCCCTTTCGTTCTAGAAAAATCGCGGGCTTGCTGGGCCGCCGATGTGGGGTGAGGAGGTTCGTCGGCGAAGCCACGCTTCCGAGGGGAGAGCGCGCGCCCGGGGAGCCTTGGACGTTTGCTTTCTTTTTTTTTCTTTTGACCTCGCGGCGTTTCTCCCGCCCGTTATCGCAAGAATTTGGCGGCGCGCCCGTTTTTAGCGCTCGTTCTGTGACACATACCTTACGTCTATTAATCAACTTCGAAAGCTCTGCCAGTTCTATTTTGTCTGTTGTACGTACTTGACACTTTCATGATTTGACGCTTCTTAATTAGGTTCTTCGTTTCCTGGGAAAGCTTGCCAGTGTCCTGTCTAACTACCCTGCCTCCAACTTCCACTGCACACTCCGTAATGACACTCGTCAGATTACCATTCATTGTATCTACGCTAAGGTTGGTTTCCTCACTTAGAGCCGAGTACCTGTTCTGCAGCGACACTCTGAATTCCTGTACTTTCCCTCTCAGTGCTAGCTGATTGATTGGCTTCTTGCGTATCAGTTTCTGTCGTTCCTTCTTCAAGTCTAGGCGAATTCGAGACCGTACCATTCTATGGTCACTGCATCGTACCTTGCCAATCACTTCCATATCCTGCACGATTCCTGGGTGTGCAGTCATTATAAAGTCTATTTCGTTCTTATTTTCGCCATTAGGGCTCCTCCATGTCCACTTGCGGTTTTCTCGTTTTCGGTAGAAGGTATTCAAAATCCGTAAATTATTGCGTTCTGCGAATTCTACTAGTAGCTCTCCTCTGGCGTTTCTAGTACCGATGCCATAATCTCCCACTGCCTGGTCTCCAGCCTGCTTCT
Organism: Rhipicephalus annulatus; assembly: GCA_013436015.1. NCBI lineage: Eukaryota > Metazoa > Arthropoda > Arachnida > Ixodida > Ixodidae > Rhipicephalus > Rhipicephalus annulatus. The sequence goes on from WOVY01011975.1 coordinate 44,126, forward strand.
TCCCTACCTCTGCATTAAAGTCGCCCATCACTACAGTATACTGTGCTTTTACCTTACTCATTGCCGATCCCACGTCTTCATAGAAGCTTTCAACTGAAGCGTCATCATGGCTGGATGTAGGCGCGTAAGCCTGTACTACCTTCATTTTGTATCTTTTATTCAGTTTAATTACCATACCTACCACCCTTTCAATAATGCTATAGTATTCCTCTATGTTGCCAGCTATGTTTCTGTGAATTAGGAACCCCACTCCCAGTTCTCTTCTGTCTGCCAAGCCCCTGTAGCAAAGGACGTGCCCATTCTGTAGCACCGTATAGGCCTCATCTGTCCTCCTAACCTCACTGAGCCCTATTGTATCCCATTTAACACCCTCTAGCTCCTCGAATAGTACAGCTAGACTTCCCTCACTAGATAAGGTTCTAGTGTTAAACATTGCCAAGTTCAGGTTCCAATGGCGGCCTGTCCGGATCCAGAGATTCTTAGCACCCTCTGCTGCGTTGCAGATCTGACCGCCGCCGTGGTCAGTTGCTTCGCAGCTGCTGGGGACTGAGGGCCGTGAGTTATTTGACGTAAGCATGTGGGAGGTAGTGGCCAGATACTGCACCAGGGTGGCCAATCCTTCTCTGGTAAGGGAGTGCGTTCTCGGCGGTGTTTGCCGGTGAGGCCGCACCCCAGGCCTCTTAATGCAGTTCCATCAACACGCGGATTTTTTTTAATCCGGTTGGGAACTGCGCGGTACCGGGATTTGAACCACGGACCTCTTGCATGCGAGGCGGATGCTCTAACCACTACGCCATCGCCGAAGGCTATATATATATAATATATATATATATATATATATATATATATATATATATATATATATATATATATATATATATATATATAAGGGAAAGAAGTGTATACCTAAGGGCTCGTTTTTCCGTGTTTTGACCCAATATTAATGAGATCTAACAGGCAGTAATGCCAAGAAATGTATAGGGAAGTTATTAGAACGAATGTAATGTAAATAGAAAGAAAGAAAAGTGGGTGGAAAAATAACCAACAGTGAGCAGTAAACGAACCTACGACCTTCGAATAACGCGTTCGATGCTCTGACAACTGAGCTATCACGGCGACCTTCCCCCATTCACTTTTTGGGGTTTATATGTGAATTTAAACGTCGGGGTGTTCCTGCTAACCGAAATAACCTGCACACGGTAGGTTAGTTCCAACCACTTTTCTTTCTTCCTATTGACATTCATCATCATCATCATCATAATCATCAGCCTGACTACGTCCACTGCAGGACAAAGGCCTCTCCCATGTTCCGCCAGTTAACCCGGTCTTGTGCTTGCTGCTGCCAATTTATACCCGCAAACTTCTTAATCTCATCTGCCCACCTAACCTTCTGTCTCCCCCTAACGCGCTCCCTTCTCTGGGAATCCAGTCAGTTACCCTTAATGACCAGCGGTTATCCTGTCTACGCGCTACATGCCCTGCCCATGTCCATTTCTTCTTCTTGATTTCAGCTATGATATCCTTGACCCCCGTTTGTTCCCTAATCCACTCTGCTCTCTTCTTGTCTCTTAAAGTTACACCTACCATTCTTCTTTCCATTGCTCCTATTGACATTGAGTATTGACATTGACATTGAGTATTGAGTATCCTATTGACATTACACTCGTTCTAATAACTTCCCCTATACATTCCTTGGCATTATTGTCTGTTAGATCTCATATATATATATATATATATATATATATATATATATATATATATACATATATAATTGCATGCACCCGCTCACGCCCGTAGCAACGATTGCGGTTATTTTCAAGCGCTAGATTACTTGTGCTGTGTGTCCGAATTCATGTATATACGCAAAACTGAATTTAATAAATTAATTAAATAATTCACTCTCTGTTTCTAACTAAAGGGCGCATACGTCGCCCAGGACTTCCATTATTTCGTGGGGAGTGATTAGAATTCGCTTAAAAGTATAATTGCTGCTGTTCGCGATCCCGTGTGTTCTAAAGACCGCATGATACTTCATAAACAAATTCACATCGCTCACAAATTCACATCGCTCATATATATATAAATGCATGCACCCGCTCACGCCCGTAGCAACGATTGCGGTTATTTTCAAGCGCTAGATTACTTGTGCTGCGCGTCCGAATTCATGTATATACGCAAAACTGAATTGAATAAATTAATTAAATAATTCCCTCTCTGTTTCTAACTAAAGGGCGCATACGTCACCCAGGACTTCCATTATTTCGTGGGGAGTGATTCGAATCCGCTTATAAAGTATAATTGCTGCTGTTCGCGATCCCGTGTGTTCTAAAGACCGCATGATACTTCATAAACAAATTCACATCGCTCACCCACGGAATTAACGACAGCCCTGGGTGACTGACGTGCCATAGTGACCTCTCGTAGAAGACAGAAAGTGAATTATACGATCTAACTATTTATACATACGTGCATCTGGACACACAGGATGATCAATCTAGCACTTGAAAATAAATGCAATCGATGCTACGGGCATGAGTCGAATCTCAAGCACCACGACTTTTAGAGACGTTCTCATGAGAACAGGTCTGAATCAAGTACTTTTGAAGTTTGACACCTAGTGCAGCAGAAATATAATATTTTACAGCAATTTCGCTCTCGCATTTCGCTTTAACAATTTTATAAGTGACAGAAATACAGCTGGACAAATGACTGAAAGCTGAAAGCTTTTTTTTTGCCGTGACGAAAAAAATCTTTCAATTCATGGGCTAATAAGTTTCACAGATGCCCCTAAATTACCTGCAATTGCAGTACGAGCACGCGACGACGTGATCCGTAAAAAAAGGCTCGTGCGTAGCCTTCTAGCCCGTGCCTGAAACAAGCTATGGTGCCGTTGCCAGATTGGAAGGAGACGTGGCGCGAAAGCGTTTTGTCCCAGAGTCACACGTAACTCATCAACCCATCATCATCCTACGTCTGTGCTGGCACTTCCTCCCCCTTCCAGGGTCGTGTGAGGGGGACGTTTTGTTTCGGGCAGACGGCCATGCCCTGCCAAGGGGGCTACCGCTCGGCGCCAGGGGCCAAACAAACGCGGTCTGCCTCCCAGCGTACACGCCAGGGAGAGCCGACAAAAGGACTACCCTTCGGCGAAGCAACTTCGGCCGCGGCGCACAAAGCAAATGTACCCTGGCAAGGTGGGCTATCGCAGCGCGTGGGGGGCGCTGCGTTCATAACCCGTCTCCTGACCATTAGTGCCCAGCGAGACTCGACACAGGGGCTACCCTTCGGCATGGTGGCTCTTGACACCACACGCAAAGCGGACGCAGCCAAACACGTGGCAGCGGGACTGCCCTTGGGCGTGGTAACTTCAGTCACCACAACCCAAGTGCCCGTGCCTTCACACTGTCGCACGGCTGAGAGCCTGCGTCCAGGAAACTGGCAGTAATGAACTGCCATGCAGTTAGGACTATGTTGGGACAGGTCAAATGCTACACAGTTTGCAGGTGATTCTGGGGTATATCTATAAACTAACTCGCGGAGTTCGATTGAAACTAAATCTATCTCGTGGTCAACCTCTTGGAGACGGGCCAAAGCAGAAGCAGCCCCTGCATACAAGGCAGAAAGCGTTCGCGCCCGAGGTACCGAATTTGAAAATGCCCCAGGCGAGAACAGCCTCAGCCGCGTGCTCAGAAAATACGACGCAAAGCTTCTAGTAAGGAGCATATCTGAATCGAGAGCTACCCGCGTCCATCTATCGTGTAATGCGGTGGTCACAACGCTCATGTCAGGAATACCCAGTCCTCCTTCGTCCCTACGCTACTTCAGCACGGGGCGCGACACAAACGGAGAGGCAGGACTCCAAGCAAACCAGAAAATTTTCTTTTCCAGGAGAACCTTGGTATGGGGCTTAACTGGCATAACCGAACCTATACGTACGTAAGGAAACTAAATAAAAGTGTTCGAATTATCGTGACCCTAGCTGTAAGCGGACAAGACAAGGCACCGAGTTCCCCAATCCTGCTGGTAAGCTTTTGGCTTGCTAACCGCCAGTTTTCGGTAGTCCGGCCATCTGGTTCGAAATGGAAACGTAATATACGTAAGCGCTCCTTTATGGGGAGGCCATGCACAGGACGTGGACTGGAGGGAGCGCAGTTCAGATCCATGACTGCACTCTTCGACTCTGCGCTCTTCGACCTATTTATTTGGGCGCCACACGCCAAGCAGTAACCCTCCATAACGTCCAAGACGGTGCAAACAGTTGCCTCGTCTGGAACGACAATAGAGAGGTCATCTGAATTGGTGAACATTGCCACCGGGGGGAGGGGGACCTGGCAGAAGGAGAAATATACCGATGCTGGTGTCTTTAGAAAGCCTCTGCAAGAGCGGCTCGAATGCGAGCACGTAGAGAGCGGGCGAAAGTGGTTCGCGCTGTCTGACTCCACGGCACACACAAAATGACTCCGAGACGGGATCTTGTATGACAACAGCAGAACTAAAATGAAAGTAGAGAGCCCTGATCGTGCTAATGAACTTGGAAATGAAGCCCACCTGCTTTAAAACTTTAAAGATGTACGTATGACTGACAATAACAAAAGCCTTCTTTTGATCAAAAGAACAAATGATTCCACTAAGGTTGCGTGGATTAGACCATTCTATAAGGTCCCTGATAGCAAAAACATGAAGTTGGCACGATCTGCTTTGAACACAACATGCCTGGTACGGACCCAAAACAGTACTAAGCACTGGAGTGAGTCGAACAGACAGGCATTTAGCTATGAGCTTGTAGTCACAGTTTAAAAGGGTGATGGGCCGCCAGGCTCTCAAGTCAGTGCATCTCATCTCATCCTTGCACAGGAGAGTGATCCGCCCCTCCCTTTGAGTTGCTGGCAGATCTCTCTCACGGAGAAGCTTGTTTGCCAATGTGGTAAAAGCCCCCCCCCCCCAAAAAAAACCTTCCAAATCTTGACATAAAACTTGACTGTCAAACCATCTGAACCTGGGCTACGATTACGGTTCATGGATTTAAGGGCTGCAAAGACCTCCTCTTCGACGAGAGGAGTGTCACAAATATGAAAGTCCTCGTAAGTATTGGTGAAAGGAAATGAGTACGGAGTGGGAGGTGGTTCGGCGTAAAAGTTCTTGTACAACTGCCTTGCCACCTCTAATACTTCGTCCTGCGTTTCCACTAAACTGCTTGTGTTTGGATAGACCAAAGAGGTTATTGCTGAGCTCTTCCTAACTATGTGTCTGCGAAGGACATTTCTGCTAGCCTCCATTTCACACTGCTCTGCGCGCGCTGTCGCACGCAAGCGGTCCGAGCGTCGCTGGAGCAGGACTCTATATTCTTTGCGCAGTGAAGTAAGAGCCGCGGTTACCCCCAGGCCACCGGACAATGGCTTTGAGAGCCGGAGAATTGCTTCAGAGACCGCTTTGATTCCGGCGCGCTCCTCTCGCGCCCGCCTGTTGTCCCAATCTCGGAAGCGCTCCGCGACTCCGGCTTTCACCGTGTGCCATTCGCTACCGCCTCAGTTCTGATCGCCAAAGAGTGAACCTACGAGAAACCTTTCTACATCTTTTGTGGCGTCCTTATCTTTAAGGAGCCGCAGATTTAAACGCCGTGGTCTCTTGCCCCATGGCACTAAACAGGAGTCGGCGAATCTCAAGCAACGAGGCTATGGTCAATCAAGGCGGAAGAACACAGCCAGCTAGAGTGCACGCTAGGAGCAAGCATGGGCGAGACATGAAAGCGATCCATCCTCGACCGGCTCCTCCTCCCCGTCCAAGTCATTCCTGATTGGAGGGGGCGAAGGCACCACCAAGCATCGACAAGTCCCAGCTCGTTAATAAGCTCCCGCAACTCTAGGTCGCCGTTTCGATCTCTAAGCTTCAGAGTTCCTCTGAGGGAAACACGATTCGCTTGTTATAAAACACAGTTGAAGTCGCCTACTAAAATGACGCAGGAAGGGCCAACTAGATAGGAATCTAAGGAGTTAAAAAAATCTTTCTGCTGTCAGTACTGCACCGGAGCATAAATATTCACAATTCCAACACCAGAGGCAAGATGCACCGACAGAACACGGCCATCCCAATCCCTGGCGAAGCGTAGCAGAGAACCGGTGAATCGTGACATTAAAATGACAGCAACTCTCCGGCAACATGCACCGCCATAATTCTAGTAGGATTTGGTGCCAAACGTTCTGTCGAAGTTCTTAATCTGTCCCAATCTAGACAGAAAGATTTCTTGCAAAACGAAAATGTCTATTTTGCGAGACCAAGCTAAATGGATAACCTCGACTTGTTTCGTTGCTCTTGTGTTACCTCGACAATTACAGGTAGCAATAGTGAGAGAAGAAGCCATGATGAAAGATAAGGGGAGAACACAGACACTAGAATGGACAAGAAGCAAAAAGAAAAACACAGAAAGGGAACGAAACAGCTATTACTCGAAGGTATCAGCTGCTGATAAGCTACCTAAAATAAACCTACGAACGATAGTTTGTCTCGGAGAGGGAGTGCTCCGTCGTGGACGAGTAGTCCTCGTTCATGGACGAGCGACAGTGAAAGCCGGTGCCTTCCGAGGAATTCAGAGTCTGAATGTCTTACGAGACGGAATGTCTCATGGGTCACGGGATGGTCGAGACTGAATGTCTAACAAGCCTGAATGTCCAACCGAGACGTAATGTCCAACAAGCCTGAACGTCTAACCGAGACTGAATATCCATCGAGACGGAATGTCCAACGAGCCTGAATGTCCAACCGAGACGGAATGTCCATCTAGATCATGGGCAGCTTCGTCCATCGGCCCAGAGACCATGCACCTGCAGAAAAAGCGCAGAGCATAGTGTGCCAAATCCCATGCACCGAGTGTACCGCTTCGTGCGTTGAAGAAACCGCAAACTTCCATGAAGGAATGCCGCAGTACAAGAATGACCTCCGTCAATGCAACAGCGTCTAGAGCACAATAGCATAACACTGCGAGCAGTTCGACTACCATACCCGTCACGACGGTGCGGACTCGCTCGCTGGATTCCATGCCGAACGGTTGTGCCCTCACGATCTTCGACGTCAGCGTAGCTCTGGCCGACTGAGCTCGCGCTACGTCATCTCCTGACGCCGACCTCCGACGACCGCGTACCTCTGACCGACTGGACTTGCTCTTAGCCATCTCCTGACGCCAACAGGAGCTCTCGCAAGTGGGGCCACGTCGTCGGACTCTTGTGACCTTGTTTCCATCTTTCCTATCTCTCCTATCTCATCGATATGTCCTCGCTCACTGGCTTAGTGCATCTCTCTTTCTCTCTCTCTATTCCTTTATTCCTATCCTCTTAATCCCTTCCCACCCCCATCCCTTGTGAGCTACTCTTTAGGTGTCGCTCCCTGAAGCAGACAGTTACGGGGCTCACTTTTCTTTTCCTTCTTATAACACAAACACTTTCCCCCGACGGTGCGGTGCCGAGCTCTTTGGCTTGTTTTGTACACTTCCTGCATTTCGTTGGATGCAGAAAGAGCGTGAAAACAGGTACGAGAAACTTGACCTTGGGAAACGACTGTGCCGCCAAGCTTTTTGCAGTGTGGACTGCATGAACATTATCATGGCTGACGGAACATCGAAAGTTCTTCGGCACTTCAAAACTGACTATAAATGAAAGGGCGTTTCAAAAAAAAGAAAAAACAAAAACACGGGCGTTGACATGACCGTTGCAAAAGTTTGTCACGCCATCATGTCGCCTCAATATGGTATCGTCGCTTTACACTGTCTCCGTGATCGGCCAACCAATCACGGATGCATGGCAAAACAAAGTGAAGTGCACAAGGTTATTTAATTTACTTAAGACCCTACAGGTAGTCCAAAACCACGTTACCTGCAAAAAACTTTGGGGGGGGGGGGTTAAATTAAAGTTATTGATTGAAGAAATTAACAACGTGTATTTCCCATCGAGCTGTCTAAGGCGAGAACACAATGAAGGACCTTGCAAACTGTTAATGTTAATGGTGTCGTAATAGGGAAACATGTCCAGTTATTGATCTCGTCACCGATTAGTCATGTTAGTCATACTATGGTGCCGATCATAAACCAATTGAACGAGGCACTACACTCACACCAATCACCTAGTTTCATTTAGTACCGCGCCCAAATTCACGGGCACAAACCGCTTTGTGTGAACTATAAAGGCTTTCAACTATCCGAGAAAACAGAATAGGGCAAAAGGAAAACTTAAAAAATAAATCTCACGCACAACAAGAAAGAGGTCTCAAACATATTAGCATGAGCTAGCCACTTATTGCGCACACAGCTGCTACCTTCTAGTGGTATTTATTCAATTATTTAGCTTATGATCTTTTATTGCGCTTCTACATTCGTCTTTCCACGCGCAAATAAATTAAGCCCCCTTCGCTCATGGTAAAGTGCGTCCAGAAAGCGTTCCTCAGGTGGCCGACCATGCGTGCACCATTGCGGTGATATACCAGCTAGACGTAAACAAACCAGACCTCCCTTTCGCACCACACAAGCACACTCTAAGCGCAGGTGAGTCAATGCAGTATTACGTTGCAGGGCCATAGTATTCGATATTGCAATATTATCGCAATGTTGGCTAATAGCCGCAAAAATATCAGGCGCGTAGCAGACGTCTGTCGCTTTGCCGTGGCTTCCATCGCGGGAGAAGCACTCAATAGATGGATGGATTTATATGACTGTACTCTTTAGATCGGGTGGAGGCTAACACCACCTAGCCCTCATACTTAGTTAACCAGCAACTCGATTTATCTTTTTTCCCTTGAAATGGTGAAGCTGAGGACTAGTACTTTAGAGCGAAAAATTTAATTTTCACTCGTGCCTTGAATTAGCCACCAATCAGATAACCTCCTTCCATTTATTTCTACCCGCTTAAAGTCTATTTTGCTCTCGCTGTCCCTAAACACCAGTGCTTTAAAATACTATTCGACGATATCCTGAACTATTGGGTGAAGCCCTTTCAAGAACATTATCAGGTGTTCGGCAGTTTTCTCTTCTCCACACGCACTGCATACCGTGTCTACCTCTTCGTAATTGGCCCGATCAGTCTTGCTGCGCAATACTCCCGTCCTGGCATCTCACAGTAAAGAACAGCCTAGAGTATTATCATAGATATTTTCCTTGAAAATTTCCTGCTTAAGAGTCCGATAGATCTCTAGTGCGGACTTTTTAATCCTGCCGAATTCTCTACATGTTGGTCTTCGTTTCCTTCACTTTCTTCTTAACCGATATTTCTATTTGGATTGGCCCCCTGCTCTTTTCTAAGTATTTACCTGCCAATTTTCTGGTTCGTTCCTTCCATTTTGTATCGACATTCTTCTTGTACAAGTAGCTGAAAACATTCCTACCCCAACACTCCTCCCCCCTTTCTCTCAATCGTTTCTCAAATTTAATCTTGCTGGAAGCTTCCCTACTGTCGAATGATGTCCATTCCATATCACTTTGTACTCCCTGATTTGGTGTATTTCCGTGAGCTCCTAAAGGAAGCCCACCTAATCAACGTTGATGAATTTCTAATCTTGCTTAAACCTCTTATATCATGCACAAGACCACTTTACCAATAGTCAGACCAGCAACCATGACCTATTTACAGATTCCTCTCACATTATACCTATTGTAATTCCACAGTGCCCTATTTTTCATCACTGCTGCATTCCTATTACCTTTAGTCGTCACGTACATTTGGTTTTCCTTAGGTACTCGGTCCCATTGTTTATCCATACGCCCAGATATTTGTATTTATCTGTTATCTCTAACGCGACCAACTCTATCTTAAGCTCACTACCTTCATTATCAATAAAAACCATGAGTGCTGATTTTTTTATTACTGAATATGAAATCTCACCTATCTTTCTCATTACCGCATATGTCCATGAATCTGTGCAAATCTTGCCTGTTGTCGGTCATTAACACTATATCATCTGCGTACATCAATGCTGGTAATGCCTGTTCAATGAGTTTTCGTTGTTTCACGAAAGAGAGGTTGAAGCCAAGTCCACTTCCCTCTAATTTGGCCTGTAGTCCTTGTAGGTACATCATGAATAACAAGGGTGACAGAGGACACCCCTGTCTAAGCCCCCGTTTCACCTCTGTGGGCTTGTATACCTGTATTTCCCACTTTATAACAAAGGTAGTTACTTTATAGATATCCTTTAAAAGATTAGTGACTCGATCTTCCACACCTAGTGTGTCCAGTATTCCCCACAAGTCCTCTTGAACCACGTTATCGTACGCTCCCTTGATATCCAAAAATGCTAGCCACAGGGGCCTGTGTTCCTTTTCTGCTATTTCGATGCACTGCGTCAGTAAGAACAGATTGTCTTCCGACCTCCTGTGTTTCCAAAACCCATTCTGCAGTTCCCCCAGCACCCTCTCATCCTCTATTCATGCTTGCAGACTTTCCATTTTATTCTGCATCGCCAGCCTGTACACCACTGATGTCACTGCTATCGGACCGGTCCTTGTTTATGTCAGCTTTGTTCCCCTTTCTTTTATAGATCATGCTCATCCTGCTAAGTTTTAATCCATTGGGGACTTCATTGAATATTGTTTAGCTCGCTGCCCTCTCAAAGTCTGCTTAGACTTGGGACTCAATGTCTTTATCAGCATAAATGGGATGCCATCCGGGCCTGTTGATGTACTACTAGAAATACTCTTTTAGCCCTTACTGATTCCTGTTGTAAGAATAGAGCCTCTGCGCCACTTGATCCATTCTTGTGTATTAAGGTGCATCAGGCACTTCTTTGCTGAAATTTTTCTGTCACCCTTGTTCTTGTATATTGAATAGCTTCGTCCCCTTTTAGCCTAACACCTTGAGCTAAGGTTCTAAACCTCAGGTCTAGGCTTGTCTCATTTCTTAGGGAGTTTAGATGGTTCCAAAATATTGCAGCTGCCCTTCTCTCCTTGTTATATACTGCTGCCAACCACTGGACCCCCTTTCTTCTAATCTTTTCATTGATCAGAAGGGATTCTTCCCTTCTACAGCTTAGAAAAATGTCGCATTTTCTTTCAACATCATCTGTTGGTTCAGCCCGCTGCTTAGCATATCTGTGTTTCCTAGAGGCTTCCTGACGTTTCGCTATGGCTCTCTTAACTTTCCCATCCCAACAATTCCTGGGTTTGTGTCTCCTTTTCCGAGGTGACTTATCACGTGCCTTAGCAAGCTCTACCTCAAACAATCTAATTGAAATGGTGTACGTCCACACATTTTATTATCCTCAGCGATTACTTTCTCAATTTGTTTAATAGCTGTTTCTATTTGCCTTTCTGAATAAAAATTCCCCTGTAGTTGCTCATCTTGTCTCCTTCCCAATTGGTCTTCCGAAACTTAGCTTGATACGTTTGTGATCACCACGCAGAATTCAGGGGCCATTTTCTTCTATGCGCATTCCCCTGAGCGTATCATATATCCAATCTGACATCAGAGCGTTATCTATCCTCGATTGCAGCCTTCCTACCTCCCATGTTATTTGCCCTTCACACTTTTCAGTACTGTTGCAAATGACCCAATCATGCCTTCCACACATATTCATGATCATTTCGCTTGTCGGGTCAGTGTTTGGGTCTGGCACGACAACGCCGCGGCGTGGAAGTTCACCGCAAAAGGTCCTCACTCCTAACATGTATTTGATTGGCGCTTTGGAAACTCCGCCCTATTTAGAGTTGTGGGCCGAGGCAGTTTCGACCGGCGGCGGCGTTAGAGTGTGCTAGAATCGTTGAGTGGCGTGAACGTGCCTCACCGCCTGATCCCTTCCGCATTGCCTGTGGCGTGGGCGCTGCAGTCGAATAGTACTCAAAGAACCACGCAGCGTGTGCAGGAACTGCTATGCGCTTTGGCTCCTCCGCCGCGCTTTCTTGATGCAGGTTTATTCGTACCTGCCCATCATGCATGTCTAGCACATGATGTCATAGCCCTTAAAATATGACACGCCAATCTAGTGAACTTGAGCTCCATAAAAGCCTTTGTGAGAGAGGGAAAATAATTCAGAAAGGGCATAGTCCCATACTTATTTCTTTTGTCTTAACTCTTTTTTGTTGGTTAGGCGTCTACAATATTCAGAATAACTGAGCTGTTATATTGGAAATTAGCTGTGGTATGAAAGCTATGAGACTGAAAAAAGAAATACCGTGTCAAACGCACGCAGAACTAGGAAGCGAAAAGTAAAGAGTGAAGAGGAAGGGAATCTGAACCACCTAGACCACGAAATGGTTTCGTAATTTACCTTTCCAGGGTATACTAAAATATTTACTCGCATTCACAGCGGCGGCCACCAATCGTCAAAGTTAGTCGTTATGCTGCCCCCCCGCTAAAATAGTAGCCGTGCCAAGGGGCATTGCATGGATATTGTTAAGGGCGTGGTGATGTGTGACTTAAATGCGTGTACTTGCGGATATATATATATATATATATATATATATATATATATATATATATATATATATATATATATATATATATATATATATATATATATATATATATTGTGAGCATTATTTATGCGTTCTATCTTTTCATCTGTACATACTCATCATCACCAGTCAAGTTTAGGTTGTGGGGCACATACTCGAGTCAATAAAGAAGAGTCTTGAGTGTACTTGACGCCATCTTACAAGTGGTGGAGAGTGCTGCCCGGTTCCTGCGTCCTCTCGCGTTCTCGGACACCCCAGCGTCTTCTAGAATACATCCCTGGAGCTCCGTTCAGGCCGCCGCTTAAACGACCTGGGTCCGGTAATATCGCAAGCCGCCCAGTCCAGTGTGCCAGCTTCGCCACCGCTCCCACCGCCAAGAAACTCTTCTCACCTGGTCACCAGCCCTCAAAAGGATCCTCCGCTGTTCGCAGGGCTTCCGGGTGAAGACTTTGAAGACTGGCTCGAAGAGTATGACCGCGTGAGTGTTATCAACAACTGGGATGAGCCTGCGAAACTCACCCCACGTGGCATTCTACTTGAGCGGCGTCGCAAAAACGTGGTTTTTCAACCACGCCACAGATTTTCCGACATGGCCCGCCTTTGCACGTCAGCTCCGCCAAATTTTTGCCAACCCGTCAGTGCGCTCGGATATCGCGAAAAAGAAGCTTGGTGCACGTGTCCAACGCCCTGGCGAGTCTTACACTTCTTACATCGAAGATGTTCTCGCCCTTTGCCGCCGCATCGACAACGATATGGCGGAAAACGACCTACTAAAAGGAATTGCGACTGTCGCTTTTAACGCGCTTGTGGTGCAAAATCCCCAAACCGTAGCCGATGTTGTCGCTACCTGTCAGCGCCTTGAGGAGCTTCAGACCACTCGGGTACAACCTGATATGTCTGATCTGAGCTCAAGTCATGATACAACAGAGCGGCGTGCACTGATCCGCTCTATCATCCGCGAGGAACTTCATGCACAGGCTTCACCTCGCCACCTCAATATCCGAACGACGCCACCCGCTACAAGTTTACGCGATGTCGTGAGGGAGGAACTGGCCTTGATGACTAGTACACCAGCTCCTAGTTCACATCCCATGCCCAGTTATGCTCACGTTGCTGCAACGACACCTACGCCCCACCAGAGCCTGGCCTCGATGACTGTCACACCTGTCCCGAGCTCATATCCTGTGGCCATGCCAACGTATGCTCAGGTTGCTGCTAGGACAGCCTGCACCCCAGCAAAGCCCAATGCAGCTACCAGCGCCCGAAGTGCATAGGTTCGCTCAACTCACTCGCACCGCGACCATCTTCCCAGCCTTACAACGCCTGGCCGCAGTTCGCGGCCGACTTGCTTCTATTACGGCATCCGTGGTCATATTTCAAGGTTTTGCCGACGCCGTCAGCAAGACGAACGACGAAGGCTACGATAACCTTGAACGGGACGACTTCTATGCGACTGGACCACCCTATCGTCGGCTGTATCCGAACAGCACACGTCGGTCGCCATCTCCGCCGAACTTTGACCCATTTGGCAGTTCCCGCGGTTCTCACGTCGTCGCTCACCTTCACCGATGCGGCGTTCCTCTTCTCCTCTCCGACCTTCTACCTTCAATTCCCGACCGCCAACTGGAAAACTGAACAGTGCAGCTTCGAAGGGAAAGCTGCATCTTTCAAACTGCATCAAACTCCCCGGACCGCCCATCGAATGTTTTATTGGTGTATGTTGAAGGTATACAGACAGAGGCACTGGTGGACACAGGCGCATCACTTTCCGTATTTCGCGCAGACATTTGTGCCCGCGTGAAAAAAGTTAGGACGCCCTACGATAGTCCTCCCCTTCGTTGCGCAGATGAAGTCCCTATTCAGCCTTCAAGTGTTTGCACAGTCCACGTTTTCACAGATGGCATCCGTCACCACATTCAGTTTCTTGTACTTACTTTGTGCACTCACACAGTAATTTTAGGATGGGACTTCCTTTCTTCGGCATCAGCTTTCATATCGTGTCGTCAGCGAGTCATTCAAATGTCAGCTACTGAGAGTTCATCGGATGTCGATCCATACAGCTTCCGTTTTGTTGCTGCCACTGATTGTTTCATTTCGCCAACAGATGAACAACTTCTAACGATCGCTTCGGATACTATAGTTAATGGTGACGTGTTCATAGCTCCATCAGTTCGCTCCGAAACTGCGGGGCTTACCATAGCACTCGGCCTTGTGTGGTTTAACGACGGTAAAGCATTGGTCACCGCCTTGAATCCAACTTCTTCGCCAGTGATGCTGCCCCAGGGCAGGGCACTGCTGTGAGCTGCTTCGCTGACAGTGAGCCCTTTTCGCTGGTTCCCCTTCACGCAGAATCACCGCCTTTTTTCTGCTACTACTGATATCAAGGCTACCACTGTTACCTTAAATGACACCACAAGTCCTCACCTCACTGCCGAGCAAAAGAGAGACCTCTTAGACCTTCTCCAAAAGCACAGCCTTTCGTTTGATGTACATTGCAAAGTTCTGGGCCGCACCTCCGTTGCAGAGCACAGCATCGAAACCGAAGGCAGCTCCATCGTACGCCGCCGCCCATACCGTCTCTCTTCGGCAGAACTGCAAATCATTGACGAAAACGTCACCGACATGCTCAAACGGGATATTAATCGACCTTCATCCAGCTTCTGGTCGTCTCGTTTGGTGTTGGTCCGGAAAAAAGATGGCTTTGTCCGCTTTTGTGCTGATTACAGAGCGCTCAATGAGATCACGAAAAAAAGACGTATATCCGTTGCCACGCATAGATGATGCCCGGGACTCCCTACAAGGCGCAGAATATTTCTCCAGCCTCGACCTTCGATGCGGGTATTGGCAAATACCTATGCGCGAAGCAGACAAGGAGAAAACAGCGTTTGCGACGCCTGACGGGCTTTACGAATTTAACGTCATGCCCTTTGGCTTATGCAACGCTCCAGCAACATTAGAGCACATGATAGATACTGTCTTACGTGGTCTCAAATGGAAAACCTGTTTATGTTATTTAGACGACATCGTCCTTTATTCTTATACTTTTTCTCAGCACCTTAAGCGTTTGGACGAAGTTCTAACGTGCATTTCGAACGCTGGCCTACAGCTCAATACAAAAAAGTGCCACTTCGCCAGCACAAGCATCAAAGTATTGGGTCACCTTGTGAGCAAAGACGGTGTTCGACCCGACCCCGACAAGGTTGCTGCCGTAATTAGTTTTCGACGTCCGCGCAATCAAAAACAATTGCGAAGTTTCATTGGCCTGGCGTCTTACTTCCGCCGCTTCATCCGTCACTTTGCTGCCATTGTGGGGCCGTTACACAAGCTTCTGACGTCAGGGACGGATTTCACGTGGACTGACGAGTGCGAGTGTGCTTTCCAAGCCCTTCAGCGTGCTTTGACATCAGGCCCCGTCCTCCATCACTTCGATGAGACTGCACCCACTTTCCTGCACACAGATGCCAGCGGCCACGGAACCGGTGCTGTCCTCCTCCAGCGCGACGACACTTCACGTGGGAGAGTAGTTGCGTATGCCAGCCGCGCACTAACAGTTGCAGAGCAGAACTACTCGATAACAGAGCAGGAATGTCTCGCTGTCGTTTGGGTCATCCGGAAATTTCGACCTTGTCTGTATGGACGCAACTTCACTGTGGTTACCGACCACCATGCCCTATGCTGGTTGTCCTCGCTAAAGAATTTGTCTGGGCGCCTCGGTCGCTGAATACTGCGTTGGCAAGAGTACACTTTTGACGCTGTGTACAGGTCCGGCAAACAGCATCAGGATGCTGACGCTCTCTCTCGCTGCCCTCTGCCACTTTCATCTCCAACCACGCATCTTGAATGCCCCTCAGGTGATCAAGCGGCTTCCTCTTCACTCACGTTATCACCCCTGGCAGTTGCTGGGTCGCCTACCTTTAAACAACAGCGCCCAGTTTGCCGCGTACCAACGTGACGAGCCCCTACTGTAACCGCATCATCGGATACTTGAATGGCTCACCTTCTCCACCTAATGCCAGACTACGTCGTCAGCTACGGCTGTTCAAGCTAGAGACCAATGTCCTGCAGCACTATACTTACAATGCGGATGGGCATCGGTGGGTGCCAGTACTGCCCCGTTCGCTGCGAAAACAAGTTCTCGAAGCATTGCACGATGAACCATCACCTGGACACTTGGGATTTCAAAAGACCTACAACCGCGTTAGGAGCCGTTTCTTCTGGCCTGGTCTTTCTACCTTTGTGGCTAATTATATCGCTTCTTGCGCACTTCGTCAACGCCGGAAACGACCAACTTCAGCTCCTGCTGGCTTATTACAACCCATTCCATGTCCCGACACACCTTTTGCCGTTGTCGGAATAGACCTCGTCGGGCCACTTCCCGTAACGCCAGCCGGCCACCGCCGGATTGTCACAGCCGTCGACCACCTCACACGATACGCGGAGACCGCTTCTCTACGCACTAGCTCCGCCCCAGACGTTGCTGCCTTCTTTTTAGAAGCCATTGTGTTGCGTCATGGTGCACCTCGCACGTTGTTGAGTGACCGGGGAAAGGCCTTCATATCGACAATTCTGGACGAAATTCTAAAAACTTGTGGCACAGTTCATAAGACCACATCCCCTTACCACCCGCAGACAAGTGGGCTGACAGAGCGATTCCACCGGACTCTAATCGACATGATATCCATGTACATCAGACTGAATCACGATAATTGGGACAAAATTTTGCCATTCGTAACATTTGCACACAACATCGCTGTTCAACGAACCACCGGGTATTCACCTTTCTTCCTCGTCTATGGTCGTGCTCCGACATCATTCACCATTGACGCCACTTCCTTCAATGCAATGACAAACACGTCGACGACTACGCCAGAACATTTCGTCTCTAGGCTTGCTGAGGCACGGCAACGTGCTCAACTCAACACGGAGGCCAGTCAACAAGACCGCAAGCAACGCTATGACAGCTTTCGTCGAGACGTCACCTTCCGTCCTGGAGATGAAGTACTACTTTGGACACCTGTTCGCACACCCGGATTGTGTGAAAAGTTTCAGTCTCGCTTTCTAAGACCTTACGTTGTTTGTGAACGAACATCTCCTGTCAATTACCTTGTCACTCCCGTCGAGAATTCCTCGGACCGTCGTTACCGTGCCTCCGAGATAGTCCACGTTTCACGTCTTAAACCCTTTGTGCGCCGTACCTTTGCCGCCTAAGTCTCGGCCGGGCCGGCCTCTCAAGTGCGCGGGGAAAATAAGTGTGAGCACTATTTATGCGTCCCATCTTTTCATCTGTACATACTCATCATCACCAGTCAAGTTTAGGTTGTGGGGCACATACTCGAGTCAATAAAGGAGAGTCTTGAGTGTACACGACGCCATCTTACAAGATATATATATATATATATATATATATATATATATTGTGAGCATTATTTATGCGTCCCATCTTTTCATCTGTAAATACTCATCATCACCGGTCAAGTTTAGGTTGTGGGGCACATACTCGAGTCAATAAAAGGAGAGTCTCGAGTGTTCTCGACGCCATCTTACAAGTGGTGGAGAGTGCTGCCCGGTTCCTGCGTCCTCTCGCGTTCTCGGACACCCCAGCGTCTTCTAGAACACATCCCTGGAGCTCCGTTCAGGCCGCTTCTTAAACGACCTGGGTCCAGTAATGTCGCAAGCCGCCCAGTCCAGCGTGCCAGCTTCGCCACCGCTCCCACCGGCAAGAAAGCCTTCTCACCTGGTCACCAGCCCTCAAAAGGATCCTCCGCTGTTCGCAGGGCTTCCGGGTGAAGACGTTGAAGACTGGCTAGAGGAGTATGACCGCGTGAGTGTTATCAACAACTGGGATGAGCCTGCGAAACTCACCCACGTTGCATTCTACTTGAGCGGCGTCGCAAAAACGTGGTTTTTCAACCACGCCACAGATTTTCCGACATGGCCCGCCTTTACATGTCAGATCCGCCAGATTTTTGCCAACCCGTCAGTGCGCTCGGATATCGCCCAAAAGAGGCTTGGTGCACGTGTTCAACGCCCTGGCGAGCCTTACACTTCTTACATCGAAGATGTTCTCGTCCTTTGCCGCCGCATCGACAACGATATGGCGGAAAACGACCGTGTGCGCCACCTGCTAAAAGGAATTGCGACTGTCGCTTTTAATGCGCTTGTGGTGCAAAATCCTCAAACCGTAGCCGATGTTGTCGCTACCTGTCAGCGCCTTGAGGAGCTTCAGACCACTCGGGTACAACCTGATATGTCTGATCTGAGCTAAAGTCATGATACCACAGAGCTGCGTGCACTGATCCGCTCTATCATCCGCGAGGAACTTCATGCACGGGCTTCACATCGCCAACTCGATATCCGAACGACGCCACCCGCTACTAGTTTGCGCGACGTCGTGAGGGAGGAACTGGCCTTGATGACTAGTACACCAGCTCCGAGTTCACATCCCAAGCCCAGTTATGCTCACGTTGCTGCAACGACACCTACGCCCCACCAGAGCCTGGCCTCGATGACTGTCACACCTGTCCCGAGCTCATATCCTGTGGCCATGCCAACGTATGCTCAGGTTGCTGCTAGGACGCCTGCACCCCAGCAAAGCCCAATGCAGCTACCAGCGCCCGAAGTGCATGGTTCGCTCAACTCACTCGCACCGCGACCATATTCCCAGCCTTACAATGCCTGGCGCAGTTCGCGGCCGACTTGCTTCTATTGCGGCATCCGTGGTCATATTTCAAGGTTTTGCTGACGCCGTCAGCAAGACGAACGACGAGGCTACGATAACCTTGAACGGGACGACTTCTACGCGACTGGACCCCCCTATCGTCGGCTGTATCCGAACAGCACACGTCGGTCGCCGTCTCCGCAGAACTTTGACCCAGTTGGCAGTTCCCGGTTCTCACGTCGTCGCTCACCTTCACCGATGCGGCGTTCCTCTTCTCCTCTCCGACCTTCTACTTCAATTCCCGACCGCCAACTGGAAAACTGAACAGTGCAGCTTCGGGAGGGAAAGCTGCATCTTTCGAACTGCGTCAAACTCCTCCGGACCGCCCATCGAATGTTTTATTGGTGTATGTTGAAGGTATACAGGCAGAGGCACTGGTGGACACAGGCACATCACTTTCCGTAATTCGTGCAGACTTTTGTGCCCGCTTGAAAAAAGTTAGGACGCCCTACGATGGTCCTCCCCTTCGTTGCGCAGATGGAGTCCCTATTCAGCTTTCAAGTGTTTGCACAGCCCGTGTTTTCATAGATGGCATCATTCACCACATTCAGTTTCTTGTACTTCCTTTGTGCACTCACACAGTAATTTTAGGATGGGACTTCCTTTCTTCGGCATCAGCTTTCATATCGTGTCGTCAGCGAGTCATTCGAATGTCAGCTACTGAGAGTTCATCGGATGTCGATCCATACAGCTTCCGTTTCATTGCTGCTACTGATTGTTTCATTTCGCCAGGAGATGAACAACTTCTAACGATCGCTTCGGATACTATAGTTAATGGTGACGTGTTCATAGCTCTATCAGTTCGCTCGAAACCTGCGGGGCTTACCATAGCACCCGGCCTTGTGCGGTTTAACGACGGTAAAGCATTGGTCACCGCCTTGAATCCAACTTCTTCGCCAGTGATGCTGCCCCAGGGCACTGCTGCGAGCTGCTTCGCTGACAGTGAGCCCTTTTCACTGATTCCCCTTCACGCAGAATCACCGCCTTTGTCTGCTACTACTGATATCAAGGCTACCACTGTTACCTTAAATGACACCATAAGTCCTCACCTCACTGCCGAGCAAAAGAGAGACCTCTTAGACCTTCTACAAAAGCACAGCCATTCGTTTGATGTACATTGCAAAGTTCTCGGCCGCACCTGCGTTGCAGAGCACAGCATCGAAACCGAAGGCAGCTCCATTGTACGCCGCCGCCCATACCGTCTCTCTTCGGCTGAACGGCAAATCATCGAGAAAAACGTCGCCGACATGCTCAAACGGGATATTATTCGACCTTCATCCAGCTCCTGGTCGTCTCATGTGGTGTTGGTCCGGAAAAAGGATGGCTCTGTCCGCTTTTGTGTTGATTACAGAGCGCTCAATAAGATCACGAAAAAAGACGTATACCCGTTGCCACGCATAGATGATGCCCTGGACTCCCTACAAGGCGCAGAATATTTCTCCAGCCTCGACCTCCGATGCGGGTATTGGCAAATACCTATGCGCGAAGCAGACAAGGAGAAAACAGCGTTTGCGACGCCTGACGGGCTTTACGAATTTAACGTCATGCCCTTTGGCTTATGCAACGCTCCAGCAACATTTGAGCGCATGATAGATACTGTCTTACGTGGTCTCAAATGGAAAACCTGGTTATGTTATTTAGACGACATCGTCATTTATTCTTCTACTTTTTCTCAGCACCTTAAGCGTTTGGACGAAGTTCTAACGTGCATTTCGAACGCTGGCCTACAGCTCAATACAAAAAAGTGCCACTTCGCCAGCACAAGCATCAAAGTATTGGGTCACCTTGTCAGCAAAGACGGCGTTCGACCCGACCCCGACAAGGTTGCTGCCGTAATTAGTTTTCCACGTCCGCGCAATCAAAAACAATTGCGAAGTTTCGTGGGCCTGGCGTCTTACTTCCGCCGCTTCATCCGTCACTTTGCTGCCATTGCGGGGCCGTTACACAAGCTTCTGACGTCAGGGACGGATTTCACGTGGACTGACGAGTGCGAGTGTGCTTTAAAAGCCCTTAAGCGTGCTTTGACATCAGACCCCGTCCTCCGTCACTTCGATGAGAGTGCACCCACTTTCCTGCACACAGATGCCAGCGGCCACGGAATCGGTGCTGTCCTCCTCCAGCGCGACGACACTTCACGTGAGAGAGTAGTTGCGTATGCCAGCTGCGCACTAACACCTGCAGAGCAGAACTACTCGATAACAGAGCAGGAATGTCTCGCTGTCGTTTGGGCCATCCAGAAATTTCGACCTTATCTGTATGGACGCCACTTTACAGTGGTTACCGACCACCATGCCCTATGCTGGTTGTCCTCGCTGAAGAATTTGTCTGGGCGCCTCCGTCGCTGGATACTGCGTTTGCAAGAGTACACTTTTGACGTTGTGTACAGGTCCGGCAAACAGCATCAGGATGCTGACGCTCTCTCTCGCTGCCCTCTGCCACTTTCATCTCCAACCACGCATCCTGAATGCCCCTCAGGTGATCATGCGGCTTCCTGTTCACTCACGTTATCACCCCTGGCAGTTGCTGGGTCGCTACCTTTAAACAACAGCGCCCAGTTTGCCGCGTACCAACGTGACGACCCCTACTGTAACCGCATCATCGGATACTTGAATGGCTCGCCTTCTCCACCTAATGCCACACTACGTCGTCAGCTACGGCTGTTCAAGCTAGAGAACAATGTCCTGCAGCACTATACTTACAATGCGGATGGACATCGGTGGGTGCCAGTACTTCCCCGTTGGCTGCGAAAACAAGTTCTCGAAGCATTGCAAGACGACCCATCAGCTGGACACTTGGGATTTCAAAAGACCTACAACCGCGTTAGGAGCCGTTTCTTCTAGCCTGGTCTTTCTACCTTTGTGGCTAATTATGTCGCTTTTTGCGCACTTTGTCAACGCCGGAAACGACCAACTTCAGCTCCTGCTGGCTTATTACAACCCATTCCATGTCCCGACACACCTTTTGCCGTTGTCGGAATAGACCTCGTTGGGCCACTTCCCGTAACGCCAGCGGGCCGCCGCTGAATCGTCACAGCCATCGACCACCTCACACGATACGCGGAGACCGCTCCTCTACGCACTAGCTCCGCCTCAGACGTTGCCGCCTTCTTTTTAGAAGCCATTGTGTTGCGTCATGGTGCACCTCGCACGTTGTTGAGTGACCGGGGCAAGGCCTTCATGTCGACAATTCTTGACGACATTCTAAAAGCTTGTGGCACACTTCATAAGACCACATCCGCTTACCACCCGCAGACAAATGGGCTGACAGAGAGATTCCACCGGACTCTAATCGACATGATATGCATGTACATCGGATCGAACCACGATAACTGGGACAAAATCTTGCCGTTCGTAACATTTGCACACAGCACCGCTGTTCAACGAACCACCGCGTATTCACCTTTCTTTCCTCGTCTATGGTCGTACGCCGACATTCACCATTGACGCCTCTTTCTTCAATGTAATGACAAAAACGTCGACGACTACGCCAGAACATTTCGTCTCAAGGCTTGCTGAGGCACGGCAACGTGCTCAACTCAACACGGAGGCCAGTCAAGAAGACCGCAAGCAACGCTATGACAGCTTTCGTCGAGACGTCACCTTCCGTCCTGGAGATGAAGTACTACTTTGGACGCCTGTTCGCACACCCGGATTGTGTGAAAAGTTTCAGTCTCGCTTTCTAGGACCTTACGTTGTTTGTGAAAGAACATCTACGGTCAATTACCTTGTCACTCCCGTCGAGGGTTCCTCGGACCGTCGTTACCGTGCCTCCGAGATTGTCCACGTTTCACGTCTTAAACCCTTTGTGCGCCGTACCTTTCCCGCCTAAGTCTCGGCCGGGCCGGCCTGCTCAAGTGCGCGGGGAAAATAAGTGTGAGCATTATTTATGCGTCCCATCTTTTCATCTGTAAATACTCATCATCACCAGTCAAGTTTAGGTTGTGGGGCACATACTCGAGTCAATAAAAGGAGAGTCTCGAGTGTTCTCGACGCCATCTTACAATATATATATATATATATATATATATATATATATATATATATATATATATATATATATATATATATATATATATATATATATATAGTGTGTGTGTGTGTGTGTGTGTGTGTGTGTGTGTGTGTGTGTGTGTGTGTGCTCTACATATACAAGCTAAATTTCTTAGAACTAGATGCATCACTGCCTGCCTACACTTTGACACCTAATAATAAAACTATGCTTACAAAACATAGTCATAAATTTGATGGCGTGCAATTGCATTACGCCAATCGAATATTTGGAAAGCTGCACAATTTAGGCTGTTGATACAAATGTTGAGTGGTTACAATGAATTACTCAGATTAACAGACGGGCTATACATACAATTGGCACTTTTTAATATGTTTGTGTGTTGTGTTTATTAAGTTTAATATGTAATAAGCCTTTCTAAAGCAATAATTATTATCTTCCGCAAAACTGGCATGATAAAATTGAGTTGTCAACGACCTAAACGTTGTGACAACGTTACTTATACTCGGATTCCTCGTGAAACAATCGATCGCATGTAGGCTCATATGAGGGACACTGTGCTCTGGGTATTGAAGAGAATGTCGACAAAACGAGCTTGTGATTTAATCACGGTTTTCATACTTCTACCCTCTTCGTGATTCGCCAGTAGGTTACTTATGACGTAACTCAGCTCAAAGCGCTGCTTAATTGAGAAGTTAGGTGAATCAGAGCAAATTCCGATTGACATTTTTTTTCCCTTTTATTGTGCGTTGGCAGGCTCTTGAAACAGTGAATGTATCGACGCAATTTCGGCGTGCCTGCATATTCACTCGTGCACCATGGAGCGTAGCAGGCTTGCGTACGCTGATAAAGGCTCAGAAATACATTAAACGCGCTAATAACGAGCAATTACACTGTATTCTAGTACACTGTAGCGGTGTCGTCATCGGTGCACGCCGGGAAAAATGATCGGCGGTGGTGCACGGCCATTTTCCGTCGTCGGCGGTGGCGGCGCCGGCGGCATGGAAACCAAAACTACCATTAAAAAGAGCTACTCTACTGTGTTTTCTATGCTCATTTGGCTGAAATTCAGTAGTTTCAACAGTAATGCCTGAGAGAACAGCATGAAGATGGAAGAGAACTGTTTTTCAGCATACATATTGAATATAAGTTCTTTCAGTGCACTCCGTTTGTTTCCGTAGCAAACACACAATCACAACAAATTTCATTTCTTTTTACTCTCACATAATTGCTGTTATATCTGCTAGGTATTATTCCTTATTAACTTACAGTTTGTATGGTTCTTACTTCTAAGTAAGTGTTAATCTTTTATTTATTATCAAATGTACCACTTGCCTGTGTGATACCTTCTGGCTTGAGGCTAGTATTAAATAAATGAATAATGGAGGAGCCTCTTTTCGACGGGTAAGTAGGGGCAATCGGATCTCGCAGTCTTCGTGCGTAATGTACTGCTTTGTTTTAGTAACAAACAGGTGGGAAATTTATGTAGGTCACAATTGCATATAGTGATTCATGAAACACACGATAAAGGCGATAATTCCTCCCCCATGAGGGGACACTGCTCAGCGACTTGTGTTGCAAGTGCAACAACGCAACGAATACAAAAAGAGCGAAATGAATATAGGGCCACATGCGCTTTTTTCTTTGTTTCCATTTTCAAGGACTCCAATTCTTGTAAGACTGCAAGGAGGTGCAGGGAGAGGGGGGTGTAGAGCAGTGTTTGAGTGTCGTTTGTTTGTGAGACCCCTTTTTATTTACATACCAGCCCATAGGCTCTCCCCCTTTCATTCCCTTAAAACGAGTACTGAAACAAAATTTTGAAAGCGAGATAACCTGTCAACTAGATTTGTGTAGATAGACGCATCATCTACGAAATGTAAACAATTATTGTCGCCTACAAAGTGGTCAATATTAGTTTTGAATTGAATGGCGCCCTACGGCATACTAATTATGCCTTCGTCATTCGGGTAAACAAACAACCACCCCTCGCATCACGAGTTTTGTGTTGGCTGCTCCTGGCGAACAATTTCAGCCGAAAGAGTGGCAGACTTGTACGAGAATACAAAGGCTAGAGTTCGATGTTCAGTGGCATTTTTTGAAGGGGTCGCGGATTTATACAATGCAGGAAAGGAGATCACAGGAGCTCCTACAAAACCTCGTTGAAAAGACTTGTCCACATGGTGATTCGCGTTGACGCGGTTTTGTGCGTCTACCTAGCCAGTTAGGTTTGCACGAAAACCCAGGATTACTTTCCTCCATTCGAAAACACCTCTGGGTCCCGCCTCACTCGGCGCTCTTTGGAACCAAGACTTCAACAAGTAACATCGTGCGATCGAGCAAGCGAGATTTACGACCATGGGTTACAAAAAAAAAGCGAAAATTTTGTGCGTAAGTGTTCCTTTGCTCATAGAGTTCAACGAAGGGGGGCTATTTATGACGCGCCCCAGCCTTATCTCCTATCACAGTGTGATGGGGCCGGTGGAGGGGGCGTATTGTACGACTGGAAGTGAGGATGGTCGTAAATTAAACGGTTGCTGCAAAGGCTTCAGCAACGCTTCATTGCGCGAAAAAATCCTCTCTTTTCATCTTGCTGTGCTTGCTATCTCCATGCCTTCTCATGCGTCATGACCCCCCGCTAAGCTTTGTTTTGTGCTTGCCAGCTGTGGGTGAGGCGAGTTTCAGCTAATCCCACCAGCCTCCCAGATCAGTTACTGCAGGCTTCCCCTGAAAAGCAACCATACATTTACAAAACTGCTTCCAAATCACCCTAATTGGGCAAGAATAAAGAAATCTGAACAAACGTGAAAACTCCAATCAAATATAACCAATCATCCAATTACCACTCGTCACCACAGCGGTGGAAGGCAGAAAATAATCCGTGACCTCGGCACCAACGGTTATTTACAAAGGTGTTTATTCGCAGAGTCCTCCGTAAGAAAAAAGAAGGTGCAATGACGACACCACCGCGCCGCAACAACGCCACGTGTCGATCCTCTTTCTACATCGTGGGCGCCAGCAAAGTTAAAAAGACAGGAGTCGAAGTGGCGACGACCCTTCCACCACCATCAGCAGTTTCATCCGCTGGTCCAAAGACATTGCACCTGCGGGAAGAGCGCAGGGCATCGTGTGCAGGATCGCGTGCGCCGGCTAAACCAAGAACTTCTATGAAAAAATGTGGGAGCACAG
Organism: Rhipicephalus annulatus; assembly: GCA_013436015.1. Lineage (NCBI taxonomy): Eukaryota > Metazoa > Arthropoda > Arachnida > Ixodida > Ixodidae > Rhipicephalus > Rhipicephalus annulatus. Next base: position 70,459 of record WOVY01011975.1, read on the forward strand.
GAATGACTTCCGTCAAACTGAACAGTGAACGAAGCGCAGAGGCAGAACACTGTAAGCGGGTTGGTCACCTTAACAGTCCTGACGGCGCGGTGATCTTCTAGAAGAAAAAGAAACCTTCGCCGGTGGCTCCACTTTGAATCCTGGTACAGTCAATAGACAGTGGGAGACAACAACCACATCACTGGGGACTCTGCTCGCCCTCAACTTCAAAGGCTTGCAACGGCTCCTGGCAAACATCTCGAGCCTTCTCACCCCTGTAGAAAAAAGCCGACCAGGCTTCAAAACTTCGGGTTTCTGAATGTAAATATTGATCAGAGTTTTCTTGTTTTTATTTTCAATTTCTTGTTATCCCAACTAAGCAGACTTCTGCCGAATGCTCACCTTCAAGATAATACAGATATCTGTGCTGCACGCCCTAAACCCGGAGAGTAGAGCTCGGTGCTGCGTTTTATAGCCTGTCTGCATTGCTTGGAGCGTGCAAAGAACGCAAAAGCTGAGTCATTTCAGCCTGGGAAAAGCCCCTGTCGTCAATAATTTCGCAGAATGAACTGAGCGAACACAATGACGGGTGAAGAACCGCCGAAAGTGCTTCCGGGTGCCAAACCTGACTGCGAATGGAAAGGTGTTTGAATAAGAAAAAAATACAAAAAAGGGCGCAATTGCCACACATGCTATGCCATGTCGATACGGAGCCCCTAACTGCAGGCGTGCTGGCAAAAGTGTTTAGAAGCTCCTTAAGTTCTCAGGTCGCCACAACAATTATTGACATCATTCAAGTTCGAAGGAATTCCTTTTTGTCAGTGACTAAGCATCGGGCACGGCAGGAGCATTGTGTTTATTCCGTCCCCTTTCCTCCTTGGAATCCACACAAAAAGCATTCGACGTATCACATGGTAGGAAATGATATAAAAGCTGATAGCATGTGCTGTCACTACATATTTAAAAATACTTGTAATCCGTCGAGATGGTGCATTGCTATTGGAAACTTCTTTAGCACCGAGCAATACATCGAAGCGACATTCACAAGCGCCCATCCCGTCTTTCTCGTTCTTGTAAATACTTTTTTTGCACTCCATAATTTTCATATCGCCACATTTATTTATGCAAAAACGGAAGCGTCGTCTCAGGACAAGCAATTCAATGCAGGAGAGAACGAAGGGGCGCTTGATGCTCGCAAATCAAGCTGCTCTGTCGCCTTGGAACCCACAGTAATTTATGAAGGTGGAATACAGTGCTCATTCTCCTTTGGTTTCATACATAATTGTAGATCAAACTCCATTTAAATCACGATATTGCGTAATGAAATTCCCGGGAGTTGCATATGTGCCAGCACATGCTGCACAACCCGCTTCCACGCACTTTCAAATCCACGTTCTTTTATTTTGAAGAATCGTCAATTGCACTAGATACATAATAATGAAGTTACGGATTTATTATTCACGTGTTCTTCTAAATATTCCGATATGTGTTCTCTGAGAAAAGATCATACGAGGTTTCTAGCATGCATGAGCATAAATTGCTCATTATACTTTGGCATAGTCTGCGAACGGTGTACTCAGGCACAAAACTGAACTCTTCGCTTCTCTCTGAGTCTCCATTATATGTGTGTAATTGACAAAGAAACAAATAAATTGAACGAGAAGATTTTCAAGCCTCAAAAAAAAAGGGGGGGGCAAAGTGCAACGCATGTATAAGTGATACTTGAGTTGGCCTTACAGCTAGATAAGGAATTCACGTTGCTAGATAGCGGTTGCACGTGGCGTTGATCATGGCATGTGTGCTGTTTGTACCATTTTGACACGCTTCTTGCCTTTGTAATGTTAGGTGTGCAGCTGTGAAACGCATCAGCCTATTTTTCATGAATGCGTTTCTGGTACATGGGTTTGTGCACTTTCCGCCATAAAGATTTCGCTCGATGTCCTGTCAGGTTGAGCTCCCTAGTTTGTTCTTTTAAAAATATTATTAATCAATTCGCCGAGCAAGCTTCATATGTGGTGTCCTTTTTGAAACACGGTTGTGACAAATCTGCATCTATAGTTAGTTGAATTAAGTCCGGGATGAAAACTGGTGAAGCAAAACGCAGATTACTTAGGCTTGATAGTGCGGCGTGGAGCATCGCACGGTGAGCAAGACAAAGTACGTTGAAAATACAAGCTCACGCTCTAGTGTTTTATCCGTATTCATCTTCTGTGCGTTACTTCATAGTTCACACACACTCAATTTATGGTGATCACCATTTCGTCCAATATAATTGATCTTGCTCAACCTGCCGATACAATGGAGTTCGTTTCTGTTTGATAGAGTATTTCGTATAAAAACTGTAATTTTACCTTTCTTTGTTTATTAAAGGCCGTGCATGTGGTCAAGTTTCTTGACTGTGTTTTTTGTAAATATGTCCTAAACAGCTTGCTCTTCCTCAGTTACAACAATACCTTCCATACACATCGCTCTTCTACCCTGCCCGTCTCCAGTTCTGGCCCCCACCCTTCGCATTTGAACTGCCGTTGTTCTTAGATTCACTTGCACAGTCATAATTATGAATATCCCAGTACCGACTTTCCACACCTTTCATCCTTGTTCAAAGCCCGCCTCACATATTGCATATTCTCGTCAGCTAGAATATGTCAACAGTCCTCGCCAAACACCACCATCGGCGCTGTCACTGACCGGCATTCTCTGATATACAATGAACTCAAAAGTATCTTACAATCCACGTTTAAATCTATTCCAACATTGTTAGGAGCGCTCGACACGTTTTGTCTTTTATAGTCCACTGATTTAAGTTGAAATGTCAGGTGAACCTGTTTTGGTGCGTTTGCGAAGTGGACAGAATTAAGGCCATACTGGTGACAGAAGGTGAAAATAAACGTAGGTTAGCTGACAAAAATCCCATTTAAATAACGCGCCGAGAGAACACCTCATGGGGACGGTGGTGCGCCGATCTGCTAGCGTCGGCAGCGGCGGCGTAGCGAAACATGTCGGCGGTGGCGCGCCGACTTCAAGCGCACACCTCTATTCGTATTCTAGGTCAATCTATTCTCGGAAATGTGTTGAAGGTGGGATGGTACATGGGTTATCGCACTTGGAATCTTGTCATTTTGCAGCTACGTTTTCAGATTGTTCACAGTGATGACATTATGATGGCCACACGTTATTCACTCGTGTCACCACGTCCCCGTCTTTTACATATACCTGAATTAGAAAAACACAGAGAGAAAAGACACAGCAAATCGCAAATTGCCGGGCGTGCGTATGGTAAGAACGAGTGTATTTCCTTATTTAGACTTGTTAATGTTTACTCATATATCCACCGCTTGGCCCACTTTATTCGAAGCCGACAAAGGCAATTGAGGAAAAGGGCCGCGTACCTTAAAAAACTGCAATTAGGTACCGCTAAAAAACTTTGCAGTGAAGTTTTATTAACGGACGAGATACTTCGCAAAAATGTGGGCCGTAGTACACCGTAGACAAATGTGACATCTTCAAAGCGAAACCAGGAAAGCTTTTCGCGTTTACGTGTCATGAGCAATTGCGACTGCTTATTGCACTGCACTCTATTACCTGTTAATTTGGTTCGTACACAATTTGAATAACAATGCTAGGCAGCAAAACTGCAGCATTCCCTGGGGCATGGAAAGGCTTCGCTTGTTGCGCTACCGCGCGTACTTGACACGCCTTCACATATGGAACCGGATCACAGCACCTCAGACTGCACAACTAAACAAAAAGTTTATAACAGTGTGGCCAGACTTTTGCGTAAAAACGTTTGTGGCCAGATTTTTGTGTAAACTTAAAATATATAATTGTAGCGAATAAAATTTTTATAACTTTTTTATTTTACTGAAATTGTTTTATTGTAGATTACTTATGATTGTCTCAAGGTAGTTGATGTTTCAATGTTGCCCAACTTTAGGTGTTTGATAAACTACAGCGTTGCCTAACTTTCTTTATTTTGTAAGGCTGAAATTTGTGCCTGTTTGAAACGTATTTACCTGTTAGCAGGTCAATCAATGTTTATCCCTCGATAATTGTTCTTTTTTTATTTTGTGTTTTGTCAGGAGCGAATTAACATTGCATTGTGTATTCAAGTGTTGCTAGACTCGCCCAAACTCCAGTGTACCCAAACCTCGCTAGACATTGTTCTTGTCGATTGTTGTTTGTCGCGTGTCAGTCATGCGAGCGAGTTCATGCCGTCACTGCTGTCACTCTCCGATCCTCTTTCCGACGCGCCGTTTATGCTACTGTCCTCCGGGTATTTTGTTCATTATTCCAATAAACTTGTTTACAAGCCACTTTGTGCTTTCACGGCTTTTGTCCAAAGTCCTTCTATTTTGTTACACCCCTACTTTTCCTGTGGTGCTTGGCCGTGTGACTTATGGACTGCAGAAAAAAAAGCGTCATTTCATTCCATAGGTTTCAAGCTTTTATTTTTTTTGATACTCGAATGCTCGCAAGTAGCCTTCGCTCAAGAGCATAATCGAGAAACGTTTACTGAATGACCAACGACGAAAGAAGTTTCATTTTCATCGCAGATTTCATTTAGCACTATCAGATCACTGTTGCTCTACTGTTGCCCTGCTGTCAAACTTTTTTCATTGCGTTACCTCTGGTAACGGGACTCGCACCCCAGCAGTACATTCACCAAGTTTTGAGCTCGAGCGTAGCCTTTTCTGCGTCACTCGCGCAGACTTGCGGAAAGACAGCGCGTGCACTCTGAACGAAAATGAGCGCCCATCAGAGAGGCCTGTGTGCACGGAGGAACCTTCCTCCGTGCCTGTGTGTAAGACCTAACACGTTAAGGAATCGCGTATGGCATTTCCCCCTAGCAACAGGCAAAATAAGTGACATTCGATTTGTAGGGAGAATAATGGGAAACGTTGCCGATTAATGTTAACTGTGAGGGAAGACACAAAAAACGCCAATCAAAAATTTGATTGCCACATTTCTCGACTTTCTCAACGCTAGTCGGTGAAAGCTATTCCGCCAAGTGTGTTAAGCAGCCGTGCACGCCGGCAACAGTGCGCTCCGGCTGCGCGCGTCGCCTCGAAACGTCCGCATGACAAGCGGTCGTGGTAGCTTTCGGGCTTCGAGTAACCCGTTAAATATGTGCTTATGCAGCGTTGTTGATTTCACGTTATCGAGGAGCAGTTGGAAAGAGATGCTTTTTGTGAAGTGGGATACAGGTTGGACTGACGTCGTCTGCTTACTCCAGTGTCGCCGGCATCTGCTGCCAAATGCCGTGAAAAGATCTTACTTGGTTTACGCGTGACATTTCTTGTAGTTGGATAGCGGGAATTAATTTAAGTAAGTGTTCGTGTTTTTTTATGGCCATCGCTGTGCCTTGCCGTGCATTAGAAAAAAAAAGAGGTGCAATATTTCAAAGACGCGAACGTTTTGTTCTAGGGCCCCAATTCATTCTTGAATTAATTAGACGTCACAGCCAACGTTTTCCGATGGCCTACAGACGTAGCTGTCAGAAACAAATTTGTTAGCGCTTAGAGAGAAGCAAAATATATTTTATGTGGCGCAACAGCGTGCTTAGTTTTTTTTTATTTCGTTTTCTGCAGGTCAGAAAGACCAGTGCCACCAACAATCGAGGCTACATCCACCACCGCACTTCTCGACTGAAATAATCGTAGTGATTTCGGTCGAGGGGACGCAGTCTCGATATTCGGTGGCATTTGTCCTTCTGCTGAAAACGAAACCTAACATCGTCATGAGGAGGAAGAAAAAGAAGCGCGTGCACTCAATCACGCGACGTCTCGCATTTCATCGTGGACGTGGTCAAGAACCGGTGGGTTCCCCGAGTCTCAAGAGGCCTGTGAGTTTCTCGTACCTTTTTCTCCTAGGAGCAATAGCTTGCGGTTTTCTATTTTACCATCATGTGATAGCAGTACGCTTATTTTGAGCTGCGGAACGCCGGGAGAGTATTGCTACGGTATTGCTATGCGAAAATTTAGTTAGTCGCACTGCATGCGCAGTTAGTGCTAAGAGCGGCCATCGCAGAGCGTTTAATCCCTTGAAGTATGATTCGAACTCGTACGTGAATAGGTCTAATCATGTAGAGGGAATAGGCAGACAAATTAAGCAGATCTTCTAATTGAGCTAGAAAACACTTCTTTTTTTTGCGTTTCCTGAATTTGAACACTCGGCCCTTTACTTCTTTAAAGGCTCTTCTATATTGACTGCTGTTTGCATAATCTACATTTTAATATTCATTGATCCTCCCATTGATTCAATTGTCAGTACTATCCCAGTTTATGTTGGTACCTGCAATTAACTTACTATATATGTGTCTGCATGGCTGCTGCATATTGTGCATGAGTGCTTGCTGTTCCCTCTTTGCCGCAGGAAGCCTAGACAGATAAACCATGCACATGACTTCAATATCCTAAGCTATTAAACGTGTGCCTGCATACTGGAAGATTACTTTCCAAGAGCTATACCCTAAGCTATAAAACAAATGCCTGTAGACTGAAATATTCCTTTCCAAAGGCAATATATTGCTCTTTGAAAGTAATCTTTCAGTCTGCAAGCTCTCATTTCATAGCTTAGGGTATATTGAAGTTGTGCACGTAGTTGATCTGTCTAGTCTCACCTGTGAGAAGGAATAGGCAACAGTGCTAGTTGCCTTATGAATATATAAGGTTCACTAAAATTTCAACTGTAAAATCTGAAAAACATTATGCACAATTGTTTTTCATGAAAATCATGCTGAAGCACAGCTGACAGCAGTCATCTGTTCATTGGCCTATTATACACCTACTGCAGGACGAAGGCCTCTACCAATGATCTCCAATTTACCCATTCACGTCCAAGCTAACTGCCATTATATCCCTATGAACTACTTCATTTCGTCACTCCATCTAACTCGCTGCCGTCCTCGCCTGCTCTTCCCAATCTGTTTCTTGACTGACCATCAGTTTGGTCGAGTACATGTCCAGTCCAAAGTCATTTCTATTGCTTAATATCAACAAAAATATCTGCTATCCCCACTTGTTCCTTGATCTATCCTGCTGTCTTCCGGATGTGCTATACTTTTAATTTTTTGTTATCTTGCACATTGTGTGGTCCCTAACTTTATTCTTCAAGCTTCTGCCCCACATGCGTTCTTTAATTCCGTGATACGACATTTCTCTTTGATCAACACTATGGATCCCAAATCAACTGGCACACTTGCAGATTATGTACCCTGTTCTGATATTGTTGTAGTTGATCAAGCAACATTTCTTAGGGTGTTCTGGATGGCATGCAAAAAAAAGTATTATTTTTTTTAAGCCTTTGAATATTCTCTTTGAGTAGATACACCTTGTGGCATTTTCGCAACAGAATCTGGGTGAATTATTGACCCTACTTATGAATCTTGCTTATAAATCCTGATTATGATAGTCATTCTACACCAAACGTCTCAGCCATTTTGGTGGCCATCTAAAATGTACTCGAAAAGAAAAAAAAAACATGGTGACTTACTGAATTGAAAACAGTGAATTTCTAGAATATTTTAAAGATAAAAATTTTTTGGGGTCGTGGTGGATACTTCAGAAATCTGCAGAACGGTGTCTGAGTGGCGTTTGTTTATTCTGAAAGTATCATTTCTAGTTTGAACAACAAATTTGGTGGACATTTTGTGCAAACTCATCTGTATAAGACTTTTAAAGCTGAGTAATATTACTGCCATTTTCGCCATATATCTCTGGTAATTTTGCCAGCATGTTCTATATTTTGCCAGCATGTTCTATATTTTTGCTTTTTCCTTTTTATTATTACACTGTGGATGATAGTCTCATTAGCGAATACTTACTTTATCAAAGGTATATTTCTCATTAAGAATAGGAGCAATGCATTGCACCTCCCAAAACGGTTATGCGTGCTGAGGCTAATGGAGTTTCTTGTGTACTTGTTTCGTGACTAATACTTCAGCAAGCATTTTGGGTGAGCACTATTGTTTTTCCCGTAAAAGCCTTTTTATGCATTCACTACATTGTCTGTTGGGAGCTCGTGCACTCTATTTGGTAAAGCTCGATCAAATATACAACTGCAAAATACAATGAAAGACAACTTGGCGAGCTTACTTTGTCAAAATTTTCCTATCCCCCTCTTGTGTAAATTGTGCAAATTGTGTTAATTAGATATGACGAATGCAGCCAATCTGTAAAAGAAATAATTCCAACTTCTGTTGTCATCTTTGTGGCCAAGAAAGTTCTCTGGATGTTAGATCAGGCAACACAGCTCCCTCCCGAACTTTTAAACTTCAACATTTATGCTTCAATTTGCTCTTTGTCTGGGGCTATATTTGTTTGGTCCAAACACTTGTCAATTTTTGCGGTGCACTTGAAGAGAGGTCATAGCATGCACAATTATGAGTATGTTTCTGGCTACACTTTAGGAAGATTGACAGTCGGCCTAGTTGGAAAGAGTTCATCATTTAGCACAAGACAAACGAGGATGAAGCAAGGAGTACACAAGGCTAAGTGTAATCTAACAACTGGTTTACTTTTGAAAATAGTACATCTGGTCAAGTAGCCAACACTACATGTTAGTTTCCTAGATGTGCGTTTGATGTAGTCTGTTGCTGTGCACACGCTGCTCCGAGGAACTATAATCGTGTGAATTGTCATATGCGTGAGTAATTTTGTTTTTCACAAGATCGCATAGATCATGTTGGCTACATGAGCAGATGTATTTTCAGAAAGAAACCAGTTATGTTGTGCTTGTCCATGTGTGCTCCTTGCTTTATCCTTGTTCTCCTCGCAAAGCGGCGAAAAGATGATGGCACTTGCTTGGTTTTTCCCATTAAAGGGATATCCTTAACACAAGAATTTTCTTTCCTCAATTTTGTTACATTATTAGATGGCCATCTGCCACATAACTACAACATTAGGTCGTAATTCATTGAATATGCTGGAAATTGTTCAATATATTCTCGTTTGCTGTGGCTGGTAAAGTGTGCATCAAGTGCAGTGCAATGTCGTGGAGCATAGAGTTTGTTCACAAAGGCACCATTCCACTTTGCTAAAGTATGAGTCAATGGCAGAATGATGTCTGCGTTGAAACGTTTATTCAGAAAGTATCGTTTCTAGTTTCAACAACAAATTTGGTTTTGAGTGCTCACAAGTCATTCAATGATAAAAAGTTGGATGGTTGCCACACACACCTTGCTTTCCTCTTTCACTCTCTAGTAGACTATGTTTGACAAGCAATGCAGAGAAGACATCCAGAGGAAGCCTTTGTAAGCAATATGCAGCATGACATTTAAACAACTTTATTTGGTTATAGTAAATGATGTGGTTTGTCGTTCAAGTGATAAAGAATTTCTTGCTCATTACGCATTTGCCTCTCTCCCCTTAATTACAAAATAGGTGCCTCATTCCACTACGTTAAGGCTGAGGGTTTGTACAAAGTGGGGCAACCCCATAGTAATTATTGGGGACAGAAGTCATATTTTGGTGTTCGCGTGCCTTCACTGGCTTTGGGAATGGCAAAAGCACTATGAGCAAGAAAAGCAGCTTGTGTCGAGACTTCTTGGTTGAAAAGCAATCTTGCAGGAAAAGCAGTCTTGCAGATTTTTGCAAATGGTGCATTCAGGAATGCCTGCTTCTGACACTTCATATGTTGGAGCAGTGTATTGGCCAGCTCAACGAATAAATGAGTAAAGATATGCAGGCTTGATAAGTTGCTCATCACTCATTTGTTTGTTTTTCTCTAAAGCTTAAATGAATTGTGCATTGTACATATGCCTTGTCATGATAACCAAGTTCAGCTGCATGGTCGCTATTTTTTTAACTTGAGCCTCTGTGTAGCTGCCTTGACACTTGTGTGGTCTGTGCCATGTTATGGTTTTAACAATTTAACTTCATTGCATGTTTCTTGTGTGCTGCAAGAAAGCTGTGTCCATCGTGCCTGAGTAATCGTTGCATTGGAGAAAGCGTGCACTGTCTTTGGGAGTCACTTTCGAATATATGTGGTGAAACATTTTTGATCACTCTTCTTTAGAAATGTTAAATAAGGGTAATGAAGCACTACTAATTGGCTTTTTTTGTTACTGATGTTTTATATTAGTATTTATAAAGTACAATATCACTCTTCTAGCTGTAGCTGCAGAGACTAAACGTGAGAAGAAAAAGTGGATGTGTATGTCTTCTTAATTAGGCATCTGAGATTGATGAAGTATCAATTGGTTATCCTTTGGCTTATTACGATGTTGCTTGTACCCTGAGAATCTTACAGCTCACTTGCTGTGGCTTCGAGTTTGGGAGCAGGTTCCAGGTTGCACCTCTAGTTACTGAAATTGTTCAGAGCTTATTGTAGTGGTGATTTGGCACCCATTTTTTACTTCTTCTATATACAGCCCACCAGCACGGGTGCAGAGCTGCACCAATTGTGCCAATTTGATATTATTCTCTTGTTGTTGCAGCCAGCTGTGCGAAAACCGTAAAGTTTGCTGAAATCGCATCACGGGGCACCAAAATGCCCAGCCAGCCTCAAAATTTTCTCAAGTGCACTAATTTCTACGAGAATAAAATGCAAACCACGATGGCCACCTCCAGTTTGCACCATCAATCAAAGCACACAGACCCTATCTATAGTGCCTAGAATATACTTAAAAATTCTCGCAATGGACCAGATAAAGTAACAAATCTAAGTTCTCATCAGTCCACTGATTGCAGCAGATACTCATCGGCACGACGACGAACTATCAAGACAAAAATGCATTCCTGTAGCTACCAACGCTCCGCAGGAAATGTAAATTTCCTAGCCTGAAAAAGCGGTTATGGCTTGTTAGCATCTAAAGCTGGAAGGTTATGCTTGACAAGCGGCAAATGCTGGTGTTGCCAGCAACCATGTTGATTTAATATGCAGTGGCACAAAAGACACATCATATTTTGTTTTTGGTCTTGAAGTTGCATCGTCCTTGCTTGGGTCCTGGCAACAGATATCCGGTATCGTCCGCGGACCAACAGGCGCACGCCGTTGTTACTTTACCTGGTCGAAAGCGCCTTGCAAGTTAGCCAAAGCTGCACCTAACACTGTCGTTAAAAAAAAAGGATGGGAATCGGTAAAGGGGGAGGGGGGGAGATATAGTGATTTGACATTTTTTTCACTTTAGTTCTAACCTATGCAGACGCTGCTGCTTAAGCCACCTTTGCCGCAGCACACCAGTGCCCTGCGGCACTGCATATTTTGTTCATTTTGTTCATACGGCATTTGTACACCGCATAATTCTGAGTACCAGCATAATCACTGATGTCTAAATAGGCTACTGGCAATCATTTGGAGCAGTGAATGACATTTCCACTTCCATCAAAGAAAGCAAAAATTTGCACCAGTTTTTTTTTTTTCAGCACTAGGAATCTCTCGAATTTCATGGTCGTGAGCTTGGCAGATTCATATTTAAATTCGCAGAGTGCCTCAAATGATTTGACAGACGGGACAAATGCAATATGGACATTATCATTGTATTCTCAGTGGGGTAGCTTTAAATACTACTTTCATTGTAATAGCAGTGCTCATGTTCACACTGCACAATTTAGGTGATGTTGAATAGTTTATGCATTTTTAAAAAAATGGAAGCCTTTTTAATCATATTTCAAGATTTGCAATTTATATGAAAAAATGCATGTTTTTTCGCCATAACCTGCTCCATGTGCTCCAAAAGTAACACTTTGCTGCTCCAAAAATTTGCTCCAAATTGTATTTTGGCTGTTGCACCCCTGCACAAGTGATGTTAATTATCTCTGTTGCCCCCTATTAGATCTTTGACTGTATATTTTTTTAATTATTTGTTTGCTATGTTTCTAACTCGACCCATTTCCAAATTTCGATCATGGTAATTTGTGTCTCTACACATGCAATGTTTTGAATAAGAATTATTCAGCGTAAAATTATTCAGCAATTAATAATGGGTATATTCACAAAGAGCTTAAATGAAGAAACTACTCAGTTTTTTGTTTCATAATTGCATATTTTTTTACTTGCTTTCTTAAGCTTGGTTTCTTTACTGTCAAGACAAAAGAAATCAAGATTGTAGGTAAGCTCAAAGTAGGCGAAAATTGCCTTGAAAGAGCACATGATGGCCATCTTAAACTAAAGAGCTTATTGTCTAAAGTCCCGTAAAAGATTGTCACCTGGCAGCTTGCCATTGCATTTTGCATGAGTTCACCAAAGCCACATACTCAAAATAGCCATAATTCCTGTACTCTCTTGATGGAGTTTGACATCAAGTTTAGATGAAGTCAGAATAGGACGAAACCAGATCAGGATGAAATTATTTCCACAAATGCCTTAACATGTTATAAATGCAGTTATCTCATTTAAAAGCTGATATACCTTATATAGGTATTGTGAACTTAAGGTAAGCATTTAGTATGGGTGCTAAGCATTTTGAGACGTCTCACATGACAATTTTTTTATTGATTAAAACATTCTATACACACTTCGCTATTATTTGCATTCTATAGGTAATTTGGAGCAATAAGAGCCATTAATGATTGATAACCATGAACATTAGGTCATATAAGAAGTGTGTACAAAAAGAGCTCTATGTTACACATTGTCATGGTACAAAACAAAAAGTATACAACTTACTATAAAACTGATTACATATTTAAAATTGGCTTAAAAAGCTATGTACGCAGAAAAGTTTTATTGCCCCAAGCTTCAGAATAAATAAAGAAACCTTTTTTTTTACATTTAGCATCCTCACAAGAAGGGCTCCGAAACCATTTAGAAGTGAAAATTAATTTGTGGTTTTGCAGTTTTTCACAAGTTTACAATGAGCACCTAGCCCCAAGAATTTTTTCTAAATGGTGCCGTAAAAGCAGAGTAGCCCGGGTTTGATGATATTCAAAAGAGGCCCTTGCTGATTTCGCATCCTCCTTTGTTTGTTGGCTCGTCTCTTTTCCTGGCCGTGTGCTTCACGCCATGTGAGGAGGAACAGTGACAAGCATGAATACCTGTGAACAGTCAAACAGTTTTACACCTATAGCACATAGAAGGCAGAAGGGACAGGAACACAAGGATTGCGAGGACTCTAGCTCTTTTTTTGTGCCATAGGTATTAAGATGGAATACCAATCTTCCCATGCTATTATTCCTTCGAGTTCAAGTCAAACGTTTTTTTTTTTTTTTTGGTGGGAGGTAGATGACTTGTTGACGTCATGGCCAATGCTGGTAATTGAAAATAATCAAAAGGCTGAGAGAGGAAATGGGATCATTTCTTTGAATATGTAGTGCACCTGTGGCTCATAGGGCTGCCGTGTTTCACATTGATCATGATGCCACTCTGAACTTGATGCGTGTGTTCACTTGAAATTATAATACTTTTTTATAGGAGGTTAAAGGCTGTCCAAAGCAAGATGGGGGCTTTTTTAAGCAAGATGGGGTTTTTTTTAAATCGGGGCTTAAGGTTGTCAAGAAACTGCCATGTACACGTGATATACGATGACTGAAGTCCTTTGAGAAATTTTTCACCCGTCTCATTGCGAAAGCATCAGCAATGTTGGTGAAAACATGCTTTATATGTGCACTGGTGGGAAGAACGGTGTTGTAACATACTAGGGATTGTGCAAGATTGTGATTGCAACAATGATTCATTGTTATCAGTGCTCAAAAATGGTGCTCCTTAAAGAGCCAATTAAAAGCTTGAGGGGAAGAGTGAGGGCACCTTATTAGGTCGTGGTATAGAGAGGGGGAACAGATGTTACAGAAAATAAATACTGGGCACCTCAGTTTTCTTGTTCTAATATGTGGACCCATGATGCCACATCAGGAGAAGACGGAAAGTGTTCTGTGGTGTAGATGCATCATTTTCAACTGCTGAAAACTTCCTGCATCACCTTTTAGCATGCAATTGACAGAATTTGCAGATAGCGAGTCATAAAGTTTTCAAAATATAATATAATTATTTAGAAGTAATTAATTGCATGTTATTTATTACAAGTTGGTATGGCAAAGGCATGCTACCGCATCCATCATTTAGTATCTTCATAATCTGTACTATCTCCATTTTTACATTATTTTTCATGCTAATACTAGCTTGATTAAAATGGTTTGGCAAAACCGGGCTTATTCTTATGCACACATACAAAGAAAACATGAGGCATTTTGCTTTTTGATTCCCCTGCAGCCTTTAAACTGAACAGCATGCTGTAGCTGGATTACCATATGGACAGTTGTATTTTCATGTATTCTGTTAACCTGGTGCCTCTGCATGGTAGCACAAGAAGATTGTCGTCCTGCAATATATCACCACATTTAAGCTAGTCTGGAATAATTTGTGACCAGAAGTGCTCTACGAGAACTGCCAAAGGAAAAAACATTGCCACAATATTTCATGTGTATGTATATGGGAGCTTTCCTAGAGCCGTAAACTAATTGATGAGATTGCAGGGGCCCCATGTTCTTTGTACTTTAGAGATTAGTGCAGCTTTAGGAAATACAGCTTTGGTATCTCAATCAAGAAGAAAAATGCCAGTTCAGTCATCATGATCAAAAGATACATCATATTCAATAGCTATGCAACAGAATTGTACCAAAATTAGGTTTGATGTCTCAATTCAAGCCTGACTAATAGCCTCTGGGAGCTAACAACATGAGTAAACAATGCCAAACAAGTGCAGTTTGTGGGAATAGCAATCAGATTACAAGTAACTTATTTTTAGTGTAAAATATAAATATTGCTAAATTAGTAAAAACAGCGGCTATAAAGTGTAGGGTAATTGACTGCTCGTCTGAAAGGGAATACCTTATATTTCTCAGTTAACTCCAATCACTGCCCTTATCATTTGGTATTAATATAATTATTAACTTATATTGTGCTGATCAGCAGCTTTCACACCTTTTTATTCTGCATTGTTTGGGTGTTTTTTCTCCTGCATTCACACTTTCTCTGTGTTCTGGTGTCGGTGCCTGCAATGAATGAGCTGACTGGCAAGTAAAAAGATGTGTGTGTGTGGGGTATGCACTCTCGAGCATTGCAAGCTGCCATGAAAAAGAGCTCTGGGGCCATGTGCTCCCGTGGTCTGTAAAATTTTTGACCGTGGCTGTAAATTCTTACAGGCCTAACGGATATTTATAACACTCTTTCTACATTTTACAAACTAGTCAACTGGCGACACTCCTTATTTTTGTACACTGGTGGTAAGTAAAAGTAGTTCACTGGTGCATTGTTTTTGCTTTGCAGATTTCTACAGAGCGAAAGGTGCATAAAATCACATATGTGTGCGGATCATCCTGATTGAATAAGATATAAGGTAAGGGAAAAAAAAGGTGACATATATATTCAAATTACTGAATCGGCTCTCTACATTTTCATGTTGTCACACTTTCAGAGCAATTTGGGCAGCAGGTTTTGTCCAAAAAAATGTGATATTTAGAAGGTTGTGGTTCGTGTGCCATACTTGCAGAAGTTAGTGCTCTTTTTGTTCAAATAGTATTGGGAAATTTAACATTCCATTAGGAGCACTAGCAATGTCGCTAGGTGCTGCCAACTCAGATACACACTCGTGATTACTTTTGAAACCAATTTGACCCTTCGTATCCCCCCGGCCAAGCTAGTCGGGCAAATATTTTTTTCGTATATGCCCCTGACTTCCAGCTATGCCGATTTGGCCAATATAGTGGACATCAAGTACTCCATCACTACAAAGATCTCAGCAACATTTTACATACAAAAGTGAGAATAAACCAGAAACCTGCCAAATTAGCTGTATTTCTGTGTTCCCAGCATCCAGAACTCCATTTACTTTGGGTTCGTCATCCTTGATCATACATGGAAACTTTGCTTGCCAATAAACATCTCAACACTTCATTCATTATCATCATGACTATCTGACATAATAAATTTCTTCATCATCACTTCAGCACATTAATTATCATCATCATAAACATTCACTTGGCTACTGGTTAATGGCTGTGATTCAATAATTTCATTGTTATTCTTCATTATCACCTTAATCATCATGTTCAAAGCTTTTGTCAATATCATTATCCCTGTTCAAGGCCCATTTGCTTGCCCACAGCTCTTGATTCTACAGTATCGTCATCTTTATCTTTGTTGATCATCATTACCATGCATGCATGGTTATGTTCAAGCTGAATACTTTCATCATCAGCATTAGCATAGTTCAAGACGCCTTTGCTTGTTGATAGCTCTGCTTGAACAGGATAATTATTGATGCTCTCAGGAATGTGAGCATACGTTTCTGCTAGTCATCTCAAAAATTGTGGGAATTATGGCATGTATGCCTTCATAACTTAGTGTACATACTGAATAAAGTAGATGAATTAGTAGAGAAAATATGAACACAGCTTCTTAAATTACATATAATGATATGTGCAGAGCCGCATGGCAGTGAAACTGGTTTGACTCCCATGGGGCATTCTGTCAGCATCTTACACAGAACTCTGTATGCCTGGCGTCCACAAAGGTAGACAATGCAGGGAAAACCAAACTTGCAAATTTGCTGTACTTGGACAAAAATAAGGTGAACCCTTCCTTTCTTCAAATAATGCTGAATGATTTAATAAGCATCAGGAATTTGGGGTGAGCTTATCGAAAAATGTAGGCATACACCATGACAGGCGAGTTCAGATGAACACCATTGTTCTGCGGGCTCTTACTGCTGTTTCTTCACAGGAGTTGACACGTTTATAGATGTTTTGATGAAATGCTGAACTAATGCCAACAGTTCAAACCAGTTATTAAGGCAGTGCATTGACTATAGCCCGATCCCACTACTCTGATGAGTTTTGCTCACATATGTGGATGCCAGGAAGCTAAGGGTTCAAGTATCTTGAAGGCGACAACTGCTGCTAATGAGCAGTCATAAGTGCCCACAGGTGTGGAGCTTAATGCATTTTTGTAGAAACGCTCATATATTTGGGTGTACCTCTCATCTTGAAACACTTGTAAAGTAATATAGAAATATTTGCATTTACTAACAGGGGTGTTCCTTATGGTCGTAGTCATGTCAACTCACTTGCACTGCTGCCTACTCCAACTCGAATATACGTACTTAAGCTAGACATCCTGCTCATGTTTTCATTTGGACTTGTGCATGTTCATCTACTCAAGGTAGTCACTCATGTTTGTGTAAGCATCTACTTGCACCAAGAACTCATTTATCCCACTTTCCACTGCTAGTTGTTTCAGTCATTCCCTCACTTCCAAGTCCCCCTTGCTCACAATCACCAGCACTTGCGTCTGCAGTCGTGACTACTTCCACTTGAAGGTAAAACTACATGCTACACACCTACCTGCCAAACAAGCATGTTACATTCATGCACTGGTGTAGAACTAATAATTAAAAGTGCATGTAGATGTTTGATACTTCTTGATATTTCTTTATGAGCACTGCCACTGGAGTGTTACTCTCATTGCTACTTAACAGTTGTTAATTACTTCAGCCATAATGTTCTGATGTTTGTGTTTTTAACATAATTGAATAAAATTATTAACCATGTCATGACTACTACCTGCATAAATTCTGGCAAAATTACTTGCATGGTACTAACTCTCAGTGTAAGTTTCGAAGAGGGTACTTCATTGCCTTATATATTATTGCATTTGTTCATTCTGTGAGGACAACTTGGATGACAAGATATAGTCAAACATTTTGAAGGAAACAAGTGTAAATTAAAAAGCTAATTTTTTGCATTAAAAAGAACATAATGAGAACAAATGGAAAACGATACCAAGAGAAGTATAGGAGATATTATAAAAAGCAGTTGTATTGTAATTGTGAAAAAAAAAAAGCGGACGAGAAAGTTACTTGCCACCGGCAGAATCTGAACCTATGACCTTTGCATAACGCTTTTGATGCTCTACCACTGACCTACTGTGATGGTCACTCCTCCATCCACTTTGTGGGGTTTGTATATGTGCATTTAAACATGGGAGGATCAGTCAGCGCTGCCTATTGCTATTGCGGCGAGTGGGAAACACTCTATGTACCTGTTAGCATCATATAGCTCGTGATTTTATACAAGTTGAAAGCCGACTGATAATCCCTCGCATAATACTTGAAAGCACCAAGTAAACTGGAATGAGACCCATGCTATGAATAAAGGAAGAAAGTGTGAATTTAAGAGTTTGTTTCCTTTGTTAGATGCAACATAAGTGAAAACTAACTGATAGTACTGCCAAGAAAGTATAGGTGATGGTATTTGAAGTATTCGTAATGTAAATGTGAAGAAAGAAAAGTGGACAAAAAGATAACTGGCCACCGGCAGGATCTGAACAGGTGACCTTCAAATAATGCATCCGATGCATTACCACTGAGCTACGGCACAGGTCATCCCTCTGTCCACTTTAGGGGGTATATATGTGCATTTTGCCATTGTTGTACTTATGTGTGTTATCCATTTAGTTGAAGCATTAGGACCTATGATATTTTCTATGACATTATTGTCCGGAGGGGGGGAGGGTAATCATTTCAAAGTGTAGAAACTTGACATCTGCGTTGTCAAGAGAACAGTGCTAGGTTTTATGGAAAGAAAAAGCTATTTATGGCTACTTGCACAATTTGCATCACAGGGGGCTCGCATAATGCTGTGGCAGCAATCAGCAGAGATTAGCGACGAAGTGTACTGGCGTGGTTCATGGGACGGTGACCGTAAGCAAGGACCAAGGAGTGAGAGCCATCCCACAGGTTTTACTGCCTTTCATTTTCCTTTGTGTCTAAAAGTGTTCACATTCTGCTGCTAACCACGTGACTGCTTCAGTGTCTGCTGTTCTTTTAGCATGCTGAGGCGGCCACTGAAAAGATTAAGGGATTAGTGGTAAAGTATATAATGATAAATATAGGGAAGAAAAACAACTGTCATGTCCTTTGGCAACATAGCACTTCGAATTTAACAGTTTACTTCTGACCTAGCTGGAGGCATTTATTTTAGCACTTTTTGAGGAATGGTGCATGTGTTGTTTATTCTTATTGGTTATTCTATGAATGCTATGATGAATATTCCCATTCTGGTGCTGTGCCTTTAGTCTTGATTGTGATTGATAGGGTGTTTTTTTGTAAGCAAATACAAAAGTTTTAAACAATCCTATGACAATGATGCTCCTGTTGCTCTCACATGAGTGCCACACGACGATACAAATACAAGTTTCCTGTAGTTAACATGTTGCTGTTGTGAATAATTACCAAAATTTGCTAAAAAACTTTTATTATTTAAGTCAAGTACTTGTAAGTTATAGCGTGTGCCAATTTAAGTCATACCTAGTTGTTTTTTTCAGAAATCACTGAAATTCTGCGTAGTTCGAGATATTCATAATCGAACTTGGTGGACGAAGCTTTAAACTAATCTTGCCTGGAGCGCACACTCCTAGCGCAGCGAAACACAAGCACCAAATTTAGAAACCCGAGATGCTTTTGTTGTTTTAGAGTCCTGCATTCAGGTGGGGGGGGGGTGGCAAGGGTTTTTCTGACCGATTATTAGTCACCGGTGTTGTCCATAGATATCTTAATTTGGTTTTACAGAAGAGGTGAGTGCTCTCCCGAGTAGTCAGGTTGCATCGACATTTTCTATGGTTTGATGTAAACGGAGGCCCCCCTGCCCCTTAACGTAGCAGATGTCAAGTAAGTATTGTAAACGTCATACATCGTTTGTGGGGCACACATAAGACTCCGACTGGCTCCCCGCGAGAACTATTGGTCATTACCTCTCTCCCTTTGTTGTTGATCTGCTCCTAAGGTGGTTTTGGCTCCTTATGCTAGGTATGCTTTTTTTTTTTTTGAGGGGGACATGTTTATAGCAACTATATCAATTCATTCTTCGCGACCCGCGGTTCCCCCCTAAAAACTGCTCGTTCAGCATCACCGAAGCTCTAGTGCACCTAGTCTCAGGCGCTGCCCCGCTGTGACACACTAGTTTCTTATGGTATTCAGGCAGGTATTTCGGAGTGATGCGAAATTGTTCTGAATTAACAATTCTGATTAATTTTACAATGCACTAGTGAATTTACGATTTAATTTTGGCCTTACCAGATACAAAGTTGCTAATTACTGTAAGAAAGGTGCAAACAAAGCTTTCTCTGTCAGGGGCCCTTTCAAAAGTCAATTCGTTTAAAACAGCATTTCTGCAACATGCAGGCATAGCCACAAGTACTGACAGTTTCTCACACCTTGGATTGATATTTAGGCCACAACAGCAATTTACACCACCTAGATAGCCTATAATCTACCTGAAAAAAAAAAAATGCACGATACTGGGCTTATTCATATCTTGCTGCTCCTGAATGATGTATGCTGCAGCATTAGGCATGCAGGTTATATCCCTGATGACTTCTGAGCGTCCACTCAAAAAAATTTTAATGTCTTGTGTTACATGAGGTTGAAAACTGGCATTATTTATTCTTATGTATTTTGCGAAAAACCAAATATTTTTCTCTTTGCAACCTTTCGGAAGTGATTTCTAAGTGATAGGATCACTTAGAATTGCAAAGCTTGTTGCAGTACTGAGCTACATGAGTATTGCCCTCAGGGGTAGAAGTTTTTGTATTTCAGTTTGAATGTATTTTAATTGATGATTACTTAAAAACTAGTTAGCCATGTTTTGGAAATAAATCTTTCATATGCTGTATAGTTGTTTATAGTTGTCATATCAAAAAATATTTCTACCTTTGTGAAACTTATGTTTTCTAGTAACTAGCTACGAGTCTAAAGCAAGGTTATGGTGAGTAGTTATTGCTCCATCATTCCTGGAAACAACATTACCTATTTTGAAAAAAAAACTAATTGATATATCTTTAAAATGATTGTATATTTGAAATCAGCAAAGAACACGAAAATGCCTGTGAAGTTTTATTAAATCTGGTAAAGAAAATCTTGATGACTTTTAGAAAACCACTTTCTCCCTCACACAGTGAAAAGGTGTGAAAAGCTGTTTCGGCTGTGTGCAAGAAGTGCCGCAGTGGCCTCCCCTGTGTTTTGTGCTTCCTAGATGATGAAAAAGTTGCTACTCCAGTTTTTCTGTACACAGTTTGACTAATAGATAAGCACAGAACACTATGCACGAAAGTAAGGTGATGCACCGGCACAAGTCAGACTACTTACAGCTTTTCATGGAAACGTAAGTACGCGGTGCACTGTCATTCAAAATTTGTCGCTCCCATATGACTGGTTGTTCTGGTCTGATGTCATAGATTGGTTCTACTTCATGCGTGCCTTGCGTGATAAATTTTGATTTCGGTCATCGAGCTTGATGATGAATATTTCGGTATAAGTACAAATTTGTAATATATAAACACTAGCCCCCATGTAAATAATTTGAAAGGTAATTGACAAACTTGTTAATTATTCACACCAGTGTCTTGTTAACTGCAGCAGACTACTTGAACACTATACCTTTCATTGGAAGTGAGCAAACACTTAGTGTTGTTGGCTCATCAAAGCAGCAATATCTACAAACAGGTGCTAGGTTTGGTATATCTTGAGGAACGATTTAATGGGACAGCATGCTAAGACACTGCTTGTGCTGGCACGTACACATTATTATTTGCTATGCACAGCTGGCACAGTACAAAAAAGAACAAAATAAAGAGAAGTTGTTTTTTAAGGACTCGTGAACCACCCCTAGGACTTTGTAAGAGAGCACATGCTGTGGATGCCAGGCATTGCTGTTTACATCTCAGCCAAATCTTGCTGTCATGCGCAGTAAATAGAGTTGAGAGGCACAGGTCAAAGCTGCCATTTTTTCGTACAGAAACATGTGCTCACTCTCTTCAGACCTGTTGTTTGATATCAAACAGCAGATGGCATAGTATTGTGCAATAGCCAACAGAAATTTACAGCATTGTTTGGTTCACTTGTGCTTTTTTGCCACTGGGTGCTGCCTAGGGCTGGCACTGCACTTCATAGTCTGCTAACATTACACGTAACTATACTCATGCCCACAGTAATCACAACAGAAGAGAGTGATTGTGTTGTATCACTGTTGCTAACGTAGCTTCTTTAAGCTTTTTGCGACCATTGACGAGTATAGCCATCAAAATATTTTTTTAGAGTAGGACAGCTGATGACTACACTCGTCATCAGCAATGTAGAATCAATGAGGATTTTCTGCTATAGTTGTATTAAGTAATGTAATGAGCCCCATTTGTCTATGCTTACTCTATCGAGCTTATTCTTTCTCCTCCTCTTGTTCTCGCCTTTCATTGTATTACCTGCATTGGTACCATGCATGCGGTAGCTTTGTACACAATAATAAAAAGAAAAGTTATTTCACTGAAATAATGGTAACATTTTATTCAGAAAAGAACTTCTACATGATGAGGGAAAGAAATCGCTAGGTCGTTTTGGCAAGTTTTTTTTTTTTCTTTGGTTGCGAAGGGTTTAAAGGGACATTAAAACCAAAATCATTGTAAATTGTCTGAATAATGGTCTAAAAACCTCATAGTGTTACTTTAGTACCAAGCAAAAGCTTATTTTGAAATAAAATCACGCTTTAATGGTCTGCACAGCATCAGTGCACATAAGCACTAACCTGGACGAGCTTTCTGACATAGTAGTTGCTTTGCCCAATGTTTCCCCCCCTTACTGCTCTGCCACCAACGCTAGCAGCAGCAGAGCAGAAGTAGTGGGAGCCACAGCAGCAACAATGGCCATCAAAGCTTGCTGAGATGAATGTTGTTGGTGAATCTGACATTAAGACATTGGCTTGCAACACTGGCTGAGAGACACAGCACTAAGCCACTTGCAGCATAGTGGTGCATTTTAAGGCACCCGGCGAGAAGACTCCTCGGTTTCTTTGCTGCAGCACAACCGGCGTACACAATTCGGCCATCTGGCAACATCACATGCACACAGCATTTTGTCGAACTTTTCATCTGACTTTCATGAGCTTGCAAAGCATATGCAGCATTACGGAATACTGAAATGACAATCGAGACGTGACTGCATGAGTGAAGTGCAGTCTGGTGGAAATGGAATTACTTGCACCGTTCCCCATGGTAATGCAAAGCGTTTTCTGTTAATGAATCGAACTGAAACAGACAAGTAGCATTTTATTCCAGGCTATGACGCACAGATTTTTTTAATGAAAATTGTTTCATTGACTATTGACCTCATCGAGATCACTCGAAAGTGTCCCACTTGTGGTGCATATGGTGTCATACATTTACTCAACTTCTTGTTAAGTAGAGCACTGCTATTGATAATATTGACATTTGAAATGTTCTCAAACATTGATCTGTCACTGTGACATAAATTGTTGTCTGCCTTTAGTGGCCCTTTAAAGTGCACAATAAACCCCTGTATCTTGCTGGATTTTATATATTTTTTTTGGCAATTGACTCCCTTGCAATAAACTTTGATGCTGAGGTCATTCAATGATTGGCCATAACACGGGTTCATGACTCTTTTAAAAAGCACTCAATGGCAATATTTTTTGCCCATCAGATGAACAAGGCACATTGAAAGAGTTATTTTTTTGTGACTCACAGCACGCTATAGCTGTTATGTTTACCAGCTTTCATATAAGGTGTTGCAGTGTCCCTCCAAAAAATGTTACTATTCTAAAGAGGTTTATTGGGCGAACCAAACGGGCAGGTGGGAGATTGGAGATAGCGACAGGACGAGGAAGATGGAGGAGCTCGAGCGCCGATCTCGTGGTGCCTTACTCTGCGATGATGCTTGCTGTTTCCTTTTGTTATCATCATTCCTTCATTATAATTGCCCCCGTCGAGAAAGATCAAGCCATCCTGGCGATCTAACAAGTAGGAACGAGCGGGTCGAAGTACGGCTTCAAGCGGTCCACGTGAACAATATCGTGTCCACGCCGACGATGGTCACCGGGTGGCGTAAGCGGTTCGATGGCGTAATTGACGGGCGATGTGCGCTCTACCACGCGGTATGGGCCATGGTAATTTGAAAGTAGCTTGGTAGACAAACTAGGTGCACAGGGTGGTACATACAGCCATACAAGGGTTCCAGGGGCGAACTTGGCGGCAGGAGGGTGGTCGTCATCGCGGGCCTTTTTCTGGCGTTGCTGGTCAGCCGTAGTAAACTGCTTCGCTAGTTGGCGGCATTCTTCGGCGTGACGGGCGGCTTCAGACACGGTCGTGCACTCAGATACATCTGGTGCGTATGGCAGCAAAGTGTCAATTGTGTGCGATGGTTGACGTCCGTATAGAAGGTAGAATGGAGAAAAGCCGGTGGTGACTTGGGTAGCGGTGTTGTACGCGTAGGTCGCAAACGGAAGAACCAGGTCCCAGTTCGTTTGGTCAGATGCCACATGCGTCGCGAGCATGTCACCCAGGGTCCGATTAAACCGCTCAGTCAGGCCATTCGTCTGAGGGTGGTAAGCAGTACTCATCCGGTGTACAGTATGGCACTGACGGAGAAGTGCTTGGATTACGTCGGATAGAAATACACGGCCCCGGTCACTGAGGAGCTCGCGAGGAGGGCCGTGACGCAACACAAACCGATGGAGGATGAAAGATGCGACGTCCTGAGTGGTCGCCGTAGGAAGAGCAGCGGTTTCGGCGTACCGTGTCAGGTGATCTACAGCAACGATAGCCCACCGGTTACTTGCTGTGGTCAATGGCAGTGGTCCATAAAGGTCGATTCCGACGCGATCGAATGGGCGGTCAGGGCACGCAAGCGGCTGTAGTGGAGCTGCTCCTGCATTCGGTGGCTGTTTTCGTCGCTGACACTCGTGGCAGCCGCGAATAAACTGTCGAACAAAAGTAAACATCCCACGCCAGTAGTACCGCTTCCTTAAACGCTCGTAGGTCTTGAAGACACCAGCGTGAGCGCATTGCGGGTCGGAGTGAAATGATGCACAGATTGTAGAGCGCAGCTTTCGGGGAATAACGAGCAGCCACTTCCTGCCGTCTGGTGAGTAATTGCGCCGGTACAAGAGGCCACCTCGAATGGTGAAGTGCGAAGCCTGGCGTCGCATTGCTCGAGTGATGGGAAGTGTCGGTACCCCAGATAAGACGTCCAGAAGCGAAGTTATCCATGGATCGTCACGCTGCGCAGAGGTCATTGTGTCGATGTCAAGAGCGGACAGCGCGTATTCCATAGAAGATATAGAGGCAGCCTCAGTCGACAGTGGTGATCGCGAGAGCGCATCAGCATCAGCATGTTGGCGGCCGGAACGGTACACGACACGGATGTCATACTCTTGAAGTCGCAGAGCCCAACGAGCAAGGCGACCTGATGAATCCTTCAGCGACGACAACCAACATAAGGCATGATGGTCTGTAACTACAGCAAAGGTGCGGCCATATAAGTATGGGCGAAATTTCACAATTGCCCAAAGTATGGCTAAGCACTCTTTTTCGGTAACACTGTAGTTTACCTCAGCCTTGTTGAGCGTTCTGCTGGTGTAGGCGACGACATACTCAGGAGATCCAGGCTTGCGTTGAGCGAGAACTGCACCGAGACCGACACCGCTGGCGTCTGTATGAATTTCAGTTGCAGCCGTGGGATCATAGTGGCGCAATATAGGCGGTGATGTCAGGAGACGGCGAAGAGTGGTAAATGCGTGATCACAGTCGGAAGACCATGATGAGATGTCGTTGGCACTGCTTAAAAGTTGGGCCAAAGGGGCAATTATGGAGGCAAAGTTGCGCACAAACCGACGAAAGTAGGAGCACAATCCTACGAAGCTGCGTAACTGTTTTACAGTTGTTGGTTTGGGGAATTCAGCAACAGCGCGTAGTTTAGCCAGGTCGGGAAGAACACCATCCTTTGATACGACGTGACCGAGAATGGTGAGCGTCCGAGCAGCGAAGTGGCATTTCTTTAGATTCAGTTGGAGCTGTGCATTCTTCAGACACGTGAGGACATGTTTCAGGCGTACAAGGTGTGTTGCGAAATCGGATGCAAAGACGACGATATCGTCGAGGTAGCAGAGGCATATGTTCCATTTCAAATCCCGCAGAACCGAGTCCATCATGCGCTCGAATGTGGCCGGCGCATTGCAGAGGCCGAAGGGCATGACATTGAACTCATATAGCCCGTCCGGTGTCAGGAATGCTGTTTTTGGACGATCACCATCTGCTAAGGGCACCTGCCAATACCCCGAACGCAAATCTAACGACGAAAAAAACTCGGCACCTTGTAAGCAATCAAGGGCGTCATCAATCCTGGGCAAAGGGTATACGTCTTTGCGAGTGATCTTATTTAAGCGCCTGTAATCAACGCAGAAGCGAATTGTACCATCCTTCTTCTTAACAAGAACGACAGGTGATGCCCATGGACTTTGGGAAGGTCGGATAACGTCGCGCTTGAGCATATCGTCAACGTGTTCGGTGATAACCTGACGTTCTGTGGCGGAAACACGGTATGGTCGCTGTCGTACTGGCGCGTTGGAACCTGTGTCGATGCGGTGGAAAAAACTGGGAGTTCGGCCAAGGGTAGGTTGAGCAACGTCAAAGGATTCACGAAACTGGTAGAGCAGCTCAAGGAGCTCAGAGCGTTCAGATGGCGATAGTCCATCGGCAATCGATGAATCGAAAAGCTCGCAAGGTGGTATATTGGAAGGGTTGAGGGCACTTATGGTGTCGTAGTCACCGGAACAATCTGGCGGCATGGTAAAAATTTGTTCTTTATCAATGGCATGCACGTGTCCAAGAGATTCACCTTGAAACAGTTCAACGGGATACGGAAGGGGATTGATGAGGCAAAGAGCACTGTTTCCTTCAGAAATAGAGAGGGTTGAATAAGGCAGAAGAAGTGATCTTCGACTAAGGAAGAGGCTTGATGGCTCAAAGAATGCAGATTCGTTCCTAATGCCGTCACAGAACACGGGGAGCAACACAGCTGCTGTCGGAGGAATTTCAGTGCCTTCTTTGACGACGAGTTTGTGTACGGCGGGCTGAATGCGGCTGGTTGGTTGGTCGTAAAACAGGAAAAGTTCAAGCTCCGATCTTGCACACTCAATAACGGCATGGTTACGCGATAAAAAATCCCATCCAAGTATGATGTCGTGTGAGCATGACGACAGGACAATAAACTCAACAGTGTAGTGGTCATTCGCGATCATCAGTCGGACAGTACAGGCGGCTACAGGCTGAACCGGGTCCCCATTCGCTGTTTGCAAGGACATCATACTAAGAGGCGTCGTCACTTTACGGAGCTTGTGGCAAAGTTTAGCGTCTAACACGGAAACGGCAGCACCAGTATCCACTAGAGCATATGCTCGAGTACGTTCTACAAAAACTTCGACAATATTCGACGGCAATGTCCGAGGACTTGAGCATTTCGACAGCGCAGTTCTTGCCTCCTGAACTGCGGCGGTTAGTTTCCCTCGTGTTCAGGAGCTGGCCGACGACGCATGGGTGACAGGGAGCGACGACGGGGTGAAGGTGAGCGACCAGACATAGTACGCGGACATTCCCGTGAAGACGAGCTTGACTGAGGGTCAGAATTTGCCAGACGGGATGGAGAAAGGTCCATGAAGCTGTTCTGTGTCCGGGCGTCTGTGTATCCCGGCACGCGACGACGGCAGTAACGGGCGATATGGCCAGGGCCGCCGCACGCAAAACAGATGGGCCGGTTATCGCGCGTTCTCCAAGTATTGGCGACGAGGGGACCAGTCCATGCGGCAGACGGGTGTGTTGAGGCTGTGGTGGCAATGGGAGGAACCCAGGCGGTGGACGGCTGAGTCGGGGCTGAGGTATGCAGCAGTCCCTGGGACGACGGGGGGTGGTGTCGCTGCTGCCGCTTTAGTGCCTCAGCGTAAGTAAGAGGCGCGGTGACGGTGGGCTGCTTCAAGGGCACCGGCATAGCCTCGGAAATCTGCTCCTGGACCACATGTCGGAGCATGGGAGCCAATGGTGGTGGGTGTCGCAGTGGCTGTTGGTGCTAGAGCTCCTGGCATTGAGCAAAAGGCAGCAGAGAAGCTGCCGAGCCACTTCCTCTCGCACGAAGTCTTTCATTTGTGCGAGAAGGTTTGCCTGGTCAGCCATAGCGTCCAGTGCGGTCACTGGTTGGATTGTCTGGAATGAGCGTCGCATCTGAGCTTGTTGCCTCCGCAATTCATCATAGCTTTGGCACAAAGTCACTACTTCTGCCACAGTGCTTGGAGACTTCGCGAGAAGCATCTGGAAAACGTCATCGTCGACGCCCTTCATAATGTGCTGTATCTTCGCACTCTCGCTCATGGAAGCATCGACGCGCCGGCAGAGATCAATCACATCTTCTATATATGATGTGAAAGTTTCACCTCGCTCCTGTGCCTGTGTGCGCAGACGTTGTTCGGCGCATAGCTTCCGTAAAACAGGACGACCAAAAACGGCACGTATTGCCTCCTTGAAGGCGGACCAATTCGCGAACTCGGTTTTGTGGTTCGTATACCACAGCTTGGCCACATCGGTGAGATAAAAATTGACAGTGCCTAGCTTAGCAGCGTCATTCCACCTGTTGGGTCCACTGACTTTCTCGTATGACGACAGCCAGTCCTCGACGTCCTGGTCTTCGGTGCCGGCAAAGGTCGGGGGGTCTCGCTGATGAACCGGGCCGGGGCAAGTAGTGGCCGCGAGAGGTATTGTTTGTTGGGCAGCGTCAACTTGCATGGTCGACGGCAGGGTGCCAGATCGGAGTTCCAGGTTGTAGCCGATGTGGTTACCCAGCATGATCCACCAAATGTAAAGAGGTTTATTGGGCGAACCAAACGGGCAGGTGGGAGATTGGAGATAGCGACAGGACGAGGAAGATGGAGGAGCTCGAGCGCCGATCTCGTGGTGCCTTACTCTGCGATGATGCTTGCTGTTTCCTTTTGTTATCATCATTCCTTCATTATACTATAATGATGTAATGAGTGCTTTTTTTATTTGTAATTAACAGAATTTTTAGAAATTGGTTGTCACTTGTAGCTCATTATGTTGCATTACTCAAAATTGCAGACATTACATAAACAAGAAATTGGAATATGTGATTTACCAATTAACACATTATCACTCACAACTTCCGAATTAATCAGTCTATATAAATGCCATGACAGATGTGTACTTAATTTAGGTGCATGTTCTGGACCTCGGCTGCTGGAAATTTATCTTGAGTCTTTCTTGACGACATGCCTCATAATCATGCCATGGTATTCCTATGTAAGGTGCCTAAAATTAATTTTAGTACACATATGGCAGTTCATGCTTTAAGACAGTGAATTATAAGGTATAGCAACTGGGAAATGATTTTGAAAGTAGCACTAGTTAGGAGTTAAACAGTGCACACCTTGTGATAAAAAACAGTGTTTATTATAACTTTTAAAGTTATTTCATTGAAGGTTAACAGATGACAAAGTCGAGAAGGGTGTAGCGTTTGCAATTCTGGTTTAGCTGCATTGTAGCAATTACGATAGAAGTATGCACAATTTTATGGTGTAGCAAAAAAAGACGAGCCCTTCAAACATCCCCTTTTTTTTGTTTTAAAATATTTCATATATACCTCAAACCCTAATATAATGAATTTGGATATAATTATCAACTGGTTTTAATGGTGTAAAGCAAAAAAAAGTCTGCCACTAGAGTGTTAGGAATAAACCTTTATAATGAGTTTGTGGATATAACAAACTTATTTTTGTCCAAGATACAACTTGGTTATAGTACTGAGGTTTCAGTGTACCTTCAAAATACTTACATCAAAACTGACCTTGTCCTCTGAGTATAAACTAGTGAACGTTATTTGTGAAATCTTTTTATACCAATCGTGAATAGCAATGTCTAGCATTAAGTATGGTTTGAGTTAACAGTTAATCGGTAATTACTCAAATATGCATTTAATTATGATGCCAGTAATCAGAACCTTTTACAGTAATGCTGCTCAGGAATTGGGCTAAATGTCATGAGAAAAACGAGATTTCAACTATAATATGCCATGTTCCCTTTCATTATATTATTTCACCACTATGAAAGTATGAGCAGTGCCTAAAGAAAAGACAGTGAAGAAATTTGGAGCTTTCGCTAATGTGATAACTTTTGGGTTGTTCTCTTTATTCGGTCCTATATCCCCATATCCCCTCCCCCCTCTCGTGCAGCTTCATCTGCCGAGTGCATTTACACTCAAACCTCACTGTAACAAAGTTGCATCTTACACAAAAAGAAGTGGTTATATCCGAAAATTTGTGACAAAGGTATATTCGTAACAATATATAGAGAGACCATTCTTCATTCACTTCGTTATAACAGATGTTTCGTTATATTCGGGTTCGTTGTATCGAGGTTTGAGTGTAATCTTTCCTTAGGAATCAAAGCAACAGCAAAGTGTAAATTTGAGGGCAACAATAATAGGTACTAACAGACAGCAATGCCAAGAGAAGTAAAAGGAATGTTATTAGAAGTAATTATAAGGTAATTGTGGAGAAAGGAAAGTGGATGAAAAGATAACTTGCCACGATCACTATCCGAAGCTGCAACCTTCAAATAATGCATCTGATGCTCTACCACTGTGCTACAATGGCGGTTGGATGGATGAATTGATATGGCTGTACGTTTTAGATTGGGCAGTGGCTAGCGCCACAAAGCCGTAATACCTTATGAACCAAAAACTAGATTTATTTTTTCCTTTAAATAGTGAGGTTGAAAATTCATACTTTGTAGTGAAGGTTTTAATTTTCACTCGTGCCTTGACTTTAGCCACCAATCAGATAAACTTCTTCCAGTTAATTCTATCCCCTTTTAGTCTATTTTGCCCTCCCTGTCCCTAAACCACAGTGCTTTGAAAATCACTGCACCATCATCCTGAACTATAGTGTGAAGCCCTTTACAGAACATTATTAAGTGTTCAGCGTTTTCCTCTTCCTCTCCACACACACTGCATACCGTGTCCACCCCTTCATATTTGGCCCGATATGTCTTAGTTCCCAATATTCCCGTCCTGGCCTCAAACAGTAGAAAACTACCCCGGGTATTATCATAAATCTTTTCCTTTGCAATTTCCTGCTTAAAAGTTCAATAGATCTCTAGTGCGGACTTCTTATTCATGCTGATTCTCCACATATCAGTCTCAACTTCCTTCACCTTCTTCTTAACCGATAATTCTTTTTGGTTTGTCCCCCTGCTGTTTTCTAAGTATTTACCAGTCAATTTTCTGGTTCGCTTCCTCTTTTTTGTATCGAAATTCTTCGTGTACAAGTAGCTGAATACCTTCCTAGCCCAACGCTCCTCCCCAATTTCTCTCAATCACTTCTCAAATTTTATCTTGCTGCTAGCTTCCCTGCCGTCAAATGATGTCCATCCCATATCACCTTGTACTCCCTGATTTGGTGTATTCCCGTTAGCTCCTAAGACAAGCCTATCTATTTCATGTTGCTCAATTTCTAATCTGGCTTGAACTTCTGATCTTAGCACAAGACCGCATTGCCGAACGTCAGACCAGGAACGATGATCCCTTTCCATATTCCTCTCATTACCTCATATCTCTTGTAGTTCCACAGTGCCCTGTTTTTCATAACCGCTGCACTCCTGCTACCTTTAGTCGTCAAGTATATTTCATGTTCCCTTAGGTACTCGGCCCCATTGCTTATCCCTACAACAGTTTTGAGTTTTGCGCTCGCTTGCCTCATGACTGCTTCCATCTTGCGTCCTGGTAACGTCCCTACTGCAACCCTCTTGTCACCTGTTACCCTCTTTTTGATTGTTTCTGCGCATCGAGTCCCCAGTGACGTATATTTCATGTTCCCTTAGGTACTCGTTTCCATTGCTTATCCCTACAACCAGATATATGTATTTATCTGTTATCTCTAGCGTGACCTCCTGTATTCTAAGCTCACTACCTTCATTATCATTAAAAATCATGGCTGTTGATTTTTCCTTACTGAATCTGAAATCTAACCCATCTCCCTCATTACCGCAGATGTCCATCAATATGTGTAAATATTTCTTGTTGTCGGCCATTAGCACTATATCATCTGCGTACATCAATGCTGGTAGTGCCTATTCAACGAGTTTTCCTTGTTCAATGAAAGAGACGTTGCAGCCCAGTCCACTTCCCTCTAATTTGGCCTCTAATCCTTATAGGTGCATCATGAATAACAAGCGTGACAGAAGACACCCCTGCCTAAGCCCCCGTTTTACTTCTGTAGGCTTGGATACCTGTATTCCCACTTTATAACTACCTTGTTACCTTTGTAGATATCCTTTAAAAGATTAGTGACCCCATCTTCCACACCTAGTGTGTCCAGAATTCCCCACAAATCCTCTTGAACCAGCTATCGCGTGATCCCTTGATATCCAAAAATGCTAGCCACAGGGCCTCTGTTCCTTTTCTGCTATTCTGAGCACTGCGTCAGTGAGAACAGATTGTCTTCCAACCTCCTGTGTTTCCGAAACCCACTCTGCAGTTCCCCCAGCACCCCCTCATCCTCTATCCGTGCCTGTAGTCTTTACTTTATAATCTGCATCGCCAGCCAGTAGACCACTGATGTCACTGTTATAGAATGGTGGTTGTTTATGTGAGCTTTGTCCTCCTTTCCTTTATAGATCATGCTCATCCTGCTAAGTTTCCATCCATCGGGGACTTCACCATCGATTATTATTTTGCTCACTCCCGCTCTCAAAGCCTGCTTAGACTTCGGACCTAATGTCTTTATCGGCATAATTGGAATGCCATTTGGGCCTGTTGATGTACTACTAGGAACCCTCTTCTCAGCCTTTTCCCACTCTCATGAAAATGGAGCCATTGCGCCACTTGATTCATCCTTGTCTATTGTGGTGCATAAAGCACTTTATTGTTGAAAATTTTCTGTCAGCCTTGTTCTTATATACTCAGTAGCTTCATCCCCTTCTAGCCTAGCACTTGAGCTGTAGTTATAAACCTCTGCTCTAGGCTCGTCTCATTTCTTAGGGAGTTTAGATGGTTCCAAAATTTCGCAGTTGTCTTTCTATCTTTTTTATGCACTTCTGCCAGCCACTGAGCTCCCTTTCTTCTAGTCTTTTCATTGATCAGAAGGGATGCATCCCTTCTGCAGCTTAGAAATATTTCCCATTTTTTTTCAACATCATCTGTCGGTTCACCCCGATGCTTAGCATGCCTGTGTTCCCCTAGAGGCTTCCTGACGTTTTGCTATGACTCTCCTAACTTGCTCATCCCACCAACTTTTGGGTTTGTGTCTTCTTTTCTGGGGTGACTTGTCGTGTGCCTTAGCAAGCTCTAGCTCAAACACTCTAATTAGATTCGTGTATGTCCATGCTGTTTTATTATCCTCAGTGATTACTTTCTCAATTTGTTTAGTGGTTATTTCAATTTGCCTTTCTGAATAAAAATTTTCCTGTAGTTGCTCATCTTGTCTCCTTCCCACATTCACTGCTCTTCCAAAACTTAGCTTGATACGTTTCTGTTCACTACCCAGACTTCTGGAGCTACCTTCATCTATGTGCATTCCCCTGAGCTTATCATACATCCTATGTGACATCAGTGCTTAATCTATCGTCGACTGCAGCCTTCCTACCTCCTATGTTATTTGCCCTTCACACTTCTCGGTACTGTTTCAAATGATGAAATCATGTCTTTCACACATATCCATGGTCATTTTGCTTGTTGGGTCGGTATACCCATTTATATCTTCTATGTGTGCATTCATATCTCCTAGTATAATTATCTCGCACTTTCCTCCTAACTTTTCAACGTCTTTTGATATACACTCTACCATTGCCTGGTTTTCCTCTCTGGCCTTTGCTCCCGTCCACAAGTACACCAAACCAAGGAGTGTCATTTGGCCTGCCACTTTCGCTTTTAGCCATAAATGTTCCTTGCACTCCTGCTTGACCCTTTGCCAGTCTATACTTTTATGAATGAATGCCCCCATACCACCCCTCTTTGTGCTGCCTTCTGTTCTATTAATATATTCCCGTGCGTAGTCCGGATTGTTAGGAGGTTTTTCCATGTCCCTAAGATGTGTTTCTACGAACCGTATACCATCGGCCTCTCCTCTCTTAGCTGTTCTTATATCTCTTCCCACATCAGCCTGTTCCTGCCACTCTGCATGTTAATATACCCTATGTCTGAATTGGCTTGGCGCTCATGGCTACGTCTATTTCTGCCTTGAACACTACCTATCTTGGATACTGGTGCCACTTTAAAATCGTATCTGTCCATACCACCTGTCAAAGAATCTCCCTGGTTGTTCTCTAGCT
This sequence comes from Rhipicephalus annulatus, assembly GCA_013436015.1. Classification (NCBI taxonomy): domain Eukaryota; kingdom Metazoa; phylum Arthropoda; class Arachnida; order Ixodida; family Ixodidae; genus Rhipicephalus; species Rhipicephalus annulatus. The sequence continues at coordinate 104,539 of WOVY01011975.1, forward strand.
ATCTTGCACCCCGAAGGGCCCGCCTGCCCCCCAAAAAAGCTACTGCGCGTCCTGCAAGATGCCAACCCATCTCATAACCAAGCCGCTCATCGAAGTGAATTCTGTCTCGTTGAAAACCAGCCCACCTATGCACGCCTCTCTTATTTCCACCACCTCAAAGCCTTTCTCTTGACTCATCCACCATATCTATTGGTTTGCGTTGACAACCGCTCTTTTCTGGTTGCCGTCAAGCGGCGGTATCTCTGGTATCACGCATATCACTACCTGTACCTGAGGAGAAGTGGCGCGCATGTCATCGAACCTTTTCGCCAGTGTGGTCGCTAGTCCTGCCACATCTTCATTATAGACATAGTTTAAACCCCCTGAAATTATCACGAGGTTTCGTCTATTAGCTGTAGTTTTGAGTTTTTCGCTCGCTTGTCTCATGACTGCTTCCATCTTGCGTCCTGGTAACGTCCCTACTGCAACCCTCTTGTCACCTGTTACCCTCTTTTTGATTGTTTCTGCGCATCGATTTAAATTCAAGTCGCCAGCGATTATCACATGCTGTGACTTTTCAGCTGGAGCATCCTACACCTGGGGGTTACTTGCACCTGTGACACCGGCTGCCTTGTCCCCTCCCAGCCCCACCACTACATTGTTGAAACTGGGCCTTGCAAAAATTGAGCCGGTTGAACCTGTTTTTTCCAAACTTGCTAGCTCTTTCTTCTCCGCCGTTCTGGTTGCCAGTGCCCTACTGTTCTTACCGTCGGCCGCTCCTTTGTTCACCTTGGCTAGTGCTTCCTGAGCAGACTTCAGCCTTTCTCCCATTGCCCTCGTTTTTTCTTGCTATGTCACCAACGCAGTCTCCAGCTCGGTGATTCTCAACAGCAGTTCACTCTGGGCAACCATTGTTTTCTCCATTTTTTTTTTTTTTTTGACCTCGCATTGCCTATACTTCGCATCAGCCTTCCCTCCATTTGCTTCGGTGAGAACATCAGTCAGCCCTACCTGTTGACATTACGACGACTGTGAAACACTTTTTCCTCATTTGGTCTCATGTTGTACATAATTTATTAAAAAAATATACGAGATGGCAGCTGACCAATAATTTCTTGCTTAACACCTCATGGGATTAAGTCTGCCGGAACCAGATCCTCTGTATCGATGAAAGAAAGAAGTCTTAATGTATGGGCTCGTTTTAATTATCCTTTCATCCACTTTTCTGTCTCACATTAAAATTACTTCGAATAACACCCCCCTATACTTTCTGTGGCAGTTTTGTCTGTTAGTTCTCTTATAATGTTGTGTCTAAGCAGCAGCAAATGTGTCTTCGACCTCAACAAGTGGCCTCGACTCATTCCAGTAGTGTATATGCAAGCAGTTGGTTGCTATTATCGTACATTCCCGAGTATGGTTGCTATATTGAATGCAATAAGGAAGTTATATGGTCTTGCTAAATGCAAAAAAAATCGTGCTTGTTATATTAGGTGTACTGCAAGTCTCGCTAACCAGTCCACTCTCTCCGATCCTTGCATAAATATCATTCATTGAATGTGGAGTATTCGGGTAGCCCCTTCGTATGCATTTTGCTTTTTTACAAAGTCATCTTGATATGCAAAACAAATGTGGCAACTTTTGTGGGAGGGTCCCTACATTTATTTCATACAGTGTACAGTTGAGAATATCTTTGGTGGTATTTTTTTGATGGGACGGAAAAATTATATTACTGTTTGCTTGGTTGGTTTTTTTTTTCAGTAAGAACTTTCTCGCTAAATTTTCCAGTGTGATGTTTAAGAAATATTTTAATGAGTAGAATTTTAAGTTCTTGATTTAGCTGTGTACTCACTGCAAAAGCTCTTGATAAAACTGTTTGAAAAAATCATGTGCAAAGGCAGTGAAGCGCCAACATGCACCATGTGCATTTGAATAAAAATAATGCAGTTTCATAGACTACTGCCAAAGATGAAGCACTGTTTGAAAAGCTTACATGCTGCCTTCACCACCTGAGTTCCTAACCACCTCCTTTTATGAAAAGTATGCAAGCAATTCATGGAGACGGATTGATACATTTTTCAACTCTGGTGATTGATAGGGATGACGGAAAAGCTAAATGTATGTATGCGTATACAATATGTAGTGTAGTGGATTTCACAAACTGAGGAAATATTTGACTGTGGTAGCCTTGGCTTAATTTTCAGTAAACAATGTTGTCAACATCTATTGCATTACAGATTACTGCAGTCGCTTCTGTTTTCACTAGCAGTGACATATGCTGGGTCGTGGCCAATACTCTGCCTAATATACAAGTCCACATAATGAGTTGGTGTAAACCAAAAGGAAACTAGCTCAGGAAGAGAACTAATTATTTCAATGGTTCTCGAAGCCCTTTTTGAGGATATTAGGAAAACTCCATATCTGTAGATGAGCATGCAAGCCAAAAAGTGTTGCACTGCATGTAGCAAGTTATTAACAATTTATGTTAACGTTGTAAACATTCTGCTTTTAAAGGGACATACTACTCGACACTTTTTTTAATGTTCACTCTAGATCAATAAAACTTCGGCTGTTTATGGAACTCTTTATGCTGATTTAAATTATTTAACTAGTTTTCTGCAAGTTGCATAATTATAGCTCTGTGACTTGACAAAGTGAAAACCCTGACCCTTCTGCCTCCCCCCCTTTTCATCCCTAAACTTCTGTAATTTTTACCATACATAGTTCATAATGTTTCAAATAAAGTGTAGAATACAAATAACTAATTGGGAAATGCATACTAAATATGTAATATGCATGAAAAATGACAGATGTAAAGATGTCTCTATTTAACCTACCCTAGCAAAGTTTTGCAAACAATTTTTACTATATAATAGACTATTTAAATTTAAATTAGATAATTGTATTTGTCATACTTTGGAAAAAAGTTGGGCAAAATTTCATGCAGATCTGAGCACTAGAAGTGTCAGAAAAACGAGGGGCACATTGAAAAAAATAGCAAATTTTGTGTTTTGAGAAAAATGAGATTTGAAGTTAAAATTGAGTTTTTATTTATGAAACATGTCATTAAATACAAGGAAATTTGCACACCAAAAAAAAAACAACCCTTCTTGTATTGTAGTGGCCACTGCCACAAAAATACGCCAGCATGATGAGTTTGTCCCTCTCGACTTTTTGAGCCGACTCCTCACAGACATTTCGCTCACAGACAGAGCCATGAAAGACTTGGCAAACTTCTTTCGCTCCATCTGGCAGAGCCTTTTGCCGACTGCAAGCTAATAAAAAGTTCAACAGGACTGCGAAACTTAAACTATGTCCAGTATCGAAGGACACAACAGTGCCGATGCCATTTTGCTGCCACGTTTGTGCCACATACCGTCGTACATAATGGCAGTGTAGTTCCGCTGAGTTCCCTCACTGTGAGCTCTTTCAGTCTCGCAAGATTGGTGCTGACGTCATCCATCGCTGCATGACGATCTTTCCGGCTGATGATGGCCCCGCCGCGGTGGTCTAGTGGCTAAGGTGTTCGGCTGCTGACCCGCAGGGCGCGGGTTCGAATCCCGGCTGCGGCGGCTGCATTTCCGATGGAGGCGGAAATGTTGTAGGCCCGTGTGCTCAGATTTGGGTGCACGTTAAAGAACCCCAGGTGGTCTAAATTTCCGGAGCCCTCCACTACCGCGTCTCTCATAATCATATAGTGGTTTTGGGACGTTAAACCCCACATATCAATCAATTTCCGACTGATGGCTGTGTATGACTTTTGATGCGATGGCTTTTGCAAGTCAACATCTGCCGCAAAGCGAACCAGCTGCTTGAAGCCTATTCCTACAGAGCGTGCTGCCACAACGGCTTTCACGCACGAGCAATGGCTTTTTTCATTCATGATGGAAATAAATGCATGAGACAAGCATTGTTAAGCTGTGCTGCTCGACAAGACATAGACCCTGCAAGTAGGCTTCACAGCACATACAGCCGTGCAGCGGCTAATGGCGGCCCCCTATCCGTACTACGTGATAAACCAGTCGTGGTGCTCTAAAAATGCGTAAGAGCGTGCTTCTTTTTGTTATTTCTTGGTCAGCGAGGGAAACTGTCGTTATTTGAAGACATTTGGCTCGACTCTTCTCCTCTCTTCGATCGACTCTTCACTCGACTTTTACACAATGGCGAGTGGCAGCGCATTATTGGTGGCAAGATGCTCGAAAACTGTACACTTTGGGCCTTTTAACAGGCACCTTGTGCTCTTTTGATGCACAAGAGTGGAAACTTGGGCTAGTTGGTGCGTAGTCATATTTGCAAGATGTTTCAGCGTGCGAACAAAGGAAAAAGGACAGGGTAGACAGAAAGAGCGCTGACTTCCAACTAACTTTATTTCACAGAGTGGCAAGAATATATACTGCTAAAAAGGATGATAACAGAGCATGAAGGTAAAATGCACCCTAATCTACACATCAGTAACAAAACACGTGTGACAGGTCCTCTATTGCCTCAAAGCCGAGCCAGGTAATCACGTTCAGCCTGTGATAAAGCAATCGATGATGTACTTACAAATTTATCTCCTAGCAAGTGTATTTTTTCGGCTTCAATAATTTCTCGGGTAAGCTGATCCCTGTGCCTTGCCAATATGGAGCACTGATCAAAGAGAGGGGTGCACCCACAATCTCGGCAATGAATGCCAAGATGCCCTTGTACCACATTGTGCACATTGTTTCGGTGTTCTCGGAGGCGGTCATTTATGCACCTGCCGGTTTGCCCGACATAGATGCACCCACACGTCAGTGGAATCAAGTAAACGACTCCCACTGCGCATGGGACGTAGCGTGTCCTGTGCGCGACAGAGCACGAGGCAGAATTTGCACGAGGTGCATTGACCCGTTCGCAAAGCCTCTGCAATTTTTCCGGGGCAGAAAAAATCACAAAAACGTTGGCGTCTCGAGCAATCTTTTTTAGCCTGTGTGATACGTCGTGCACGTAAGGCAGTACGACAGGCCGGCTCTTTTTGACACTGTTTCACTTATCCGGTTTGTCGCCTCGCTTCAAAACAGTGACCAGCTTTTCCGCCACCGAAACGAGAACATGCGCGGGGTAACCAGCTTTGGTAAGCCGCTCTACTTGTAGAGCAAAGCTGTGGTGTACCATGTGGGGGCATGACTTCTTTAAGGCATTGACAAGGCAGAGGTTAGCGATGCCCCGCTTGACCAATTTAGAGTGAGCTGAGCTGAAAGGCAGAAGAGGCTTGCCGCTCCTTGGTTCATACATCCAGCAAACATGTCGGGAGTCTAACAAACGCTTCAATTCTAGAAACTTGAGGTTGTTATCAGTGGGTGATTCATGGGTTAGAACTAGTGGTTTCAGGCACTCTCGGAAAACAGTCAACACGTCAGAGGAAACGGTCTGAAAGTTTTGACTATCGCATTTCAACAACACTAAGTAATCATCAACAAAACGGCAAACTTTAAAAACTACAGAGTCGTCAAGCTTGTTTGACAAGACACGATCATGATGTGCTAGAAATATGTCACTAAGAATGGGTGCCAAACATGAAATAATACATATTCCACTTTTTTGTAAGTAGTTTTTGTCCTCCCATGATACAAAGGTGGCCTTCAAATAAAAACCGAGTAATTCTAATAAGCTGCTGTTGTGAATTCCAGTACGCGTTTGAAACGCTGATGATTCTAACCTGTCTATGGATTCCTCTACACATTTAAGTAGTTGGTCATGCGGCAAAGAGTAATACAAGTCCTTAATATCCACAGACATTGCCTGGAGTCCTGTGTTAGTTCGTCCAATAATGTCAATAACAGCGTCAGAGTTCTTGACCAAAAAAGGATCGTCTATTGTTATGTGTTTTAGCTTTTCCTGCAAGAAAAGTGCTACAGACTTTTGCCAGGTTCCCCTTTCTGTTACAATGACCCGCAATGGGCAGTCAATTTTGTGAGTTTTCGCAGAAAAGAACAGGTCAAGGCTAAGCTTTTTGCAACTATCTATCGCCTTCGAAAGCTTCTGAATCCCAAGGCCCCGGTAAGAGTTTTTGCACGCTTCTTAAGCTTATCCAGACCAATCTCATCATTCTCGTTGAAAAGAGACTGCATTGCATGCATAGCTTTCACTTTAAACATTGAACGAGGGAGAACCGCAAAACCACCTTCTTTGTCAGCCGGCAGAAGTGACAAGGAATGTGCCTTTAGGTACGCGACAGTGCTTCTTGTATTGACAAATTTGTTCGAAGGCTTACATCTCGAGAGCACGTGCACGCCTTGGGCAACACATCTATCACATTCAGAGTCAAGAGCACGACGGGCGACTTGCCTGACCAGAGTGAGGAGCTCGTGCGGTGTTCTTGAAGGTGCCACCGCGTACTTTGGTCCGAGGCATAGGGTGTGCTTAACGTTGTCGGGAAGAAAAGCATCCCCGAGAACATGCACACAGTCCTTAGCAGCTGGAGACTTCCTTGGTGTGATGGCCCGCAGGTAACTGAGCGACTGACGCCACATGAACTCGACTTTTCGGTCTACGAGGCTTGAGAGTTCACGACACTTCTTCTGTTTAACTGCTGTGCGTTCGTTGCCTAGAATTTGTAGTTGCAGGGCTTGCATAAATGACCGCCTCCGAGAACACCGAAACAATGTGCACAATGTGGTACAAGGGCATCTTGGCATTCATTGCCGAGATTGTGGGTGCACCCCTCTCTTTGATCAGTGCTCCATATTGGCAAGGCACAGGGATCAGCTTACCCGAGAAATTATTGAAGCCGAAAAAATACACTTGCTAGGAGATAAATGTGTAAGCACATCATCGATTGCTTTATCACAGGCTGAACGTGATTACCTGGCTCGGCTTTGAGGCAATAGAGGACCTGTCACACGTGTTTTGTTACTGATGTGTAGATTAGGGTGCATTTTACCTTCATGCTCTGTTATCATCCTTTTTAGCAGTATATATTCTTGCCACTCTGTGAAATAAAGTTAGTTGGAAGTCAGCGCTCTTTCTGTCTACCCTGTCCTTTTTCCTTTGTTCGCACGCTGAAACATCTTGCAAATATGACTACGCACCAACTAGCCCAAGTTTCCACTCTTGTGAGTTACATTTCTAGTACATCGGGCATCTATATCTCCTCTTCTACAAGTCCTTGTCTTCTCGTCAGTTTAATCAGTGTGGCTGCTTGCCGCGCACGCTCATTGGCGTACTGCATCCGGCTAAAGATACTTCTTTCCGAAGTCAAGGCATTGTTTGGTGGCCTTACTCCCTCAGTTGGCCATGGTTTAAGAGTTTCTCAGATTCTACGCTCAGAATGGCTTCGGCAGGCTCGACTGTACCGTCAAGCCCTGCAACTACAAATCCTAGGGAACGAACGCACAGCAATTAAACAGAAGAAGTGTCGTGAACTCTCAAGCCTCGTAGACCGAAACGTCGAGTTCATGTGGCGTCAGTCGCTCAGTTACCTGCGGGCCATCACACCAAGGAAGTCTCCAGCTGCTAAGGACTGTGTGCATGTTCTCGGGGATGCTTTTCTTCCCGACAACGTTAAGCACACCCTATGCCTCGGACCAAAGTACGCGGTGGCACCTTCAAGAACACCGCACGAGCTCCTCACTCTGGTCAGGCAAGTCGCCCGTCGTGCTCCTGACTCTGAATGTGATAGATGCGTTGCCCAAGGCGTGCAGGTGCTCTCGAGATGTAAGCCTTCGAACGAATTTGTCAATACAGGAAGCACTGTTGCGTACCTAAAGGCACATTCCTTGTCACTTCTGCCGGCTGACAAGGAAGGTGGTTTTGCAGTTCTTTCTCGTTCAAAGTTTAAAGTGAAAGCTATGCATGCAATGCAGTCTCTTTTCAACGAGAATGATGAGATTGGTCTGAATAAGCTTAAGAAGCGTGCAAAAACTCTTACCGGGGCCCTGGGGTTTCAGAAGCTTTCGAAGGCGATAGATAGTTGCAAAAAGCTTAGCCTTGACCTGTTCTTTTCTGCGAAAACTCACAAAATTGACTGCCCATTGCGGGTCATTGTAACAGAAAGGAGGACCTGGCAAAAGTCTGTAGCACTTTTCTTGCCAGAAAAGCTAAAACACATAACAATAGACGATCCTTTTTTGGTCAAGAACTCTGACGCTGTTATTGACATTATTGGACGAATTAACACAGGACTCCAGGCAATGTCTGTGGATATTAAGGACTTGTAATACTCTTTGCCGCATGACCAACTACTTAAATGTGTAGAGGAATCCATAGACAGGTTAGGATCATCAGCGTTTCAAACGCGTACTGGAATTCACAACAGCAGCTTATTAGAATTACTCAGTTTTTATTTGAAGGCCACCTTTGTATCATGGGAAGACAAAAACTACTTACAAAAAAGTGGAATATGTATTGGTTCATGTTTGGCACCCATTCTTAGTGACATATTTCTAGCACATCATGATCGTGTCTTGTCAAACAAGCTTGACGACTCTGTAGTTTTTAAAGTTTGCCGTTTTGTTGATGATTACTTAGTGTTGTAGAAATGCGATAGTCAAAACTTTCAGACCGTTTTCTCTGACGTGTTGACTGTTTTCCGAGAGTGCCTGAAACCACTAGTTCTAACCCATGAATCACCCTCTGATAACAACCTGAAGTTTCTAGATTTGAAGCTTTTGTTAGACTTCCGACATGTTTGCTGGATGTATGAACCAAGGAGCGGCAAGCCTCTTCTGCCTTTCAGCTCAGCTCACTCTAAATTGGTCAAGCGGGGCATCGCTAACCTCTGCCTTGTCAATGCCTTAAAGAAGTCATGCCCCCACATGGTACACCACAGCTTTGCTCTACAAGTAGAGCGGCTTACCAAAGCTGGTTACCCCGCGCATGTTCTCGTTTCGGTGGCGGGAAAGCTGGTCACTGTCTTGAAGCGAGGCGACAAACCGGATAAGCGAAACAGTGTCAAAAAGAGCCGGCCTGTCGTACTGCCTTACGTGCACGACGTATCACACAGGCTAAAAAAGATTGCTCGAGACGCCAACGTTTTTGTGGTTTTTTCTGCCCCGGAAAAATTGCAGAGGCTTTGCAAATGGGTCAATGCACCTCGTGCAAATTCTGCCTCGTGCTCTGTCGCGCACAGGACACGCTACGTCCATTGCGCAGTGGGAGTCGTTTACTTATTCCACTGACGTGTGGGTGCATCTATGTCGGGCAAACCGGCAGGTGCATAAATGACCGCCTCCGAGAACACCGAAACAATGTGCACAATGTGGTACAAGGGCATCTTGGCATTCATTGCCGAGATTGTGGCTGCACCTCTCTCTTTGATCAGTGCTCCATATTGGCAAGGCACAGGGATCAGCTTACCCGAGAAATTATTGAAGCCGAAAAAATACACTTGCTAGGAGATAAATGTGTAAGCACATCATCGATTGCTTTATCACCGGCTGAACGTGATTACCTGGCTCGGCTTTGAGGCAATAGAGGACCTGTCACACGTGTTTTGTTACTGATGTGTAGATTAGGGTGCATTTTACCTTCATGCTCTGTTATCATCCTTTTTAGCAGTATATATTCTTGCCACTCTGTGAAATAAAGTTAGTTGGAAGTCAGCGCTCTTTCTGTCTACCCTGTCCTTTTTCCTTTGTTCGCCCGCTGAAACATCTTGCAAATATGACTTTTGATGCAATTTCAAAGCATTTCCAGTTAAGTCTCCACATGTATTTTTTTTTTCCAGAATAGTAAAGGTACTAATCTTATCAAAACAGGTGAAAATAAAGAAATTGGTAATTTTGAAGAAAACTCGTTTTTCCACCCGCATCTCCCCTTAAATGCTGTCACCAGCCGCACGGTAGGAAGGCAGCAAGTAGGCCCACGAAGTTGTAGGCGATTTTTTGATCGGGAGAACACTGACGCTATAAACATCACTGCGAGTTTCATGAATCGCAAATGTGGTACACGTCTGCAATGTCAAAACGATTGAAGTGGGATTCTATCGTTAAAGAAACCGACTGCCTCCATGTCCTCCTACACTTATGCCAGGTACTAAGTCTGTGCCCAAATATATTCGCTGTTGGGGAAGTTAGGGTAAATCATATATGACGTTTTTTAGCATTTACCCTGTGCACCAATGTTGCAGAGTTGGCACTCCGGAATTAGAATGACTCCGGCATCATTCCACATTTTCGCGACCACGATATGGAACGGGGATAGAATCACATCTTGTTCCGAAAATAGAGAGTTTTCTTTTACGCATTATTTCTCAAACCTCGGACATTAGTTAGTCAGAGCCTTGAATTTAACAACAAAGCAGTGCTTTTAAAATGGCTTGACAGGTAACAAGCATGGTAGATTTATAAGCAGCACACGAGCTATATTTATGTCCTTATGTAGACAGTTACTGCAAGCTTAGTCTTTATTCTCACCCGCTAAGGCGGTCTGTGGCTAAGGCACTCGGCTGCTTACCCCCAAGTCGCAGGCCTAGCTGTGGCGGCCACATTCTCAATGGGGGCGGTAATGCTTGAGGCCTTTGTTTTTTTATTTAGGTTGACGATAAGAACCCTAGGTGGTCGAAATTTCCGGAACTCTCCACTATGGCATCTGTCGTAATTATAGGTAGTTTTGGGATGTGAGACTCTAACAATTATTATGTTTATTATTCTTTTGCGCAACTGCGGCTCTATGCCACTGGTATCTGTCGTGCAGAACTACAGCTGTGCTTAGAATCTCTTGAGGCTTGTGATTTTTTTTTTTTGTGGGGCACAAGCTACCTGCTGTCTCCCACCCTTCACTTCTTTGTTTTTGGTCATGTCACCATTGGCGACTCGGACGTGTCTTAAAGAAGCGCTTCTCTTAGTGGTGATGCTGAGTGGCGCTGTGTGATGTTTGTGTTCTCTGTAAGGTTTCGTGTACCCTGCACTTCACGCTGTCTGACGTTATACTCCCCCTCCCTGCTTTATGCAATGCTTTCCGCCCTGTCTTGACACAACGATACACAGTAAAAGCCAGCACGAAAACAATGACGAGACAAATGTAATAAGACTAGCGTTGTCCTTTTTCGTCCGAGCTTATGTGGGCAAAGGTGCCCACATGGGTGCCTTTACCTGAAACTGTCTGTGAAGGTTTGCAGGTAAGCACAGCGCACAATTTCAAACAGTCTCAGTATGGAGACAGAAGGTGGTAGCTTTATACCCCTTCCATACAGAGAGAGAAAAACTTTTCAAAGCATTGGTTCAGTAGGCCAGTGGACGCCAGAAAGGCCATGTAATTATGATCATGGTAATGCCTCCCCGAGTCCTTAGACGAGGATTCCCATGCACCGAAAAATCCCATGTACCTCTGTATTAGGATCGAGATATGTCGCCAGGCCTTTGTAATCCCTCGATCTTTATGAGTTTTGCATACTTTTGCAGTTATTAGTGCATCTGATGACATCTGCTTTATGGGGCATTCAACCTTAACTCAGTAAATTTGTCAAGATGCCTTTCCCACGTTTAAAAACTGTTGGAATGAAATTGAACTGCCCGGCCATTTCCAAAGTGTGAATGGGCTAAGTTTTCTCATTCCAAGAAATTGACAGGAATGCGATTGCAGCAGGTTCTTATTTTCTGGAATGGAATAGGAATAGAATGCAGGCACCTATTCTGCAACACTGCTGTGCACCGACCTTTTCTTTTTTTCTTAAGGTACTTTAATTTTTACTTTTTCCTAAAATATTTCATACATGTATTCTCTTTCATAGAATTTCCCCTCATGTTGATAACTCTTCATGTGCTCAGGCCACTTGCCAATACAATCTTCAATGCCACGCACACTTGCTATATATTCGGCGACAACTTATCTTGACATTAAAGTGAAGGCTATGGAGCCGAAGCTCCTACATATCCGTGTTGCTCCGCATGTAGTACGGCAGCTGGTGGCTGATTTCAGTTCTACTTGCTCTATCTTTAATTCATCAAAGATTACATACAAAAAAAACATGAATGGGGGACACATTTAGATTGTTTAGTGTACATTTTAGTGCCATTATCAAGCCAACCTCTTTTGAAGCTGCTTGCTCCTCATGTTCGTGCCCACGTCTTCAATGCTCTTGTTTTTACTTTTTTTGGTGGGTTCATGAACAAGAGCAAAAATTGACGAGTGCTCACCTATCACCTGCAAGCCAATCTCCTCGTATGCCACTCTACTCCTCATTTTCTATACGTGGGTCTCTCTTCCCAGAGCTCCAGTTTATTTTCATGGCTGGGCTCCAAAATGCTAGTTGTCGTTTTCCCACTGAATGTTTGTAAAGTTTTCTCAGTGAGAAGAGATAAACAAACAAGTCTATTGTAGCATACATAGGTCCTTATATAATGTTTCAACTTAGCCTGTAAAATATGTTATACATTCAGTGTTCAGCCTTAAAAAAAAAAAACCGAGTGCATAGAGACTTTGTGGCCTTTTCTACAACTGTTACATCCTAGGAGAAAGAAAAAAAACACTTTTTAAAGAAAAGTATGGTGCCCTTACTGTGACAAAGGTGTGCAGAATAATGTGAATGCTTCTGCTAGTTTCTGTATCTGCACCGTAGTTTCATAGTGTGTTAACATGGTCAGTCCCTTCAATAAGTTTTCGTGGCATCCGGTTCGAACCATGCAGAATGTTTGTAACCTAATAAATAGAAAACCGTGAAAGATTCTTGCAGCACAAAAGCTGTCTTGTGCTTTGCATGACTTAATCTTGCCAAACAGTACATTAGAGTGGCTGTCATGTTCTTGAAGGTGGAGGCTGCGGCCCTGGCGATGCAGTGATCCTGCCTGGGCGTGGCACTGAATCTTGCCAAGCTGTACATGGGAAAGGCCGTCCTATTCTTGAGGGTGGAGGCTGCAGCCCCGGCCATGCAAAGATCCTGCCTGGGCCTGGTGCTGTGTTCAGCCCCCGAGTCGGCATTGCTGGCAATGGTGTTCACAAAGAAAGATATGAGCCTGTAGCCCTCAGCAGGCCAGGTAGTATCCGAGAGGTGTGGGCCTCTAACCTTGAGGAAGAATTGCGGGCCATGAGGCAAACGGTCCAGAAGTATAACTATGTTGCTATGGACACAGAGTTTCCAGGAATCGTGGCACATCCCATCGGGTTTTTTCACAGTGCCGCAGATTACCAGTACCAACTGCTGCGAAGTAACGTAAACTCACTCGATATAATCCAGCTCGGTCTCACCTTTTTTGATGAAGCTGGAAACCCAGCCCCAGACTGCTGCACCTGGCAAATCAACTTCAAGTTCAACCTGAATGCAGACATGCATGCACAAGATTCAATTCTTCTACTAGTCAACTCGGGCATACAGTTTGCAAAGCACAGTGCAGAAGGCATTGAGCCAAATGAATTTGCACAGCTTTTCACGATTTCTGGTATTGTCTACTCTGAAAATGTCCGGTGGCTCACTTTTCATAGTGGATATGACTTTGGCTACATGATCAAGCTGTTGTTAGATCAACCCCTGCCTGAAAACGTCGATGAGTTTTTTGAACTGCTGCGGATCATATTCCCAAAGATTTATGATCTCAAGTTTCTCATGAGGGGCTGCAAATCCTTTCGAGGAGGCTTACAAGAACTGGCCAACCAGCTTCACGTAGAACGTGTTGGACAACATCATCAGGCAGGCAGTGACAGCTTGCTTACAGGTGGAGCCTTTTTCAAAATGCGGCAAGTGTTCTTCAGTGACCAGATTGACGATGCTAAGTACTGCGGACAAATCTATGGCCTCGGTCCAGCATTCGAGTCAACCGGTAGCTTTCGCACTACTAAAAGAGATCCTTTGCCTCCGCCTATGATCAGAAAATTTTTATTTTGATGGCGTTTCTTGGTGCTTCCCACCAGCCCAGCCCAGCTTTGCTGTGCCGACTCGATATAATCGGGACTACCACTGTGTCTGATGTGCCTTGCCGTGAACTCTGCTCTTACAGTTGCCTCACAGACTCTCCCTGTGTCCTTTCACATTTTACACACTGTACCACTTTCTCAGTGACCTCATCTCTTCTCTCTACATTCCACTCTCATCTGGAAAAAAAAAATGCTTTTCCTCGCACACTGCTTTTTTTTAATAATCAGGACTACCGGTGTGTGTGACGTGCCTTGCCGTGAACTCTGCTCTCACATTTGCTGCACACACTCTTCCTGTCTCTTTTCACACTTTACACACTGTACCACTTTCTCGGTGACCTCAACTCTTCTCTCTGTGCTTCACTCTCATCTGGAAAAAAAATGCTTTTCCTCGCACACTGCTTTTTTTTTAATAATCAGGACTACCGGTGTGTGTGACGTGCCTTGCCGTGAACTCTGCTCTCACATTTGCTGCACACACTCTCCCTGTGTCTTTTCACACTTTACACACTGTACCACTTTCTCGGTGACCTCAACTCTTCTCTCTGTATTTCACTCTCATCTGTAAAAAAAATTTGTTCGTCACACACTGCTTTTTTTCATAATCATGACTACCGGTGTGTGTGACGTGCCTTGCCGTGAACTCTGCTCTCACAGTTGCTGCACACACTCTCCCTGTGTCTTTTCACACTTTACACACTGTACCACTTTCTCGGTGACCTCAACTCTTGTTTATGTATTTCACTCTCATCTGTAAAAAAATTTGTTCCTCGCACACTGCTTTTTTTAATAATCTGCACTACCAGTGTGTGTGACGTGCCTTGCCATGAACTCTGCTCTCACAGTTGCTGCACACACTCTGCCTGTGTCTTTTCACACATTACACACTGTACCACTTTCTCGGTGATCTCAACTCTTCTCTCTGTATTTCACTCTCACCTGTAAAAAAAATTTGTTTCTCGCACACTGCTTTTTTTTTAATAATCAGGACTACCGGTGTGTGTGACGTGCCTTGCCGTGAACTCTGCTCTCACATTTGCTGCACACACTCTCCCTGTGTCTTTTCACACTTTACACACTGTACCACTTTCTCGGTGACCTCAACTCTTCTCTCCGTATTTCACTCTCATCTGTAAAAAAAATTTGTTCGTCGCACACTGCTTTTTTTCATAATCATGACTATCGGTGTGTGTGACGTGCCTTGCCGTGAACTCTGCTCTCACAGTTGCTGCACACACTCTCCCTGTGTCTTTTCACACTTTACACACTGTACCACTTTCTCGGTGACCTCAACTCTTGTTTCTGTATTTCACTCTCATCTGTAAAAAAATTTGTTCCTCGCACACTGCTTTTTTTTAATAATCTTGACTACCAGTGTGTGTGACGTGTCTTGCCATGAACTCTGCTCTCACAGTTGCTGCACACACTTTCCCTGTGTCTTTTCACACTTTACACACTGTACCACTTTCTCGGTGACATCAACTCTTCTCTCTGTATTTCACTCTCATCTGTAAAAAAAATTTGTTCTTTGCACACTGCTTTTTCTAATAATCATGACTACCGGTGTGTATGATCTGCCTTGTTGTGAACTCTGCTCTCACAGTTGCTCCACAGACTCTCCCTGTGTCTTTTCACACTCTACACACTGTCCCACTTTCTCAGTGACCTCATCTCTCTATATTCCGCACTGATCTGGAAAAAAGAATTGCTGTTCCTCACGCACTGTTTTCTTATAATATGGTGGGAAAACCAAGCATGGTCTTGAGTACTCACTTATGCTTTCGGCCTTAAATCTTGGAGGGCTTGTTAAAGCACTGCATGAGCTAAAATTCATTGCTCGAGCTTGGATGACCCTGCTGGTCACAAATTAAGTGCTACTGAGGCCTACACTTGATGCTGAACCAATGCGGTCTTTACAGATAGGGTCAGAGTAGTCAAGTGTGTCTAAACAGATACTGAACAAAATTTTTGTTGAGAATATCTTCAGCCACATGCAAAAAGTGAGTGCTAAAATCGATAGATACAACCTTTAATTCAGGTGGGAACTAAAGGAAAATATTGAGTTTAGTATTTCTCACAAATCACCGCGTCTAAAAGCCATGCCGTGAACTAGAGGAGGTGACGTTACTCATCGAAAATGGCCATTCAAACAATATTTATTGTTCTCGACTTTTGTGGGCTCGCTTGGCCTCTCTTAGGGTTGCTAAAATCACAATGACAATGAGCAGTGCTCATCGTTGGGGGAAAAAGTGAATAAGCATAAGGGCTTTTGTGAAAGGAAGAGAGTGAATTCAAGGCAAAGGGGCAGAAAAAGGAGGACAGGAACATGAAAAGAAAAGGAGGGCAGGAATATGATTGCGACTCCATGGTTCAGCTCGTGCTCTAGTGCAGTCACTGTGCATCGAGAAACCAATATATTTATAACTATTAAAAAAATACATAAAATCAATTGTTTTTGTTGGAACAGTGGTGCCTTTCAAGTAGAAACTAAAATGTCTTTGCAAGTTTTTTTCCATTTTTTTCATGTAAGTGCCCATTTTTTTTTACTGTATCCCCTCATAGGCAATTTTTTATTTGAAGAAGCTGTCCTTACTCTAGTACAAAGTAGCCATAGTATTAAACCACAATATGAGGGCAAATTAAGTTTATAGAATTTTATGTAACATGGCAAAAGAGTGAAGTGGCACCAGGGCTTCCCACTATTCATAAAGGCTCCGAGCATATTATAATTCTCTGTCATCAGCCTGAGTAACAATGAAATGCACATAATGCCTAACAGATATGTAGTGGGTACTTTGTTTCTCCACAGAATAATAGTGGCCTAGTGGCTACGTCTCTACATCGCAGGATTAAGATTTTTTGAGTTGTGGGTACATCACAACTGTTCTTGTAGCTGTTTTGCACCAAGAGAGTTTAGAATGGGCTTTATAAATCTGCTCCTGCACTTTTCACTGAAACTGAGCAACTTGTTCCATGCAGGCATCTGATGTTTATTTTGTGACACTTTACATTTCTCTCATGACCCGAAAGCCTCAAGGAAGCGAGTTGGGGGTCACGTTGAAGAACATCAGATGTTTGAAGTTTCCGGAGCCCTCCTCTACAGTGTATATTAAAATCATATCACTATTTAGACATTTAAATACCAAGAAATTATTGTTCATTACACCTTTGCTTCATACTGCCGTGATTTGAAAACTTCCATCTTTACTGTAATGTATATAACTAGACCACTCGTAACTGTTAGAATTGTGGTTAACATTTACTGTCAAATTAAAAACAAAAGAAAAATGAATCGTGGCCACTCAAAGTGCTGTCATGAAGTTATTATACTGATCTTTTTTGCCTTTCAGGGCTCTTAGTCTTCAGCATTGGTGAAAATATCTAAGCCATACCGGTTGACCAATTGATGGAAGTGCAAGTATTCTATACTGTTTCAAAACGGAATGCTGCTCGGAGTTGCGAGTTTTCTTGGTAGCTGCTCAGAATATGCTCCATAAAGGCACTGGGAAAATTTGGACAAAGAGCTTTCAGCATGCGACCAACACGCAAATTCTAAGAAAACTGAAAATAATCTTTGTACTATCATTCTAGTATGCAAGTATGTAGCACTATCGGCTCTGATCTCATTTATGCAATAAGAACTGGCAATATCAAGCACATAGCTTTCCTTGTTTTCCCGTTTGATATTTATTCTGTACACATTTGTGACGTTTTGGTCCTTTGGTCCATTTCGAAGTTCTTCAGTCACATAACTTGAGTCATCATCTGAAGTGACACCTTGAACGGTGTTTAGCGATCGGCGAGGTGTGATGTGTAATGTATTCGAAGGCTGTGGTTTTTAAAAGGTTCTCTTACTAGTGTTGCTAGAGCACTTCCAAGAGAAGGTCCTCATTGGCTAGCATCTTGATTTTACATTCTTGCCCTTAGGAGTCAGTCAGGGTTCTAGATACTCTGAAGGGAGAAACATGCTTTGCTGTTCTTTTCGAGTGCTCGTTTTGGATTACATGGAAATTATGCAAGGTGCTTTTTGTTCGTGAAAAACTTTGGTGTGGGTGCACGTGCTCTTCTGAACGTGGCCATCAAGTGTAAAAGGCGAAGTTTTTATTAACTTTGTATGTGTTTCAGCCATGGTAGCAGCCGCTCACCACGGAGCCCAATGAGATGACAGGACAGAAGCTCACAAGCAAGAACAAGCAAGACCTGCTCACGCCAGCTGTACACTGTGACTGTAACCAAATGGCTTAACTCAGGGTAGTTAGCCACACAAGGTTAACCCTCACCACTAGAAAACAGGGAAGCAAATGGGAAGCAAATTCGAACATGTATGTCTCACAGGTAAATTGCAAAACGATCGTGACCATAATCAGGTTTTTCTTGCCCTTGGTCTCGGCGATTTTTGTCTCAGAGGCATCAGTTCCGCCTTTCGTTGTACATTGAGAAATTGGACACGCCTGCAGTATATTTTCAGTATATACGAACAGAAGACAATTATCAAGTGAACCTTCTAGCGTGCGTAAAAAAAAGAATTCAACACACAGGAAGAGGGATATCTATAAAGAGTGCAACTGCAAAGGCGAAAATCGCTAGGGGAATTTGTGCCATATATAGCGAGCTTCGCACCACTGCTCGAAAGATACATTGCTTGCATATTCACTTCATCGCTTTGTCATCATGTTTATGCTCATGTTCGAAGGGGCCCTCCGACACTATTTGAGCGTGTATATTTTATAGGTTCTTCTGGTGCTATGGAAAGCGTCGATATTATTGCACAAATGACAACGCCAAAATTGATGCAGTTATAATTTTAATTCACGGGATAAACTACCTTGACTTCGGACCATGGCAACACACATAAGCTATTTTTGTTATGGGAAGCGATGTAGGATCATGTGACGTGGCGACGAGGACCGTTAGTTTTTTATTGGCTGCACGCTACAAATAGCGTACAATATTCATATTCTGGCAGCTTGTGCATACGAGTAAATGCCAAAAACAGCACAAACTTCTTTTACACTTTCTCAGAAAGAAATGATTCCTGTTTATAAATGGTGCACTTTCAGAACAATGAACACAACACATAGCCTGGGAACGAGGCTATGGTACGCCAGCAACTGGAAGTGGAAATGCGTGCCATGTTTTTAGCGTGCCAAAAATGTCACAGGTGGTGGGTGCCGGCATTGCCGTAGAACCGTCTTGCAAGCAAGCCAGGAAGTCCCCCTGCCCAAAGTGCATATGTGTATCTAACACAGTGTGATAGGGTTGTATCTGCTACGCCTCTAGTTCGTAATAACCATGCTAACAACGCCATCAAAAGGAGCTGTAGTGGGGTATTGTTTGAAGGCCACCGTGAGTTTACCTTTCCGGTATGTCTTTACAAGGCCCGAGCTGTGATTGGAAGCGGTACTGGAAGTCGGAAAGTGAGTGAAATGCAAAAGAGAACGTTTCTCGTCGTCGTCTGCTCGAGATTTGAACTCTAAAGACTCATAGCTTCCCTTTCCGTGCACCAACTTCTATAATTCTTATTGCATTTGTCTCGGTAATCGTCACTACACGCAATCCAGTGCTAAATAAGACTGTTCAAAAAGTGCCGCAGTGATCCTTTAATCCAATAAGGCATTACAGAGCGTACGTCAGAGTGCTTGCCGCGAACTCGCAGTCATGCGATGCTTGCTTGCACTTACATAGCCAGTTTCAGCATGCTGAAGTAACTGAAAATATAATTTTTCTTGTATCCACAGTTCGTTTTGATCAGCTTACTACTATTCTGAAACTAGGTTGAATTAAAGGAAGAAGTTTGCTAGGTCCTTGATTTTCAAGAAAACGTGCCTCAAGGCTAACCAAAGTGAAGGGCCTATGCTTGTTCGCTTATGAAAAGCCCTGTTTGCGCTACCCATTTATCTTGACAGCATTTTTCACAGCCCCATATAGAATTTGGAGCCCACAGGGCTCTGACTTCTATTTAGTTGCTTACTAAAATGAATGTTAATGTTTGCCTCTTTTGTGTCCAGAAAGCATAACAGTTTTAGTTCTTTGTTGTCTAAAACTATTTTCCCGAATGTGTGTCTTCTTTGTTCAAAGCTTTCTTCCAGTTCTTCTCGCAGGCCTGTTTGGCACAGAAAGTGTCCGATATATAATATAATATATATATATATATATATATATATATATATATATATATATACAGTAGAAAAAGAGGTCGAAAAACGTGCGAAAAAACACTAGTTTTACTAACGTTTCGGCAGGAGGGCCTGCCGAAACATTAGTAAAACTAGTGTTTTTTCCCACGTTTGTCGATCTCTTTTTCTACTGTATTTTCCACCGGATTCATTGAATATCACCCCACCATATATATATATATATATATATATATATATATATATATTATATATATATATATATATATATATATATATATATATATATATATATATGTGTGTGTGTGTGTGTGTGTGTGTGTGTGTTTTAGGTTGTATACGAGGGACTATTGATAAGCTGCCAGTTAGTAATAAATTCACGTGCTACGTGACGCCAAACAGGCTCATAAAGAGTGAGCCACACTCGCCGCCATGGCTACTAGTGGCACTGACTGACACTCCCATATTTCAATTGATATAGATACCTAATAAAGTGGCTGGGGGGATAGCTGCCGTGGTAGCTCAGTGGTGGAGCATCGAACGCATTATTCGAAGGTCGCAGGTTTAGATCCTGCCCATGGCAAGTTATCTTTTCACCCACTTTTCTTTCTTCTCATTTACATTACAATTGGCCTAATAACTTCCCCTATACCTTCCTTGGCATCATTGTCTTTAGATCTCATTGATATTGTGTAAACACGAAAAACGAGCCCTTAAGTATACACTTGTTTCCCTTATATATATATATATATATATATATATATATATATATATATATATATATGTGAGATATAACAGACAGTAATGCCAAGGAATGTACAGGGGAAGTTATTAAAACCAATGGAATGTAAATAAGAAGAAAGAAAAGTGGATGAAAAAATTACCAACTGTGAGCAGGAATCGAACCTACGACCTTCGAATTACGCGTTCAATGCTCTAACCACTGAGCTATCACAGCGGCCCTCCCTCCATCCACTTTTTTTGGGTTTATCTGTGAATTTAGAAGTAGGAGTGACAGTCAGCGCCATCTATAAGCCAAACGACGAGTGTGAAAACACTCTTATACGCATATTTGGCGTCACGTAGCACGTGAACTTATTATGACCGGGCAGCTGATTAATTGTCCCTCTTATACAACCTAAAGACACCAAGTCTGCCAGTACGAGACCCTCGTTCAATGAAAATAAGGGAAAGAAGTGTATACCTAAGGGCTCGTTTTTCCGTGTTTTAACACAATATTAATGAGATATAACAGACAGTAATGCCAAGGAATGTACAGGGGAAGTTATTAAAACCAATGGAATGTAAATAAGAAGAAAGAAAAGTGGATGAAAAAATTACCAACTGTGAGCAGGAATCGAACCTACGACCTTCGAATTACGCGTTCAATGCTCTAACCACTGAGCTATCACAGCGGCCCTCCCTCCATCCACTTTTTTTGGGTTTATCTGTGAATTTAGAAGTAGGAGTGACAGTCAGCGCCATCTATAAGCCAAACGACGAGTGTGAAAACACTCTTATACGCATATTTGGCGTCACGTAGCACGTGAACTTATTATGAGCGGGCAGCTGATTAATTGTCCCTCTTATACAACCTAAAGACACCAAGTCTGCCAGTACGAGACCCTCGTTCAATGAAAATAAGGGAAAGAAGTGTATACCTAAGGGCTCGTTTTTCCGTGTTTTAACACAATATTAATGAGATATAACAGACAGTAATGCCAAGGAATGTACAGGGGAAGTTATTAAAACCAATGGAATGTAAATAAGAAGAAAGAAAAGTGGATGAAAAAATTACCAACTGTGAGCAGGAATCGAACCTACGACCTTCGAATTACGCGTTCGATGCTCTAACCACTGAGCTATCACAGCGGCCCTCCCTCCATCCACTTTTTTTGGGTTTATCTGTGAATTTAGAAGTAGGAGTGACAGTCAGCGCCATCTATAAGCCAAACGACGAGTGTGAAAACACTCTTATACGCATATTTGGTGTCACGTAGCACGTGAACTTATTATGAGCGGGCAGCTGATTAATTGTCCCTCTTATACAACCTAAAGACACCAAGTCTGCCAGTACGAGACCCTCGTTCAATGAAAATAAGGGAAAGAAGTGTATACCTAAGGGCTCGTTTTTCCGTGTTTTAACACAATATTAATGAGATATAACAGACAGTAATGCCAAGGAATGTACAGGGGAAGTTATTAAAACCAATGGAATGTAAATAAGAAGAAAGAAAAGTGGATGAAAAAATTACCAACTGTGAGCAGGAATCGAACCTACGACCTTCGAATTACGCGTTCGATGCTCTAACCACTGAGCTATCACAGCGGCCCTCCCTCCATCCACTTTTTTTGGGTTTATCTGTGAATTTAGAAGAAGGAGTGACAGTCAGCGCCATCTATAAGCCAAACGACGAGTGTGAAAACACTCTTATAATAATACCAAGGAAACCAAGGAATGTATAGGGTAAATTATTAGAACCAATGTAATGTAAATAGGAAGAAAGAAAAGTGGGTGAAAAAATAACTTGCCGTGAGCAGGAATCGAACCTACAACCTTCAAATAACACGTTTGGTGCTCTATCACTGAGCTATCATGGCAGCTCTCCCCAGGCCACTTTATTGGGTTTATATGTGAATTTAAACGTGGGAATTTAAACATATGTGTGAATATTAACGTAGGTTCGATTCCTGCTAACACAAAGTTCACCATTGAAACTAGTCGTCCATGCACATGGGTATGAACGACCGGTTTCAATCGTGCCCCCCCCCCCCCCCTTTTTTTGTCACTTGTTTCGCTTTACTGACTGTGTGGCTCTACTTGGTCGAGATCGTTTGGTAGAGAAGCATTTTTTCTGGTGCACATGCACTAGCTCTACTGCAGTGCCAAAATTCATTTTCCATTGCTGAATAAATCACCTTGTGTGCTGCATTCCACCTTATTGTCATTTTCTTGTAATAATTAAGCACCTTCTATATTCCCGGGGAACTTTTTTCTATTTGCCATGTAAAGACTTTCAAACAATTAGGCCTCGCCCCCCTCCCATACTTTGAAAAAAAATATCCTGGCTACCTCCTGGACTTCGCACATGCCTTTTTAAACACTTAAGTGGCTCAGGCAAGCAATTTACATAACTGAACATTTTCCAGATGGCACCTCAACATAATCATAACTGCTATAAGAGTGTATTGAAGATCACTAAACATACCAAAACAAGATGCATACTATGATGAAATATTTTTGCGCAGAACAAAGCTGCTGACACTATAATTGTTTTTTCATTGTTGACACTTACATTTTCGTCTTTCCGATATTTGCAACAACATCATCACTGAAAAACTGAGGGACCGTCAAGCTTTGCGTTAAGAGTTCAACGCGATAGCAGTATCCTGTCCCTAGGGCACACTTCCACCTCTTAGTGCATACTTTTATTGTTCGATGTTACTTGGGAAGTTATAATTATGGATTACTCCTCTGTGATCAATAAAGTGGAAAATTACTATTGTTGGTGAGGCTTTCGCCAATGATTACTTTGAGTGTAATAGTAGCATGCTTTAAACCACGAGCCAAACAGTTACGAAATATTCTGCAACTTGCTATGCACCCACTACGTGATCTTAAGGGGATACACTCTGTAACCTATGTGCCTTTTGGAATGTTAGGCTCGATTAAACCATGAAGTTATTAGGATAATCACATTTTCTGACGTACGATTGCAGTCTAGGCTTGTACCGCACAGTATTACTCCTATGATACATGTTCCATTGTGAAGCTGGTACACTAGATGCGCGTATTTGTAAAACATGAAAGTTATTTCACTGCATTCCATGTAGAGAAACTTATTTTCACACTGTTTTTAAGCATATGTGTGCTCTGCGGAAAAACGAATGTTTGCCATGCAAAGATTGTGGCTTCAGTCCTGACTTGGTCACACGAATTTTTTCAATAATTTTATTTGCATCTTTCTCCATTTTTTGGACGTGAATAATATAATAATTTCTCGCTCAACACCAACGACACCAAGACCAAAGTTTTTGCAAAATGATTGATTTGATTTAATTGATTTGATATGTCGGGTTTAACGTCCCAAAATTATCAAATGATTGTATTGTCCCAAAATTATCAAATGATTGTGAGAGCTGCCGTAGTGGAGGGCTCCGGAAATTTCGATCACCTGGGGTTCTTTAATGTGCGCCCAAATCTGAGCACACAAGCCTACAACATTTCCGCCTCCATCGGAAATGCAGCCGCCGCAGCCGGGATTCGATCCCGCGACCTGCGTGTCAGCAGCCGAGTACCTTGGCCACTAGACCACCGCGGCGGGGCAGTTTCTGCAAAATTAGCTCTTTAACATAATGAGGTTAGCACAGCTAAACCAATACTTTAACCTGTTCTGAATATGAAGAAAAAGCTATATCATATCAGTTATTGCTAGAAAAAACCAATGCATGCAGTTAACTCCTTTATAAGAGGCACTGATGTAGGAGACAATTGGTTATAAGCAACACCACTGTGTCCGAAATTGAAATAGGTGTTGGTCAGAAATTTTGGAATTAGGTACCCTGCTTAGAAGACACACCTAATTTAAGACACAAGAAACAAGGGTACTACTAGGGGCGTGTCTTCTATAAAAGGGCTCAGCTGTAGAACATATTATTTTACAAAGCCGAGCACAAATGCCCCATGTGCATGGCTCGTTCATTCACTCTGGCCTCGCGATCGCCTTGATGTTCATGATGCTGGACTAGGACTCCGTGGAGTGAAGGTGTGCGCTAGCCTTAGTCCACTGCCCAGGCCTGCATTGCACAGTTCGGTTTAAAAACGCCGACACCCCATTCCTGCTTAGTACGCAGCGCAGTTTCTTAAAAGAACACTACTGGTAGAAGTTGAGCCAAAAAGATATATTAGGAACCAGCTGTCTCATCGCTTGTGCATTTGCCATGTGCATATTTACACAGTGCATACAAAACTCTAGCCAAACTCTCTGAATTGCTGGAATAGCATGTGGCTGTGTTCTTAGACTACGAAATGCAGGATAACAATTGGACATGAGAAGACTTAAAATGCTACCGTATCCACTTGCAGCGCACGTTTATAGTTGTCAGTTGTTATAGTTATAGTTGTCGTTTATATTTGTCAATTGTCTTGTGTCAATAGAACAACTCTTTCACGCGAATAATTCTTCGTGTTTTTCCTAAGTGAACAGAGGTTGGGTGTTTGAGCGAAAAACGAAGATCAGATATTTCGGCTTAGAAGTTAAACACTTCAGCTGTCAAAAAGTGGCATCATGCTCAGAGGTCCACTAAAGTGAACTGTCCTTGCGCAAAAGATTCGTCAGGAAGTGAACGACATCCGCAAATCTGGGTATGAACTACCGGAAATACTTGCAGAGTCCGATGAAGCTACGAAGTTGTTTTAAGGATTTCAGCCGCTCGAGCGATTCAACTTTCACTGTATATTGTGGGTAAGGTCTTTTTATTCACGAGACATCCCAGCTCCAATTTTTCTTACTCGCCAAAGTGGCGCTTTTTCGGATTCAATATGAGGCCAGACTTTTCAATTAGAGTTGAGCACAATATCTAAGCGAGTGTTATGCTCCTGAAACATACGTTCAAAATTTAGGACATTATCAAGGCAATGAATGCAGATTTGCCATTCGAAACTATGCAGAATAGGGCCCATGAGTTTTTTGAATTCAGGAGAGTTGCTTGCTCAGCAACTTGGTACATATATATCTACTTAGTTAACTACAAATGAATTCACAAAACGGCAAAATCGGAAAAAAGCAGAGCAGCAGAAACAGAGACAGAATGAACAGCAAAATCTCTGCTTTCTGTCTTTGTTTTTGCTGCTCTGCTTTTTTCCATTTCGATGTTTTGTGGCCTCATTTGTAGTTAACTAAGCATTTTTCGAATGTTGCAAGAGTGTTACATAAATCAAATGGCATTACATTGAATTCATACAGATCGTCAGGCATAACGAATGCGCTCTTTTTCTTGTCAGCTGCAAGTAACAGAATTCGCCAATAAGCTGATTTCAGATCAACAGAAGAAAAGTAGGAAGTGGAATGCAGGCAATTTATGGCAGTGGATAGACGTGTTTATTGGTAACAGAATTCCGTTAGCAGTAGTCAATGCAGAATCTCCACCTACTACCATC
Organism: Rhipicephalus annulatus; assembly: GCA_013436015.1. Taxonomy (NCBI): domain Eukaryota; kingdom Metazoa; phylum Arthropoda; class Arachnida; order Ixodida; family Ixodidae; genus Rhipicephalus; species Rhipicephalus annulatus. The sequence goes on from WOVY01011975.1 coordinate 130,618, forward strand.
TTTCTTCGCGACTAGAATGATGGGAGCAGCCGAAGTACTTGCCAATTTCTAGATTATTCCCGTTTCCAGCATGATGGTAAGGTTCCCGCCTAATTGGATGCCCCGACTTGGTGTGGATTTGATGACTTATCCGGGACGCTGGAATTTGGAGCTTTTAACTGTTTTTAAACATATCTAACACTTTTGAGTGCTTAGATAGAGCGTCGAGCAATGTATGACGCTCACTTTGGTTAAGTGAATTGCTCATCATTTGAATCCAAAATCTAGATAGGAGCCGACAGATACAAAAAACGTTGTGGGATAATTAGGGCGAACAGTGGATGTGCCTCAGACTGGCTGGCCGACGTTTCGATAGGAGGACCTATCGTTTTAAAAGGCGCCGTGTCATCCCTGCCGTGTTAGTTTTAAAGGAGTTAGTGATGATGTCGTCTCCTGGTGGTGGTGCGTGTCCCTGTTGAGAATCGTCATCTGAAAAGCAAAAAAAAAACTATGTATAAAGTAAAGGTTAGCGCTTACCTTCAACATCTTGCAATTAAAAGTACACCGGCTGCTTCTTCCCCTGTTTGTAACTGCTTTCTTTTTAAGCGTTTCTTTCACAGGGGTTCAGAAATCCTTTGAGGTAGCCGTACGCGGCGACTGTCTGCCGGCTCCAAAGCTTTAAGCTCTTTTGTTTGTTAGTGTCTGACACGGCCACCACTTTGCAACACACCACTCCAACTTGAAGGGTTTTTTTCTTTCTCTCTTTTTCTAGTTTTCCCTCTCCAAGAACAATTCTGAATCACTACCACCTGACTTAAAGAGAAGCGAGCATTTCGCTCCTTGGCTTTATAGCTTTTTTCTTTGCTTTTCAGACAGAGATTATCAACAGGGACACGCGCCACCACCAGGAGATGACATCACCAATAACCCCTTGCTCATCATTTGTAGCACTCTGGGATTCTCTGAACCTTGTGAATCTATATGTCCATTCTGGCCTGTTGTATGAAGCGTAACCAGCATTATAGACCATTTGGATACACTGTGTTTACTCACATAATTTGCGCACTTTTATTTGCAATTTTGAAGCCCCGAGAGAAGGGGGCGCGCAAATTACACAGGGATTGCGCGAGCGCATAACAAAATAGTGTGTCATAGTACGAACGCACACAGTATATACATTAAAAAAACAGAAATTAATTTGAGCAAAAACGAAGGGTACTTGTTAACTTTCATAGAATTAGGGCGTACTTTAACCAGTCAGATTCGGTCACGCGCTGTCTAGCGGGAATCACTGATCGCAAAGTCCGATTGGGAATCATCGTCGTGGCCGCTGCCACCGCCCTCTTGAAACGCATCTACCTCGGTTCTGCCGAGCACGTTCGAACGTTTCATTTTCTTGAAGCTCTTTTGACAAGGCTGGGATAAACTACGCCCCATGACATGGTGATACCGGAAGAACCAAACATCCGCACATAATTTAAATGCCTTATTCAATGGCACGAAACTTGCATTGGCAAGCACGCACTCTTCTGCTTTCTCGCGTACCAATCGCTCCGGTGGTCACATTAGAGTACGTCCCTTTGAAGACGAGACCTTCAAATCCAGGCAACGCCCACAATATTGCCAACGAGTGTTTTCGATCTTCGCATGTGCCAGTATTCGTACGTACCATAGAGTTAATATACTGACTCTATATTAACTCTATGGTCCGTACATAGGCTGAGGTTTTTAAGAGATTTTTTGATCTACGGATTTTTGATGGTAGTGCCGTTACGTTGCAGCTGAGCTTTTCGAAACGTCGCCACACCGCTTCGTCGGTCGCTGACGCCTGATAAGTGTTCCCTGGAAGTACTTGCATACCTTTCGCTATGTTTTGTCCCCGTGAGTTGGCAGCTTTCGTGTCGACAACGTGGTACACGAACCGGTGCTCATAGCGTTTCAACATACGACTGCTCGATAGACGTCGCAGAGAGCAATGCGCTGCCTTGCCACAACAGGTAAGCAGATGTCTCTTATTTGGAGTTGTACTCTGCCCAGCTATGATCGAAATAAAAAGTTTCTCTCTCTCTCTGCCCTGCTAGCCGCTGTCCCATATACAACAGCCTGAAATGCCTGTTCATATCATATAGAGCTATGCTGCCGAGATTCGAGAACACTTTCCCAGAGGCTTCCCATGTAGGTAAGCGGGAAAGTGCTAAATTCTCTGAGTCATCCTCCCATTACGCTGATATGCTGGAATGGCGAAATTAAATTGTTTCGCATTGATCATTTGGTAGTGAGAGAATAATGGTGGTATAATTGTAATGGCCTCGAATGCTTAGGTTGAAACATATATACGCACACTTTTGTTGAACTTCGATTAGTTTCTGCCGAAAAAAAATCATTGCTTCAAGCCTGCTATGAGATACTGCACAAACACCTTTTGTCTCCGTAGCAAACGCACAAGGCAGTGAGGCTGAACTTGTGAATGTCAGTTTCGTCCATTTGTGTTTGTTTTTACCGCGTGCTTTTCTGCAGTGCACGTGCACAACGATGAAGCGGAATGTGTAAATGCCATTTCGGTCAACTTGTATTTGACTTTACCACTTGCTTTTTCGCAACGCAAGCGCATAGCAGTGAAGCTGAACTTTCTAATGCACTGCATCGTTTTCTTTTCTTGCAGGCATAGAGATGAGTGTTCCAAGTTCAAAACGGTGCGTATTTTCCTTTACGTTAATAGAACAACTGAAATTTTTTTTGAATTATGTTGAGGCATTGTCGTTGACTTGCCACCAAAATCCTAAACTGTCATATAATGGAAAAACACGTCATCTTTTGGTGCTCTCAACAAACTTCTGTACCAGGAAATCGACATGGAGGCTGCCCCTCATGCGAATACATACTGGGCGACAGAAGTGCCATGGGATGAATCTGTAAGCAACTATTCAGTCAAGCTGACATCCTCCAAGCCCAGAGATTGGGATCATGCATTCACCCAAATTTACTGACACACTCACTGCTACGCTCCACAGTGTACAGAGACAAGTGCCCCTAGAGCTTAGTGGTGCCAACACTTACTCATATTATGTACGAGTGCCCTTCATATCCCAGTGATGTGAACTCAATACAGACCAACACAATACCACATCGGTCGTTGGAAATGCAACTCTCTGAGAAGGCCTTGAAGAGCTTAGTGGTTGTCTTGGACCAGGCCCAGTAAGCTGGTAGTCTATGAAGCCCTAAGAGCCTTTCGCTCTGAAGAACGGTTCAGCTATATAAACAACACCTCTATTCTTGCTACAGCCCAACATATGCAAGCTTGTTTGGACAATTCGTTTTGCTAACATCTGTGGCATCCCCTCCGGGTGCTTTTACACCAAAGCCTGCCAGAGACACTATGATGCTTTTGCTTCTCAAAGTTTGTTTACTTTCAGCTAAAATCTGATTTTTCAATATAATCTACTGAGTAAACTACTTTAATAAATTGAAAAACTAACATCTCAATCGATTTAACAGAACTGCAACCAAAAAGCAAACGGAACAGAGACTGCAATGTACTCTTTCATTAATAAAGCGGCAAGTTGGGCTTGTCAATAGAATATTCTGGTGCACTGCAGCACATTTTAATGCCCTAAAACATGTCTTACAAAAAACCAACAGTTCGGCTAGTTGGTAGCTTATGCTTGAATATAAAAACAGCACAAAATTACAGAAAGACAGGTGGAAAAACAGATGACATGGCAATGAACTCGCAACTAAAATTTATTATAACGAACACACATATATCAGGCAGAGGACCTAGTCACATGGCGCACCATGGCGACTGCGCAGCGTTTCTTCGTCTTTGTAATTTTGTGCTGTTCTGCAGCAAAAGATGTTATGAGATCAAAACTCAGGTTAGAAGCAGCACCGCAGTTGTCCACCGCTGCCGGTGTCCATAATCATTATCCTGGGTTAAGAAAAAAAAAACCTAGTACGAAAGGCACAGTGTGGCTCGAACACGGGTCTGCTGTGTGCCAGCCCAGTATTCTACCACTGAGCCACGCCGGTGCTTGAGACTTGTTCGCAAATTTGCCTCAGGTAGGCTTGATGTCGGGAAAGGAACCGCATTATTATGAGTAATAAAATGTTTTCAAACAGCGAAAGAACCAGTCATCGCACAATGCAAATATTATAACCAATGGGTCATCCAATGCTCCAACTCTTTACAAAAGCTTGTTCTTGATCACCTATTTAATGTCGTGCATACGCACTTCAGGCAAAATTCATCGTCGTCAGCCACTGCATGAACAATTCGCACAAAATTCCTTGCAAGTGTTTAGCAAAGGCCACGCTTCTCAGAAGAATTATGAAAAATAGCATAGCAAATGCCGTCCTACTACCCAGAAATTATTATTATTAATACCGTAGTGCATACCTAGCAAGTGTGCTTGCAGTAAATATCCAATGAGTGATTACAAGGGCCCTGACAGGCCGCTCTTCTAGCTTTCGCTGTGACTGTGCTGTGCCTTCTGTGGAGGCCTCGCATATTTTTACATCCAAGCATGCCTTACAGTCGAAATCATGCTTGTGTAGCAGTTTATCCAGCTGCCCTTTTTTTGCAAAGGTACGCGGAGTGTGATTCCCCAGCGATAATGCACACAGTCATATGACAAGATGCGAAAATTCGAATGTATCATAGTTCCTAGAACTGCGATTGGTTTTACTAATGCAGAAAAAAAAGATGCAGATATGAAACTTACTAGACAGATCAGTAAGGTTGAGAGCTGGGCTAGTTTGTGAATGATTATTATGCTGTATTGTTAAGTAGCACACTTTTGACATGGACAAAGGGAACAAGAATGTCGTGCCTTTCTTGTCCCCTTTGTCCACATGAAAAGTAAGCTACTTCACCATATGGTATAATGCTTAGACCACTCTGTCTCATCATTGTGGAAAATATTCACGAGCGTAATTTCAAATAGGATACGAGGCACACTTGACTTCAAATGGACCTTTAAACAGTTTTTGAAATCTTGTAAAAATTTAGGCTGTATGATTATTAAATGAGTTGAACCACCAATGAAGCCACACACTGTATATCAAGGCAGCTACAACCAATTATATTTATACTATCCTTTTTGACACTGCTTTGCCTCCTGAACTTGTCAAAGAACCAGCCATTGCTGGCGACTGCAGGGTGCTCGATGGGTCAGGCTCCTCTGAATGCGCTGTCGGGCAAGAGATTCATTGATATGTCGAGTTTAGCGTTCCAAAACCACCATATGATTATGAGATGCCGTAGTGGAAGGCTCCAGAAATTTTGACCTTCTGTGGTTCTTTAACATGAGCCCAAATCTGAGCATACAAGCCTACAGCGTTTTTGCCTCCATTAAAAATGCAGCCCCCGCAGCCGTGATTCGATCTTGCTACGTGCGGGTCAGCAGCTGAGTACTTTAGCCACCAGACCACCACGACGGGGCCTGTCGAGCAAGAGAGACCAAACACATAAGGCAATCAAAATCTGCTCCGCCACACTACCACCCGTTCTCATTTTGTTCTCTTGAGCTGCTACAATATCCAAAGGCAGCTCCACAAACAGTGTCTGAAAACGATCGGCGTTAACTTGTGCTATGTAGTTGTGTTTTGAGGATTGATGCTACCGCTTCACTAGCGTGGATCCTGCAGGTGTTTAATGGATAGTGAGAGCACAACACGCACTACAGCTGAGCTGGAATGACTCTGCTTGCCAGATGCCTTACACAATGTTGAAGCATTGCAGGTCACCACTTGCTTAATTTGTGGCACATAATTCAGCTAGGCCAATCAGTGGTATCCAGAAAAGCAAATTTGGCGATGAGCACTCTCAAACACCTTTGGTCAACAAAAAGCACGTTAGAAAACAGTCGGATGACACTTGCCACCAACTACAGGTTCCAAGACTACATTCTCAAGCAAATCAAAGTTATTCGAAGACCAGCAGCAGTCACTCATACTTTGTATCATAGACTGTTGCACCTAATCTCCAAACGCATTTTCAATCTGTATGTTTAGGATGAAACATCTTTTTGCAAATTCGCCATTGTCTGCCTAGCTGACAGTCACACGACGAATATGAAGTTGTATGTCGTAATCACCTTGTGTGCAGACTACAGCCACTTGAAAATATTTGCCTTAGTAGATTTCCCGGAACTCTTCTCACTTTAAGTGAACACCCAACTTATTATCAGCATGTTTAAGTAAATGCTAATAGTGACTATATTCCATTCAGGTGACTTGGCGAGGTAGCTTCAATGGACCTCTTACAAACAAGTGTTAGCAACTCTTATGCTGTAAGAAGTATTTGTTTGATGATCATCTCACTGAATTGAAAATGCTCCACTGCAATGTGCCAGCATCATTAATTGAGATACATTTTTGGCATCAGTGATTGCTTCAAAAGATCCACCAAAATTTTATGAATTTAGTACAAAAGTACGGTGGAGCACTATGTTACAGTAAAAGCTCCCAAATTCTAACTCAAAGGAGACTATAAAGTTTTTCAAATTAGCGGGCAGTCACTATAATGAACACACATCACGTCCCACAGTGCGGCAAGAATCCATAGAAGGCACCTTTGGACTCGTTCCCACTAGTTAGCGTATAATTTTGTATACATTTGTGGCAGGTCATGTCATAAATTTAAGTTCATGCTCTAACAGTGAATAGAACTTGATTAGTCAGGGATACGTGACATACAAGCAGAGACGCATTCACGTGAGACGTGGGCCGAACTGGCAAAATATGTGAGGCTATTTGTGTTCCAAAACACACTCGTTTACATAGCAGAGTTAATGCAATCAAACTTTAGTCTTTCTTTATTCGTTTATTTAGAACAATATTGAAATTTGTCTGAAGGAACACAGCTAAAGGCAAACATTGCCGCACTGGGTCGTGCCACCTATACAGCAGTAGTAGCAAACTACATTTACTACCGTAAAAGCATTGATTAAAATCAATTACTACACTTGTTTTACACAGATGGAAGTCATGAGTAATTCAAGTGATGATTCTAGGCCAATTTCTGTGAAGGTGGCCAAAAGCCAGGGCCTTCCAGTTTGAATTAGCCATTGTTTGTCGATACCGATGCATTCGAATTATTGGAAGTTTTCCCCCATTCAAATACTTCGGGCTGTGGGAGGACCAGGGCGTCAGTTTGAATTAACAGAGTTTGAATGAATGAGATTTTATGGTACTATGTGCCAGGCCCTACTGCAGTGACATAGCTTGCTGAGAGACTAAAATGATGTAGGTGATGCAGCATCAGGAACAGTCCTCTACTGAACTTTGTTTGTAGCTGCTGGCTGGGCACCTGTTTTGCAATCTCCCTCACGAAAAAAAAAAAACTATCTTCACCACTATTTCAATGATTCTTTCTTTCTTGGAATGTTTAAAACACCACTGGCATAAGGAGTGAGCAGGACCTCGAAATCATCCCAAGAACAGCTGTGATAGTCATTTCTGTGAATACTAAGCTTCATTGATTTACCATGTCCCGGATCACTCGCGGACAGCCCGTGGACACCTCAACTTCCAGGCGGCTACGTCACATGCACGTGATATAAAGTCCCGAGCCAGCCCGAGCGGCCTCAGGCCATCTGCGCGCCTGATGCTGACTGCATTCGTTGTGGCGTCTGTTATGTCAGGCTATACTGTTTGCTCCCTCCATGGCTGTAACACAGGCCACAACGCTAACCCAGTTCCAACCTAAAAAGCAGTTAGGTAGCTAATTATACCTATTTCTGTTGTGATGCAACGTACTGTAAGTGAACTACTTGAGTGTGTATGCATCGTAGACAGGCGCAGTCGTTCCACCGCTGTTTCTCCTAGTGAGTATAACGCGTGTTTGCCCGACCTTCGGGAATACGTCCATGCTCGACGTGGCTCAGATCACCCATGCTAAGAACTGGGTGCGCAAACAATGGTAATTCCAGAAACATGCGAGAAGCGGACAGAAAAGCGAAGAGAGAGCAAGAGCGCATCGAAAATTTCCCGTGTCTACCTTAAGATGGCCGCACAGCATCCGGGCCGCCCACAGGCCACCAGGCACGTGAAAAACGAAACATGCGTCCGAGCGATCCCAAACCAGTGGGCAGAACTTTCAGCTGGTCCCCAAGAAAAACAAATGCGGCGCCGGCGTCCAGGGCCGTCCTGGACATGTAAATCGATGAAGCTCAGTGTCAAACAGAAGGAGCTTTTACCATCAAAATAATATTCTAGGACGAAAAAAAAGCACAAAGTTGTTTACAGGCACTATCTGTTTATAGAAATTGTACAGTGAGTGCACATTTTGCTGAATTGCTACAAGAGAATGCTATCCCAAACAAGCTTCTTGCATGAAATGCTAGAAATACCTGAAAAGTATGCTCGTACACTAGTTCGTCTCAATTAAGGGATGGCGTGGCCGCAGCATAAATAAGCATCTATAACTGTATGCACACATAGCTGTTTTTGCATAGAAATTGTCGAAGCTTTTTGAAAATAATTCCCTGAAAAATTTTAAAAAATTGGCACTTACTTGTACCCACCTTTGGCAAGATTTTCATTTTTTTTATAATTTGTTTATTTACATTCTTTAATTATCATATTACTCAAGTGGTATTGCATTCTGCATGAATCTGTCTCCTCAGTAAACAACATCTCACTGATTTTCTTTTATTCCGGTAGACTCACGGTTTGGGGCTCAGAAAAACATAACATGCTGTGCCTTCTTTTTTAACTTGATTCTTATCGCTCCCTCTCCACTCAAATGAATGTGCCAGTATTACGTATAGCATCAAAACGTGCAGCGACTAAAACATATTACACAGACTTTTGCAGCTGCTTTGAGTAGTAGCAGTACACAAGGTAAAAATCTGGCATGTTGTTTCATGCAAAGACAAAATAAATATGACAACATTGTTTACTTATTGAACTAGTTTGCTAAAGGACGATAGTAGAGGAAGACCTGCATGAGCTAAATCTCCATGAAAAACATTGAAGAAAGTAGTCGCAGACCATTTTAGAAGCAAGTTGTATAGGCTGAAATCGAAAATCCACCATATTTGATCATTATCAACATTTCTTGCATGAACATTACAAAAGAGCCTGCGTTGATTGATATGTGTGGTTTAGCATCGCAAAACCACCATATCATTATGAGAGACCTCTTAGTGGAGGGCCCCGCCGCGGTGGTCTAGTGGCTAAGGTACTCGGCTGCTGACCCGCAGGTCGCGGGTTCGATTCCCGGCTGCGGCGGCTGCATTTCCGATGGAGGCGGAAATGTTGTAGGCCCGTGTACTCAGATTTGGGTGCACGTTAAAGAACCCCAGGTGGTCAAAATTTATGGAGTCCTCCACTACGGCGTCTCTCATAATCAAATGGTGGTTTTGAGACGTTAAACCCCACAAATCAATCAAATCAATCCTAGTGGAGGGCCCCAAAAATTCCGACCACCTGGAGTTTTTTAACGTGTACCTAAATCTGAGCACATGGGCTTATGGCATTTTCGCACCCATCAAAAGTACAGCCGCCGCAGCCGGGATTTGATCCTGTGAACCAGCAGTCAGCAGCCACAGCAGTTAGCAGTCACCTTAGCAAATTGACCACCAGAGCAGGGCAGCCCGCTCGCTCTTGAGATATTGTCTTCACCCCTATCAATTCTGAGCTGCACCTTTAAGTAGGTCATACAATTTTATCAACTTTGGCTGTCACATATACCCGAAACCCAATAGAACCCTCTGGAAGGCAGAGGTGCGAATCGTCCTTTGTTGTAATAGGAAAACTGTTTTGTGCCTAGGAATAGTATACAATACCCCGAAACCCAATAGAACCCTCTGGAAGACAGAGGTGTGAATCGTCCTTTGTTGTAATAGGAAAACTGTTTTGTGCCTAGGAATAGTATATACACTTTGACCCCATTTGCATGGAGAAGTGCCAGCAATTTGAGCAAAATTTCTGACAGTTTCGTCATGGTATGGTTGTGCTAAAAGCTCCGAACCTAACCCCTTTTACCCTACCCATCCCAAAAAGACTGGGACACAGGCTTTGCTTGGCTGCTCCAGCCCGACTGCCTAGTGGGCCTAGGCCATTGCTGACGCCATGGGAAAGAGGGAGCCCACCTAGTGCTTGTATGGGGCAGTTCCTTAAAGCGCCCCTAAATCTCCTCCAATATTTTTTCAAACACTGAAATAAACAGGTGCATCATATGCAGAATGCCATCACGATCAACGATGCCACACTAGGTGGCACTATGAGCTGTCAGTGTGCCACAAATTAAAAAAAAAAAATACGCTCCTTTCCGGCCTTCTTGTGACACACAGCTCATTCTGATGCACATCCCATTCATGGCCTCGCTATTCGTTGTGTTTCCTGCGTGTGCCACCTCCCCGCGGCAAACATCTAGGTACGCAGAGACCGCACGTACATCTGCATGCCATGTGGGAGTGGAGAGGGGGGATGAATCTTTTCGAAAAGACGGAAAGGTAAGAAAATGGGGTAAGAAAACCGCAACAAGCATCGCCTTATGGTCGGTGAAATGGCAGCTGTAGTACTTCACTTCTTTAACGGTGTCATGAGAAATCTATGCAAGTGTTATGGTTTGATGAAATGACATTTTCTTGGAGGGGCATAAAGTCTCACAATGCCTCACAGATGGCAGCACATGATCTAGCGTTTGCTGTTTGCTTGATCAACTCTGAGAAGGCATGATATGTTTTTCACTAGATGGATGTAGTTGTTCATATTTAGAGCTGTCTGAAAGTTCCTGTGTGTTTTTAGCGGCGATGGCTGCACTATCCCAGCCTTTTTCGACATAGTTTTATGGCCTTCAAAATGTGCCTACAAATCGCCGAATGGGCTCGTTTTCGTCATGACAACTGTCGAACAAAATGCGTTAAGGAGACTCCTTATACTACATGGCATTTAGGTAGTGACTTTCCCGAAGCAGCTGCAAGTAACATCGTGGTTTTGTGGTAGGACACCTGCTTGCCACACGAACAGATTCGATCCTCAATGGGACCAAAAATTTTATTTTTTATTTTATTTGCTCCTTTCTCAAATTTTTTCGCTCACAACCAACAATGGCGACGGTGTAAATTGCGACACGAGCTCTCTAACGCCATTGCGTTAATACGAGGTAAAAAATAGTGGGTGTGTGTGAAGGGAGGGGTGGTTAAATCAAGGAGGCCTAAAAAAACAATGTGACGAGCGGAAAAGCCCCCAGAGGGGTGCTCAGCGAAAGGGCAAAGTGGCTTTGAGAGGATACGAGTGAAGGGAAGAGCGAAAGCAGTGTTTTGATAATCAAAATACCTGTTGACACAATCGTGAGATAGTGCCTTTATGAGACAGTGTTTTCCCACTTTTCGAAACACCCTCCTGAGTCAGTGGGACATACATGTCTCACCTTTTTCTGTTATCTGGCCTCAATTTGACAAAATTTAAGATCAGTGCCGTTCTGAAAGGCAGAGCGAACCACTCTCGGGCAGAAAAGATGGCAATAATTTTGTTGTAGTTTATGTCAATATATCACAGCCGGTTTTTATATGTGTCAGAGCTATAGGAGAACCTATGTAAAGTTAAACAAACAAGATGTAAGATAGGCTTGGTTGGTAATAAATCCCAAAAATGTATGGCACACAAAAACATCAGGAAATGCGACGGGACAATCCGCTGTCTTTCTTAGTCCACGTCTTCGTCATGTGACACACATTTCTCACAATGAAAGAGTCGAAAGCTTGTTCTTTTATTTGAAAGTGGCAAATTGCTTTTTACCTGGTTGTTCATCACTTCTAGGAACAAATTGTCCCCCAATCGCTTTATTTCTGTGGTCTTGAATTTCAAATGTACTGTTATTGGGAGTGAGAGTGATGCCTCAATATTTGTAAGGTGGCACCGCCCTTTTGGGTATTCATCCCCTTTCCCCCTTTTTTTTTGCAGGCTATATATAAAAAGTATGATGAGGAAGCAATATGCTGAGTCAGCATCCACAATGCTTATGTTACATGAGGCCTCCAAGGGATCTGGCCATGATGATGATGATGTTTGATGTTTTGTGGCGCAAGGGCCAATTCACGGCCAAAGAGCGCCAGTTCATCTTACTAAAAATATGGACAATGATTGTGATAAGCGGCTGTATAAGGGCCATAAAATTCCTCGCGGTAAGGCGGGTAAGAACATACAAGTAATAAAATCATGACCATGCCGTGAAAGGTGTGTGTGGTGTGAATAGATGACAAAAGTTGGTGATAATAAAAAACGATGGCGGATATGTATAGCATTAGCACAAGTGCCTCATTCATTCATACCCTTGCGTCCAAGGGCCGTGAGGCAAGTGCTTTCTTGTGTAGCCACCGCAGCAAAAACCTCACTGGAGAGGTCGTGCTACGGAATGCCCGGGTATATGATATGAAAACTATGAATTTCTTTTAACAACACTAACAATTATTTATGACTAAAAAGCGGTTCCCTACCGACGAACATTGCAGGATGTAAAGGTATATGTTGTTGGTAGGGTAATGGAAAATGTTGTTTTCCTAGAGTTTCTATGTGTTTGCACTGGATCAACATGTGAAGGACTGTTAATGCTTCACCACATCTGTCACACAATGGTGAATCGCCACCGGACAAAAGATATGTGTGTGTCGTGTATGTGTGTCCTATCCTGAGTCTCGTTAGTATTACCTCTGTATGACGCGATTTCGATACGGGCAGCCAATGACCAAGGTGTGGCTTAATAATGTGTAGTTTGTTTTGTGTGTGTGTATCCCACTTGCTCTGCCAGTAGTCCCTGAGGTTTCGTTTGAGAGACGGCTTAAGATCAAGGGCCGGGATTGATATGGGTGTAGGGGCAGTGCTTTTGTGGACGGATGCAGCGAGCTGATCTGCCCTCACGTTGCCTTGAATCTCACGGTGCCCTGGTACCCAGCACACTACAACATGTTGTTTGAGTGTGTAGAGTGTGCACAAAATGGAGTAAAGTGAGACAAGGACTGGGTTTTTGTGTTTTTTAAGAGTGTGCAGAGCCGTTACCACACTGAGGGAGTCCGTATAGATTACTGCTTTTTGTATTTGTAATTGCTTAATGTGTTTAGCCGCCACAAGTATCGCATAAGCTTCCACTGTGAAGATACTTGTGCCTGGATGTAGAGGGCCAGCATCCGAAAATAATGGGCTGACAGCAGCGCAGGACACAGAAGAGTTAGACTTAGAAGCATCTGTGAAGAACTCAGGACGTGTGTATTTGTGTTGAAGTTCCAGGAAGTATGTTCGGATATGGGCAATAGGCGCATGTTTTGTAACTTCTAGAAAGGACATATCGCAGTCTATAGTCTGCCATTGCCACGGTGGCGGATATCCTACAGGAGCCATTAAACTGTGTTCAAGTGAGACTCCAGTTTCCTCAGCTAGACTTTTCAGGCGAACTGAGAAAGGCTGCCTCATCGAAGGCCTGTTTTGAAACAAAATTGAGCTCGACAAATCATTAATAGTAGAGTATGAGAGGTGCTTCTTATCTGCCTTCACCTTAAGGAAATAAACAAAGGACATGTAACTTCTCTGCAGATGAAGCGACCACTCATTTGACTCAACATAAAGGCTTTCTACGGGGCTGGTGCGAAAAGCACCCGTAGAAAGGCGGATGCCCAAATGGTGCACGGGGTCCAGCATCTTCAAAACACTTTGAGTCACAGACTGATAATCAACGGCCCCATAATCTAAGCAGGTGCGAATGAGGCTTCTATACAGGTTCATGAGACATTGCCTGTCACTACCCCACATTGTACGTGCCAACACTTTTAAAACATTCATGGCTTTTAAACATTTTGTTTTTAGATACTTGATGTGCGGTACAAAGGTCAACTTGTTGTCCAAGATTAATCCTAAGAATTTATGCTCTGTATTAACAGACAGACGTTGACCGTTCAGTTCAATGTCAGGTTCTGAGTGCATGCCTCTCTTTCGGGAGAACAAGACACACGTGCTTTTTTGTGGGTTCAGTCGGAATCCGTTTTCCTCTGCCCATTTGGAGACCTTGTTTAAACCTAACTGAACCTGCCGCTCACACATTGCCAGATTGCAAGATCTAAAGCCAGAATGAACGTCATCAAAATATGTACAATAAAACATATTGCGAGGAATGGACAAGCACATGGAATTCATTTTGATGAGAAAAAGTGTGCAGCTAAGTACACCACCTTGTGGCACGCCTGTTTCCTGGACAAATGTTTGGGAAAGAACCGTGCCCACTCGGACACGGAATGTCCGGTTTGACAGGTAACTTTCGATTATGTGACACATTCTTCTGCGCATGCCAAAGTGGGACAGGTCTTCTAGAATTCCAAAACCCGTGTTGTATCATAAGCCTTTTCGATATCGAGGAGTACAGAGAGAAAATATTGTTTATGGACGAAGGCGTCCCTGATCTGTGCCTCGATACAAACAAGGTGGTCTGTGGTGGATCTACTTTCTCGAAACCTACACTGAATTGGGTCGAGCAAATAGTTTGTTTCAAGGAAATGTACAAGTCGGCAGTTTATCATTTTTTCGAACACTTTGCACAAGCAACTTGTAAGTGCAATAGGCCTGTAACTCGAAGGTAAAGAAGGGTCCTTGCCCTTTTTCAAAACGGGAATAATAATAGCCTCTTTCCAGGAGGTAGGGATAGTGATAGAAAACCAGATAGCATTGTACAAAGTAAGGTTTTTCGTGTTTCGATTGGTAGGTTTTTTTAACATTTCATACACCACACGGTCAGAACCTGGGGCAGAAGTACTGCATGAGTTTAGAGACGTTCGCAGCTCAGCTAGACTGAAAGCTTGGTTATATTGTCATAATGCAGAAACAGCAGCAGTCGAATCCAGGAAACTCACTTTAATTGTATTAGAATACTGGCAAACTGATCGGAAGAGAACCTCGTCTTCTTCACTCGCTGCGCGTGTTTTTCGTTGTTCTCTTCGTGCTGCATATTCAATGTGGCATTTGCCCTCCTCCAGAGAGCAGCGTCCCGATGCTCTTGTACAAAAGACGGTGTAGTAGATGTATGGTGTAAATCAGTCCGAAAAGTAGGGCTTCATTCGCACAACATGCACGATTTCTGGTTTTTGCTGGCGAGTTGTCGAAGGATTGTCAGGAACGACCACGTAATTAACGTCGCTCAGGCATTGTAAAACTGTGTAGGGGCCAAAATACTTCGTCAGCAATTTTTCAGACAGTCCCCGGCGGCAGATAGGACTCCATACCCAGACTTTGTCGCCGGCCCGATAGACGACATGTCGGTGTCGCAGATTATAACGTTGGGCGTCATGATTTTGCTGCTGGGTGATTCGGACGCGCGCAAGCTGCCTCGCTTCTTCTGCTCGTTGGATAAAAGATGCAGCGTCCAAATGTCATTGCAGTCGTGCAGTAACATGGCGTCAAGCATCGTCGTCACTTCACGGCCATGAAGGAGACTGAACGGCGTTCTTCGTGTAGTTTCTTGCTGCGCTGTATTATAGGCGAACGTGATGTACGGTAGAATGTCGTCCCAGTTCTTGTGATCCACGTCAACGTACATACTCAACATGTCGGCAATAGTCTTGTTGAGGCGTTCTGTTAAGCCGTTGGTTTGTGGATGATAGGAAGTGGTTTTTTGATGGGCGGTTCCACTGAGCTCTAGCACTGTCTTCAGGAGCGCGGCTGTGAAAGCGGCACCTCGATCCGTTATTATGATTGTTGGAGCACCGTGCCTCAGGACGATATTTTCTACGAAGAATCGTGCGGTTTCAACGGCGGTGCCACTTGACAAAGCCTTTGTTTCGGCATAGCGCGTAAGATAATCAGTGGCGACTATTACCCACTTGTTGCCAGCATGGGAAGTCAGATATGGTCCAAGGAGATCCATTCCAATTTGGGCAAAAGGTACCGTGGGCACTTGAATTGGTTGTAATAGTCCAGCTGGTTTTAACGGTGGCGATTTTCGTCGTTGGCAATCGAGGCACGTGCGCACATAATGCTTCACAATAGCTTGAAGTCTTGGCCAGTAGTACTTCTGTTGGATTCTGGCCAATGTGCGTGTGTATCCGAGATGACCAGACGTTGGCTCAGGCTCATCGTGGCAAGCACAAAGTATCTCCTCACGAAGTGACGTCGGAACGACCAGTAGGTGGGTGCTTCCTCTGGGAGAAAAGTTCTTCTTATAGAGAACACCACTACGTAAGCAGAATGACGGCAGGCTCCTTGCAAATCTTCTAGGGACGGTTGTTGTCCGGCCATTCAAAAATTCAATAAGAGGAATCAACTCACTGTCTTCTTTCTGCTTGCACGAAATCGTAGTGGTGTCAACGACTCCTACAAACGCCATGCTGTCATCTTCTGTGTCATCGTCGCGCCTTATCGGTGACCTTGATAAGCAATCTGCGTCGGCGTGCTGCCGTCCGGACTTATACACGACCGTCATATCAAACTCTTGGAGGCGTAAGCTCCACCGTGCGAGCCGACCAGGCGGGTCTTTCAAGTTGGTCAGCCAGCAGAGGGAATGATGGTCGCTGACTACGTGGAATGAACGACCATAGAGGTACGGACGAAACTTCATAACCGCCCATACGACAGCAAGACACTCTTTTTCCGTTGTGGAGTAGTTGGACTCGGCGCGGGAAAGCGTCCTACTAGCATATGCGATCACACGCTCGGCTGAGTCTTGCCACTGGACGAGTACAGCGCCTAAACCCACGTTGCTGGCATCTGTATGGACCATGGTAGGAGCATCCTCATCAAAGTGAGCAAGCACAGGCGGAGTCTGCAGGCGTTGTCGGAGATCGTCAAATGCCACCTGTTGATCGTCGCCCCATGTGAACGAAACGTCTTCTCTTGTGAGTCGTGTTAACGGCGAGGCTATGTGGGAGAAATTGGCAATAAACCTTCGGTAGTATGCGCATAGGCCAAGGAAACGCCTGACTGCTTTCTTGTCTTTTGGTACCGGAAATTTTCTGACGGCCGCAATCTTATCGGGATCAGGTCGAACACCTTCATGGCTCACCACATGGCCTAAAAATTGAAGCTCGTTGAAACCGAAATGACACTTCTCGGGTTTCAGTGTCAGGCCGGCAGACCTTATTGCCCTGAATACCGATAGCAGCCTGCTCAGGTGTTCCTCAAATGTTTTTGAAAAAAACAATGACGTCGTCCAGATAGACCAGACATGTCTGCCACTTAAGGCCTGACAGAACGGTATCCATCAGTCTCTGAAATGTTGCGGGGGCTGAGCACAATCCGAATGGCAAGACTTTAAATTCATAAAGCCCGTCAGGCGTTACAAAAGCCGTTTTTTCTCTATCTCGCTCATCGACCTCAATTTGTCAATACCCACTTTTGAGGTCCATTGACGAAAAGTAGCGTGCATACCTCAGCCTGTCGAGTGAATCATCGATGCGCGGTAATGGGTACACGTCTTTCTTTGTCACACGGTTCAGCTTGCGGTAGTCGACACAAAATCGCAAGCTTCCGTCTTTCTTTTTAACCAGCACTACCGGCGATGCCCAAGGACTTCTTGACGGCTGGATGACGTCATCATCGAGCATTTTCTTCACTTGTTCCTGGATTGCTTCACGCTCTTTCGGTGCTACGCGGTATGGGTTCTGTCGTATTGGCCTTGCCGTCTCCTCCGTTATTATCCGATGCTTCGTCAGTGGCGTTTGACTGACCCTCGAGGTCGATGAAAAACAGTCTTTGAACTGGTGAAGATCTACTAGACGCTGTCTCTGCGCTGGTGACAAATCCGAGCTTACGTCAATAGGTGGTGGGGCTGACGTGGCTTGCGACTTGTCCTGCTGTACTACACAGCACTCGCGGATTTCGGTGATCTCGTCGAAGTAGGCGACTGTAGTGCCTTGTGTAATGTGTCGTCGCTCGTTGGTAAAATTCGTTAACAGAACCTCTGCTTCACCGCACACAACGTTGACGATACTTCTGGCAATTGCAACACCGCGAGATAGTAGGAGCGTCAATACTTGTTCAGCGATTCCTTCTCCAGTATTCTGCTCGCTGCACGTGACTGAAACAAGGCGGCATGATAACGGAGGTACGTTCACATCGTCAATGACTCGTAGGGATTTTCGGTGTAGCGCTGCGCTTTGATCCGCTGAAAAGGTCAGTACACCGTCCGGAATATTGATGATGGCACCATATTCATGCAAGAAATCCATCCCCAAGATTGCCTGTTTGCAACACTCAGAAAGGATAACAAAAGTTGCGACGAAGGATGCATCCCCTATCTTCATTCTTGCGGTGCACTTTCCAGTAGGTGTGAGTAGCTGCCCTCCAGCTCCTCTAATCTGCGGTCCTGTCCATTCCATTCTAACCTTCCTGAGCGTGTCTGCCAGACTCTCACTCATTATTGAGAAGTCCGCGCCAGTGTCGACCAATGCCATGACGTCATGTCCGTCAATCGTAATTGCAACTTCGGCAGTAACAACCCCATCTTTCGTCGATTCATTGAAAATGTGTCTCTCTTCGCTCGGCAGTAATGGGGGATTTTCAGCACTTCGACGATTCGCAACCTTCCCCCCTGAGGTCGCTGCTTTTAGTTTCTCCGGCGTGGACTAGGAGATCTCCCTCTTGGCATGTCAGTGGTGCTCCGTCTAGAGGATGGAGAATAACGCCCAGGAGAGGGTGAGCGTGACCGAAACCCAGGAGGAACATCCCGCGGGGTCATGACACTCGTGTCGACGTCAGATGTTCCGTTGAAATGGCGCCGAGGAACCGTAGAAGAAAACCCTTGGTACCCTGCGGCGCGATACGGGCAATACCGAACGATGTGGCCTGCTTCCCCACAGTGAAAGCACAGGGGCCTATGATCAGGGGTACGCCAGATGTCAGTTTTGCGAAGTGGTGGCCGCCTCGGCATCGAAGTTTCTCTGTAGTACCAAGGCACTGTCGGCGGATGTTGCTGGTGGTACTGATGTGGTGTCGGCACGTTCGCTGGCTGTCGGCGGACTACGTCTGCATAGCTTGCCCTGGGAGTGCTCGTGTTCGGCTCAGAAAGCGAGAGCGCTTGCCTGATCTCCTGGCGTACAACTTCCGTTACTGAGGCGATCGCGCAGTCATTTGGTTTGGCGACGAGTTTCTTGACCTCTTCTTGTACGATTTCTCGTATTAGTTGGCGCAAAGAACCTTCGTCGGGTGTTGTTGCTGTGGTAAAGGCTGCCACGCTGATCGGTGCACTGTGGGTTGGGCGGTCATACTGGCGATAACGTAGATGCAGTGCGCGTTCAATAGATGTCACCTCCTTGGAGAATTCATCCACACTTGTAGGCGGGTTTCGTACGAGGCCAGCGAACAGCTGCTCCTTAACGCCCCGCATGAGGTGGCTAACCTTTTTGGCTTCGGGCATATTAGGATCTGCTCGACGAAATAGCCGCGCCATGTCCTCAACAAACATCGTAACGAATTCATTTGGTTTCTGAATCCGTGACTCGAGGAGACGCTGTGCGATTTCTCGTCATTCAGTGCTCGCGAACGTGTCGAGAAACTTCTGCCGGAACTCGTCCCAAGACGACCACACGCGATTCGTGAACCACGTTCGGGCTCCGTCTTGAAGCAGAAAATAAACGTAGCCCAATTTCTGTGTGGTGTTCCAACCGTTAACATTCGCTGTGTGCTCGAATTCCTCGAGCCAGTCATGTGCATCCTCATATGCGTTTCTGTGGAAGTCAACCGGAAGTCGAGGGTTCAAAACAGTTACCTGGGTCGTGCTTGGGCTGGACATGTTGGGGCCAGTGCTTGCAGGCGTCGTCATGCTTTCTGGCACAGTCACGCTTTCCGAAAAGTGGACCAAACTCCGAGCTGAGGCCTAACAGGCGCCAGCTGCTGCGGTGAACGGGGGTGTCGATGCGCGGAAGTCTTTCTTGACCAGATGCGGGGCTGTTGTCAGGCGTCCCGAACATGTACCCAGCGCCTCCACCAGTGTCAAAATGCAGAAACAGGAGCAGTCGAATCCAGGAAACTCACTTTAACTGTATTAGAATACTGGCAAACTGATCGGAAGAGAACCTCGTCTTCTTCACTCGCTGCGCGTGTTTTTCGTTGTTCTCTTCGTGCTGCATATTCAATGTGGCAATATGCCTCGGATCTAGTGCATTTGTGTTCGAGTTTCTGCTTTTCTATTCTTGTTCTGTATTTAAGGAAAGTGTCAGTATAGTGGGATGAGCTGGACACTTGTTCGAAGTGTGCACCGAGGAAGTTTGCCTGATCTTCCAAGGTATCACCCCGAGTGTTTACGAGTGGAAGTGTGTGTACTTGTTTTCCTGCTATCCTACCGACCATGTTCCAGACTTTAGCCTACTGTGTGTATGAATTGATCCCTGAGAAAAACTTCTGCCAGCTTTCTCTTCTAGCCTACCGACGCGTTCTCCTGCCTTGAGACTTTATTTTCTTGAAGGTGTCAAGATTTTCGGCTGTCGGTGAGTTCCGAAGCAGCCTCAAAGCTCTGTTTTGCTGTTTGCGCGCGTTTCGGCATTCAGAGTTGCCCCATGACACACGCCATTTTCCAGGGTGTCCATTTGTTTGTGGGATGCATTTTGTTGCAGCATCAATAAAAAACGCTGTAAAGTAGTTGACAGTAACATCAATGTTAAAAGTACATACGTCATTCCAACCTAGACGAGCGATGGTATAAAACTGTTCCCAGTCGGCTCTGTTTATGAGCCACTTGGGAACACGTGGTCGACACTCAGTTACTGTAGTTGTGCTCAAAACTACGGGGAAGTGGTCCCTTCCGTACAGATTACTGATGACTTTCCACTGGAGTAGAGGCACAAGAGATGGAGATACTATGCTTAGGTCTATGGAGGAGTAGGTGTTATTAGCGAGATTATGATAGGTTGGTTCTTTTCGATTTGGGAGACGCGCTCGACAAGAGAAGGAACTGTTCGATCAGTCGACCTCGCGCGTCATACCGAGAGTCACCCCATAGCCTGCTATGCGCATTAAAGTCTCCAAGGACAACATAAGGCTCCGGAAGTTCATCAATTAAAAAGTGTAAATCACGTTTTTGCAGCTGATAGCTAGGAGGAATGTAAATAGTGCAGATTGTGATCAGTTTATCAAAAAGAACTGCTCGAACAGCCACTACCTCAAGAGATGTTTGGAGTTGTAAATGTGTGCATGCAATTCCTTGATTCACTATGATGGCAACACCTCCGGATGTTGTCATGGCATCAACACGGTCCTTTCTGAAAATAACGTATTTACGAAGAAAATTTGTGTGTTTTGAATTAAGGTGTGTTTCTTGTACACACAGCACTTTTGGAGAGTGTTCGTGTAAAAGTTATTGGATGTCATCAAGGTTTCTGAGAAGGCCCCTGACGTTCCATTGTATAATTTGAGTGTTCATGATCAATGTAAAATAGTGCTGTGTGTACGAAACGCGAGTGGCTGTTTAGACAGGGACTTTGAGTTCACTTAACAGGGCCGTCACCAGGCCCTGTTATCTGCTTTTTTGTTTTCTTGGCGCACTCCAAGGAGCCACGCCGCTCTTTCGGTACCAAGGGTACCGACGTATCCATTGCCTCCTCGGAGGCACTGTATGCCCGCACGTATGGGCTGTTGGTTCGAATTTCGCGCCTCGCCTGGTGAGGTGAGGCCTTGAGACCCGAGGACTCTGGAGTCTCAGGTCTCTGTTTGGGAGTAGGCGGTGTAGCCTGGGCTAAAGCCGCCTTGGGGGCAGGTGCCACAACCACCGGCTCGGTATGCGTGGGCCGAAGGAGTGGCGAGGACTGGTGCGGCGGTGCCTCCTGACACGCCGCATCAGCATATGTAGGTCCATAGAATGGAGCGACTCTTCGCCGTGCTTCCTTAAATGAAATGTTCTCCTTCACCTTCAACGTAATTATTTCTTTTTCTTTTTTCCAGTATGTGCAGGAGCATGAATATGCGGCATGGTTTCCTTCGCAGTTTACACAGTGTGGCGGTTGTTTGCAGTTCTCAGACACGTGGCCTCGGACTCCACATTGTGCACAAGTATGGCTACCACGACAGGTTTTAGAGCCATGGCCATACCTCTGGCATTGGAAGCAACGACGAGGGTTTGGTATGTACGACCTGACAGATGTATTTGTGTACCCTGTTTGAATAGATTCCGGTAGTTTACTGGATGCAAACGTGAGTATTAAGTGTTTTGTCGGTGTTTCCTTATTATCTCTCCTGATGATGATTCTCTGCACGTTAGTGACATTTTGGCTCTTCCACCCCTCCAAAAGTTCAGTCTCAGTCAAGTCAAGTAAGTCCATGTCAGATACCACTCCGCAAGTTGTGTTCATTGATCTATGTGGTGTTATGGTTATTGGTATGCCACCGAAATCTGAAAGACGGTCTAGCTTTTCAAATTGTTCTTTGTCACGAATTTCGAGAAGAAGGTCTCCTGTAGCCATTTTGGTTACCTTGTATCCTGTGCCAAGAGTTTCGGTAAGACATCTAGAAACTAGGAAAGGAGAGACGGTCCTGGCTTGCTTTTCAGTTTTTTCACAGTGGATAACACGAAAGTGAGGATATGTTTCTTTTGGCTGGTTGAAAAAGTTTATATCATTGGTGCATACCCGCTTTAAGCCGGTACGATCACACAGTAGGGGGAATGCTCTATGCATGCCTGTCTTATTTTTGTTCAGCAGCGTTGGCGGCCACCCACCACGGAGGCCAACGAGGGGACGCTACAAGTTTGCAGATGCTGAAACCTGCTGACGCCAGCCGTACAACGCCACTATAACCCAATGCGCCTAGACCAAGGTAGGCTATTTGCACAGGGTTAACCCTAGCCGCCAGGAAGTTTGGAAGTGAACGGAAGAGAGTAGAAGACAGGACAGATAAATAGTAAGAGATAAAGACGAAGATGTAGGGAGAGAGAGATAGGAAAAGACGACTGCCGATTTCCCCTGGGTGGGTCAGCCCAGGGGTGCCGTCTACGTGAAGCCGGGGCCAAAGGGGTGTGTTGCCTCTGCCGTGGGGCCTTAACGATCCAATCACCCAGCGTCGGCTCAACCCCCAGGATCCCCTTTTCCCCGGACACGACAAAGCCACGCACGGCTAGGCGTGGGAGGGAGCCGAAACCGCCCCCCCCCCCCATTAGCTCGGGTCCGTGGTGTCGCTACACACCAAACGCCTACTTGCGCAGGCGCCCCTGAAGGGATCTGGCCAAAGGAAGACCTGCGAAGTCTGTGCTTTCAATTGACGCTGTAAGCTCCAGAGCAAAGTCGACATTTGCTGAAGATCCAAGTGTAAGAAACTGAAGCAGAAGATGGCTCCAAGAAATGATCTATGCGAGTCAGGTTTAGAGGAGCTGCAAATAACAGAAGAAAAAAATAAAATAAAAGGTGTACCCAAAGTGTTTATGTACTTTTATTTTACTATGACAGTATATATCTAAATGAACCTTCTGGAACTTGGTGAATCGGTGGCTATGCAAAAAGCTGTGGAATACAAAAAGCAGCACTTTCTTTGTATGCCCTTCTAAACGAGTGCAAGCATGCAATTTTAATTCAAATGCATCACCAAAGTGCATGAGCTAAACATAAATTATTTATTATACCCTCAATGCCAATGTACCAAGGAGAGTGGTTAATACATTTACATTATGAAATGTTACGCTAGACAGCTTGAAAATATTCATGGTGTGGGTTGTTGGCAACTGAGCTGAGCGGGTGGTTCTATGCAGATGCTCTCTTCGGCAGGAATGAATTGAATTAAAGGTTTGTGTGACAACTTGGCACTTCGACTTTGATGTTGCTATCTATTCCCATTAAGGTGTACCAAGCAGTGTGACACCCCATCTTACTAATATTTCTACATTTTCATTCCTTAAAACTACATGGTCATCGACATCCGTGCTTCTTTGACACAGCTACTAGCAACTATGCTGGCGTGTGGTGCTATTGCATATGTTGTACAATTTAAAAAATTGGGCAGAATGGGTACAGTATTGGCATTTTGCCTTCAATACAATGCATATTGTGACAGAATGGTGCATGCCAGTGGAAGGGATGAGAATGCACCATTTCTTTTCAAGCATTAAGCAGAAGTTCAATACAATCTGTGCAGTATTAAGGAAAGTATTTTAAGGGCTTACCTATTTGTTGTTAGACACAACATTAATGATAATAGACAGTAACGGCAAGGAAAGTAAAATATATCATCTGTAGTAATTATATATTGCAGGAAATTGTCTTTTTGCCCACTTCACATTTATATGATAATTGCTACAAATAACGCCCTTGAATATTGTTTGGCATTAGCGTCTGTTACTTCTAATTCATGCAGTATTGTATTCATGGTGGTTTTACCCACTATGGCAACATTGAATTGCTTTTTAAGACAGCAAAAAAAATTTTCTTGCAACGATACTGAAGAAGGTCGAATACTACAGTAAAGTGATTGCCCGCAATTTTTCCAAACTGGTTTCTATATCGTGTCATTGTGAATAAACGAGCATGCCGCCGTATTTTCTGCCTGTTAAGCTATGCATGCTTACACGCAAACTTATGAACATGCAAAATAAAAAAAATAGACTGTGCGTCTGTTTTTTCAACCAGACTGTGCGTCGGTTTTTTCAACCACCGCGTTCACGTGTGCTTTAGATGGTCGGCTACATTTGCTGTCCACACACAGTTGTGCTAATAGCGGCGCAAACAGAAGCTGGTTTGCTTATAAGTGCACCGAGAACACACCGACGGCAGACACCAGCACACTATCGACAGCAGCCGGTGCGAGGCCGGCTCGCTTTCGCCACAGTGGCGAAAGCCTCAATGGCTTCGAGCGGTGCAGAAAACATGTAAACAATGCATTTCATGCAGCTTCATTTTAAAACAGCAAAAAGACCATCCACATAGAAGACTGGACAACATGAGTGCTGTCTTCTCTGTGTTTAGTCTTTGCGCCATTTCAAAGAGAACCCAAACCAACTAGCCCAACTCTTGCTTTTGCTGCAGTTTATACAACCACGGGCTGCTCCAATGACGGCATATTAAGGAATTTTTTGTGCGCGCAGAAAAGAAAAAAAGGGCGGGGGGGGGGGGGGCGGGCTAAGGCAATGTTTGACCCTGCGCGCGAACGACTGCGATATGGTTTTTAAAATTTAGTTAGAAAGTTGCGCTAGTTCGCGGGAATCGATCGAGACGTGAGGACATGCGTTGAAGATGTACTATCGGCATCAGATGAAACGCGAACAGCGGAGAACGTGGAACAAGCCTTATCAATGCCTTAGTGCGCGTCGTCCACCGGTCATCTATATAGACAGGCCCGCTCATTCGGCGTAGCAGCACTGCGCAATGAATATTTATGCTTGTGTTCCAGTTGTGCTCTTTCAAAGGAAGAAAATAAAAATATCAGAAATTAAACTACAGCAGCCAAAGCACAGTTCATAAAAAGCATAGAGACGAATTCAATTCAAATTCAATACCTGGAAAGGAATCTTGTGCAACGATCGTGTACACTCATGGGAATCTTGGGAAGTACAGGCTTCGGATTGGATCTTGTTAGCCAGTGAAATGTCCACGAATCTTTTTTTTTTTTTTGCAGTTTCACTTTCGTTATTCGCGTATAGCGGGTAATGGGGTGCGTGCGAAGGACTGAAGCTGCGCCTTTGTTGTTCAAAGAAGCTGAAAACTGCTAGCGCTCTCAATTTACTGCAACGCTGGAGCTGTATAAGTCATGTTTGACAGTTTAAGCGCAGTGTCGTCTACTCACCGCTGCGCATATATATAGCTTTCCCTGCCAGTGCAGGATATTACATCGTGTTCCCATTTGTCCTTAGTGCGTCTTGCCAAGACTCGTTGAAATCAACTGCAAAATGACGGCGACGGGAAGTAGACGCACCGCCACGCTCTCCTGACCCGACTTCAAAACGAGAGGTGTGTTGGGGGCAGACCACTTGAACACACATACCTGGCATCATAGCAGAGAAAAAGTTAAGTGTTTCTAACTTAATACTGCATTATTATTTCCATAAACAGATAAAGCGTATTTTTGAGGGCAAACCAAGAATGCTTGTTTTGAAATGTCGAAAGAATACTTCATTACATCTTGATGCCAAATCTGGAACGCAATGGCAGAGCAATGCATACCCTGGTGGTTAAATTTGTCCATGTTTCATTTCTACCACCTAGTTACATGAACCGATTGCAATAAAGATTGCATACAAAAAAAGAAGCAAGTTTTAATTTAATATAACTTAGTATTACTTTGCATTACACTCTGAAAAGAAACGTCGTGATCTCAAGAACGTGATCCATCCGAAGCAGATCCGAATCCTGTACTTCCCTTCATTCCCATGCGGGTACAAGCGCCGCTGGAGGAGCCCGCGTAGAAACTAGTGCCAGATTCCACGCTAGGTATTATTGTATGAAACTCTATGGTCAAAAGCAACAGTGCTACCAACGCCAAACGAATCACAAGTGGTGTCACGCATAGAGCAGCTTGTCAACAAATGATTTGAGATAAAATAACTAATGCAGTTTCACACTCTGGCACGGCAGGCATGCTTTCGATCGACAAACATATATCGCGGGCAGTCGCGATAGTCTTTGCGGTACTTGGTCTTTACTGCAGCATGGCAGCGCTTTCGCCGTCTGGGCATGATACAAGAAAGGATGAATGTGACTAACCATTATCATGACTATTAAAATTAACTGATGCGTCAATTATAATTACATTTGTAAACGAAGGTGCACTTAAGCAGAAACGCACATCACAATAAATAAACGAACACAAAAAAACTGGTCGACTAGTGAAATTCTTTTACTGCAGATGATAACAGAATTGTGCAAAAAATAAGCTTCATGTTGAATAATGCTCCTTGGCGAGACTTCGCCGAGGAGAAGGCGCGGGCGTTTCCACAAGAAAAATTATTTGGCCCTTAAGTTTAATATTTAGTGAATTCGCCTCCAGCTGCTACAACGGCCCCATTCTTTGGGGAAGACTGTCAAAGAGCCGTGTAACAAGATTACTTGTGCATAGGCGCTCCCATTCCTCTTTTTCTGCGCTCTCTCTTCCAAAGAAACGCTCGGCATTTTCTGTTAAAGCAAAGCTTTTCGGGTGCGTCTCTGAAAAGAGGGTGCAGGTAAAGCAGCGCTGGCGAACGAGCTACGACGATCCTTTGAACCTTGACCACAAAACGATTAGATTTATCTTTTTTTTTGTATCGTGCCTAGACAGCGATTGCACTGCGACGCTGAAGTAAAAGCAAGGAATTGCGAGTGATGCGATCAAAAGCGCTTGGCACGCCCACGATTGCCAACATTTTCACCATACGAAAAGTAGAACAGAAATGGAAATAACGCACTATAGGGGATCACGCAGTTCTGCTAAACCGGATGTGCACGCCTGTCAATGGTAATGACTGGACGGCGAACACTATACTGTTTCTAATGCATGAAACACGCGCTCCGCTGTTCGCGTTTCATTTGATACCGATAGTACGTAGTTTGTTCCTCTGAGGTCCGTGTTTGCGCAGCTCACGTTCTTTCACATAAAGACCCAGACCTTCGTCGCTAATGCAACGTGCAAGCTGCCAAGCATCATTCATAAAATGCAACGACTGCGGTAGCCGCGAAAGCAACAGATATTCGCTTCAACACGCTGACCACGGCGCAAGTTCGTGGATGCAGCGGCGTTTTGCTTACCTTCTGACGACCAGCAGGCGGAAGTGTCGCACATCAAATATTGACGCTCAATGTTCCGGATGGTGCAAAATACGATAGCCACGTATGTATCTACATACATTTCACAATATTATGTAGAACAGCGCTGAAGCTTCGACGTTTAACTCACGCCTGGCAGCCGAAAAGGTAAACAGGAAGTCCCAATGACACCTATTGCAGGATGCAGACGGCGCTTCGCGCAATAAAAAACCGAAACCGAAATCGCGATTTTATAAGCATTTTTGATTAACCTGTCATTCGCGGGTGCCAACCGTACATGCACAAACAAACTTTTTCTATACGGCAAAAGTTTATTCTTGTAAAACATTTGGCTAAGTTTAACATGCTGAAGTAAGAGGTCTTAGTCCCAAAATTTTGGCAGCGTCTCGTGCGCCGCGCGGTGCTCTAGCCCATGACCTACTACACTCCTGACCTGCCCAGAGAGCACCTCTTCCAGCGCCCACGTTCTAGTTCATACCTTCTGCCGCTAGGGCCGTCACCTACGAGCGGCGTGGCGCTAGGCAGCACCTGTTCGCTGTCGTCTGCTTCAGCCATCGCTGTGGCAGTGCAAATCGTTCTTATTGTGCATGAATTGTGTATGAATGTGTAAAATATGGCAAATAAAGCGATATGATTCCTCGTCAGAGTTGGCTGCATTCGTGTGGACGTTTGAAGCAGAAATAGAACCGTAAAAAAAGCACACAAAGGGTCACAGTGGCAAGCAGACGGGAACTTTTCTACAAATGAAGGAAAATTTATTATGAAATATTTCTTGAATGAAAACGTAGTCCAACGAGATAAAAAAACTATTGTTAGGCATTCATTGTTCACACTGAATCACGATGGTTCCAGACGATACGCATACACAAATTGCAGAAGATACGCAGAAAACACAGTAGGTCGTGTGCAGAAACTTGCAGACGGCAGATAGCTGCAGTAGTCAGCTCTAATAGTGGCCGCGTGCAGTTTTTTTTTTTTAGATGAGCTGACACCTCAAATGTAAGTATGGTGTATTGCTGCGTGCCATATTGCAAATCGGAACAAGGCAAACAAAGTAAAGTAAGTTTTCACGAGTTTCCTGCCACAGACATACGGGAAGAATGGATCGAGGCAATTGGAAGAAAAGGTGAGTCTTGTGTTTTTGAGAGTCGTTTCAATTCAGAACGAGTTGCAAGCTAGCAAGAAGCACCAGGGTGCTTTAGTAAACTTTATTTCCGTGTGTTATGCTAATTCACTGAGCTAAAAAACATGAAAGCTTTTTTAAAGTACCGCGGCTAATATGGCAGGCTCCACAAATAGTGCCAAGAAATTTAAATATAGCACACAAGAAAAAAGTAAATATACGAAATCTGTAAATTATGTAAAAATGCGTAGCGGTGGGTTGCGAGGGGTTCGAGCACCCTTCCCGAAGGCTGCCTCAACAAATGCCGCCGAAATCCATACAAAAAATTAATGATATGAAATATTTACGTGCTGCCTCCACAGTTTTGTCTCTCTGTGTGTGTGTGTGTGTGTGTGTGTGTGTGTGTGTGTGTGTGTGTGTGTGTGTGTGTGTGTGTGTGTGTGTGTGTGTGTGTGTGTGTGTGTGGTGTGTGTGTGTGTGTGTGTGTGTGTGTGTGTGTGTGTGTGTGTGTGTGTGTGTGTGTTGTGTGTGTGTGTGGTGTGTGTGTGTGTGTGTTTAGCGATGGACAACTCTTGAACACTGGGTGTCACTGAAGTTAGCGACCGAATTTGGTCAATGTATTTCTCATCTCAAACTTCTATCTTCCCATACAGCTTTGTTCGTTTCTGTATAAGCTTACTTAAGGTAATTAGAAACGTTACGCCGGTAACGAAATGTGGCGATTAACTGTTCACTCTATATAGGGCTGGCAGGCGGTCGGGTATAATGACATAATTGAAGTCCTTCGTGCAATGAGCCCATCGGCTCTGTGAGGGTTAAGAGACCCAGCCGGTGAAACCGAAATGAGGAACCTGGAATAATCAGCGACAGATACTCTATTTATGTGCGTGCTGCATCTGAGATTACATCATGCATGACAAAGATTCGTTTTGGAGAATGCAGAAGAACAAAAACCACTGAAGTCATCGTCGTCAACGGCGGAGTCATTGTACAGGTTAGAGGTTTGCGCTCTAAACCAAGACCAAGGCGCTCAAGTGCGCCTCGGTTTCGGCTCTGTCGTATTGGGTCGCGCTTCGTTACTGAGCAGCCATTAGGAAATTCAGCTTTGTTATGAAACCTTGTATAGCCAATGAGCTCTTCGAATAAAGGGCTTCAAGTATGCCACTGGACTCGACCACGTACCATCACTAAACATCAATCGACGAATGTAGTCATCTAAAAAGACATTTACAAAGGCTGCGAGAAAATATGAAAATGCACTAAATGGGTATACAGGTACTTCCCCAGAATAAAATCGTGGCTATGCCTTTTCTTAACCTCCCCATTTGGCTTGTTACATTTTGGAAAAATTAATTACAAAAAAGGTGTTATGGACTGTTATTTTGCAATCTTGCTAGCCATGCGTATACGCCTTTACCTTTGATGAAGGTTCAGGAAAGCATCGCTGGGAGCCCAGCGACCGGTCGAAGGTATGCAGCCTGCATTTTACCGCTGAAGATTACAGAACAGTGACGAAAGGAAGATGTTGAAGCCCACAGCCGTGCCTTCCTTATTTCCCGCTTCTCCTGATCCACGTGGGCAAGATCCAATGCCGCGGAAAAAAGCGGCTAAAACGAACGCAGGGGGAAACAACGCTGGCACCCATACAAGTAAAAATACTGTAAGTAAAACTTGAAGTCTAACACAACAACGGATAAGAATAATGTTAGCAGTATTCCCTTATGCGTTTAGGCGGGACAATATATCTGTCATGCTTCGCTATTTTTTCGGCTTAACAGGGGAACGTCCAACGCAGATTCTTCTCAAGAAGAGCGAGCATCAGCGGAGCCTGGGGAAGTATATAGTTCTGAAAACCCAATTGAAACTGCACAAGAGGCCGAGTGGTTGCATTTTCCATCAAGTCAGGACAACATGGAGGACTGTAGTTCAGTTATACAAGGGGAACACCAGAAGAGGCCAGTGCGGCGCTCCATGACGTCGCAAACGTCGATCGGTTTGAAGAAGATGCGCTCCCTGGTCGCGGCAACTAAGACGTTGCGGCGGAAGTGCAGCAGGCTGAAAGAAATGAACAGTAATTTGCATTCACAGCTAGAGAAGCTAAAGAAAGATTTTTTCGAGATGAAAGCCCTCGCCGAGGCGAATGGCGCTCTAACGCTGCAGGGTACGCAGTTACGTCAGTGGACGAATGTTATATTAATCCTTTTATATTCGCACTTAATTTTAAATGACTCTGAACATAATAACAATTTAGGAGTAAGTCAATTCTATCAACATCACCCGTACTACGAGAGGACGTCCGGTGAGCGAAGGAATTCTCGAAACTATAAGAGATTGTAAAGGTGGCGATGCTACCCTTAAGTTCTCGCGCATCGGCTAGCAGTGACGTCATACTTTGACGGCCTCAGGTAATGTCTAAGACTGCTGTGTTAGTAGATGCAAGGTCTGAAGTAGCAAGTTTCAAAGAAATGTTCTCAGCCAATGCGGCCAAGTACACAAGGAGCGACGCACATAAAGCGACGTGCACGTGTCGAAGATTGTTCGCCAAACTCAGAACATTAAACCTAGTCTTAATTTTTTCTGTTCTAATAGTCGTATGATCGGAACAGGAACGATAGAGAATTATCAGGTACTCATTTATCAGTCTATTAACTTAGTGTCCCTATACTTTTTTGTAAGAAACGTCAGAAAGGGGAGGATGGAAGCTTGCAGTAAAAAACCTGTGAACAGGGGTTGTTCCCATTCTTTAATCGCTGTTTACACACACACAAACACTGAAAATAATCATGAACCAACTCGCTTAATCAGTAGTTTTAGCAAAGTTGTTCGAGCCGGCGTTTTCGACAAGCAGGCTTGTTTTCTGAAAGACTGAAATACAATTATAGCCTTAAGGATGACAAGTCCGCTGTCATGATGTCTGCTCGAGAGAAACTCTGTTTATAGATTTTCTTCTTCATATAAATTTACGTGACATTTTAGTGTACGCCGATGCTGGCAATCTTTCTGGTCATACGAAGGTGTAGGCCTGACATAAGGACACGGAATAAAAGAAGGTTGGTGGGTAAGCGCGCACATGAGCAAGTGTTTAAGATACGAAGGTCGGTGTGTACCCCCTTGCGTGATTGGCGCACCCCGAGTTTATTCCTTTATCCTGCGAACAACGAGTTCAAATTTCTGTCGTCGCAAACAATTAAGGGAATTGGACTGACAACTGGAAAGACAGTAATTTGCAAGCGGTGTTGTGTTGGTGCTATGGGCCGATCGGTTTATGCTCGTACAGGAAGCCACGCTTGACGCACATGTGATGCTGCCTTATAAACTTGAGCGAGCCAGCATTGCATTCAAAAAGGAAGGAATGGTTTGGAAAGTGTAAGTGAACAGTTTCCGATAGTCCGTAATGTGTGAGTCGGTGGCCGGTTACTGAACATGACGCAAGTCTGAAGTTTGCGCAATTCATTAATGTAGCATAGCTGCAATTGAATGTCCACGTGGTGACATGAAACATCTAGTATTGTCTTAAGAGTAAACGCATATCTTTTTCTTCGCGTTATGAATTGTGAATAAGGAATGATGCCAATGCAAGGTTTCGACAATCAGGTGCACTATTCTTTGTCAGGACAGCAACAGCCTCCTTTAGTAGCGTGTGTGTGAACGTTGCTCACTCTCCCACAACATCTAAACTTGTCTTGACAAGGGCAAGTCCAGTACGTAAATGTCGAATTGTTGGATGCGCCGGCATTCCCTGCTCTACGATGTTTTCAGCGGGTCAAGCTTCCATTCTCCCCTGCACTTCCGCTTTCTTCCAGTATGTTATCTTGCGCGTGATTTACGCATTTCAAACTGCCCTTTCATCATCAGGAAATGCTGGACGAGAACGACAAGAAGGCTGAATTTTTGAAGGAGCAATTGCAATGCCTGCGTGAGAAAAATCACCGTTGGAAAGAGGTGACCATCATGCAGGCCATAATGTGGCAAGCTAAATCACCCTGCGGGTACGAAATGTTGCGGAGGTCTGGGTGCCTCACCCTTCCAAGTCGCATGACACTGAAGCGTTACATTGGCTACTGTTACTGGAGCAGTTGTTTCGTCGCTAATGAAGCAAAGGCTGCACACGGAAAGCACACACTTGTCCGAACGGGTACGTTACTTCGATCAGAATTATTTACAATATGCACGCGAATAACGAAGGAAGCAGCGCACGCGGCAGTGTTTGACTGATCAAAATACATGCTAGTATAGCCGAATGAAAAGTGATTTAAAGTGAATAAACAGGGACCAGACCTGTGGCAAGGATTACTCGAACGTAAGATGTATTGTTTAAGAGTATACGGCAGTGCGCTATGTTTGCTCTAAACCCTAATCATTTCTGTTAAATTATGGGTCATGTACGGAACAACAAAGAAGGTTATTTATATAATTAACTGTCTCCGCCGATATATAACGCATGTCTGTTAACAGTGAATTCCCCCCCCCCCCCCCATTTTTTTTGTTAGGAAAAAATGGGCTCTTTGATTGTGGATGAAATGTCTTTAAAGCAAGCACTGACGGTACGAAAAAAAAGGAGACAAGTCCATGGCCTAGTCGAAATGGGAGGCCTAGAAAAAGAAGTGGGCATTCAGAACGAGCTGGCCACACACCTTCTCGCCTTTGTATTTGTAGGCTTATCAACGCACTACACGTAAGTGAATCATCACTTTGTCTATCACTATACGTTTCGCTGTGACTGAAAGACTAACCCCACCTATAGATATAAAAAGAAAACGTTGTCTTTAATTAACCAATGATGTGCTATTCCGCGACCAGGGCTGAAAGTCTGGGGAGGGCAGGGGGAGTCGTCTTCTATTTTTAAGGAGGGCTCCCCCCCCCCTTTCCCCCGGCAAGTCAACTTTAGCATTGTGCACTTATTTGACAAGCGCTCGAGATGAGCAATTGGCTCTCCTCCTCTCTCCAACGGAGTGAGATTTTAAGCCCAGCTGACACCGACGCTACAGAATACTGCTAATTTTTATCTTTTTCAGGCTACCCGTGGGATATTATTTCACGCAGTCAGTAAAAGGAGACCACCTGCATCAACTAACACTTGAAGTAATTAAGTCCATCGAAGAAGCAGGATTCCAAGTGGTCCGACTTGTAGCTGACAACCACGCTTCGAACAAAAAGATGTTCACCATGTTAGGGAATGGTCGTATGATGCCAGTTGTGCCGTAAGTTGCTAAGTATATATTTTTGCTCTCAGCTCGCATTAAGCTGTGCGCAATGCCTAGTGTAAATATTTTTTTATATGTATTCGCAGTGTGCCCTCAATGTATGCATGGATCGAATCCAGCTGCGGCTGCTGCTTTTCCGATGGAGGCGGAAATGTTGTAGGCCCGCGTTCTCAGATTTGGGTG